>CM044010.1:8836792-8871792 GCA_024085815.1 Flaveria linearis
AAAAGAGAGTCTCATGAACAAAGTATTCACTTAATCCCCTACAAGAAAAACCACTAAAACTGTGAAACTGATTAGTAATAGTTCACATAAAAAAACCTTAGACACGCTCATCATTTCCTTAAAAGATGTAACATTGTCGTTATGGATGAGTCTCAATAGGCCATTGCACAACAGCTAATACCCTATAATCCAACGCCTCAAAGCATGGGAAAAAACATTCCAGGACTAAGAAACATAAGTTTCAAAGCATAAGATATGTTATTGAAAGAAAGAAAGAGAAAACATTATTCAGTCAAACCTCAACAACTACCAGCTCAGCCAAGCAAAAAAGCTACCAACTAGCTCCAAAAAATTCATATCAGAGTATGAAAGTTGCATAATTTTGAACATCCTAAGCTTTAAAAACATTAGATGACCAAATATATTATCTACATACTATTACAAATTGATAATATTTGTCTTATACTAGTACCAAAATTCGAAATGAATCTTGCATTTTAACGTAATTGTTTAGCTAACACACCATTAAAAATTGTAAATCCATTTTAGACGACGGTAGTAAACTAAACTTGTGAAAGCATACAATCAAAATCCTTTTGGGCTTTGTCTTTCCCATAGTCAGGGAGCACGACAACAAAACATCAAAAATCATCAATTCCACAACCATCCACAACGATACATTTCAGTATTCACAGAGATAAAAGCAAAACAATTCAAACCTCCCCAAAAATAACCGCAGCTAACAAATAATCACACACACAACGGCCATAATCCGAACGATCAATCACAATTCACAATCCACGATCCTCAAATTCAAATCCCTAAGCTCACAAACAACATCCTAAATCACGAACATACGATGCAATACAACACAGAATCAAAACGTATGACGCGTGCAAACCTGTGGAGGAGCTAAGAGGCCAGGATGATAGAGCGATTGCTGTTGCAGGAGAGCTTGCTGCATCACGCTTGTTGTTGCTTCAGCCTCTGATGTTGATGTGCATTCTCGTCGTTTACGCGAGTATGATCGTTGGAGATCGATCGAATTGTGTGTTGAATTTGGGGGTTAGGGTTTCAATATAGTGAACAATAATAATAAGATCGAGAGAACATTACAAGCGCCCTCGGGAAAATAAAATGAAGGGAAAGGTGAGTACCAAATGAGCAGATATTTATCAAGCAAATAACGTAATGGTACCTTGAGTCTTCAAATTTGGCAATTTTCGCGTCCTTTGCGTTTTTTATTATGCAAGATTGTACATTTGGTCATTTGGGTCGTTGAGAACGTTCACAATCCATCCCTTATATCCATCCTATAATTATATTAAACATTAATATATTTTTTTCTTAATTAAATAATATTTTTCATACTTTAGTATTATATTTTCTCTCTCTCCACTCAATACTACTTTAAAAAATATCAAAAAAATTAGGGGTTGTACCGTGTTTCCCCATATATGAGAAAACACGGTACAACCCCCATAATTTTTCTATCTCTTTCTCTCTCAATCACTCAAAACCATCCTCCATAATATAGGGTAACCCACTCACATATTATGGAAAACGGTTGTGAATGCTCGAGGTAGCTAGTTTTATAAGTTTGGTTGTTATGGTTAGAAAATTAACGTGGTTGTTGGTAGGGTTGTGTTGGTTTGGTTTGATTTTGTTTTGTTTTTGTTGTAGATGATTTGATTCTCGCAAGTTTGGATTGTAAACGAGCATAGTTGAGCGTGGTTTCGGTTTATAAGCAAGTTGATCTGAGGCGGACTCATGAGCCGATTTCAAGCGAGTTTCGGGTCACGTGCTATTTGAATATCCTAGCCTTAGTTTTAGAAGTGGGCGGCAATTGATAGTAGGTATTTGGTTAAAGTTAGGATGTGAATAATACATATATACATACATACATATATACGAATTACGAGGTGATGAGTACACTTGTAAAAAACATCTACAACTCAAAATCAGCTGTATATGTGACTAAAACAAAATGGATCGAGCCCAAACTACCTAAGTTTGTAAATGAGCTATGTTAAAAAAAAAAATTTCAAATAGTTTTTTATATAAAATTCAAGCTTCGAGTTATTTAAACAACCGTATTGACGGCATCCCCTCCCCTCCTTCCCGCTTTTCTAAGTTGTGAAATTACATACACATTAAAAAGGTAAGAAACAACGTAATGTATATCCTTAACGTTTGTATTATTATTTTAATTCTTTTTAAGTTTTCTTATTTAATTTTGTAATTATTTTCTCTCACAGAGAAAAAACGCGAGGTTTATGTTTCTCTTTACTATGTGGTCATGATGGAATAAGTGTATAAATCGCATGTGTTCACTTCATAGTTCATTTATCATTAAGCGCCTTTAAGTGTATAAACCATAAACCTTTGTTAAAGAACAATAATAAATACATAAAAAAGATATGAAAAATAAGTATACACTTAAAAAAGGTCATGTTCAAATTAAAAAATAATTAAAATCTGGCGGTTTTCTTCTGATGTATTTCATGATGATACGAAAGTCACATGTATATAGATTTTAAAAAAAAACATGTCACTTGAGTAGTAGCCCGATGATAAAAGCAAAACTTCTTTAAAGTAAACTCATATCAAACATATTAGTGTGTAGCTAGACACTTAGATGTCAATGAATCCTAGATCAATTGATTTAGAAGAAGGCATTCTATGATTTTTCAAATTGAAGGTTATGGGTTGGAGTCTTACTAGATGCAATATGTTCCAAGTGGGCCAAGGGTTTACTAGGTGCAATATGTTTCAAGTGGGCTAAGGGTTTTACCACAGTGGGCATTTGGGTGATGGGTTTCCCGTGAAATGGTGAGCGAGCTGGGTCACGAGCGTTGTCTGTATTCGCGGGAGTGGGTGGCTTTTCGCCAATAATTTACCCGGGTGATCGGGCTTAAAAATTATTCGTTGGCCGTTAAAAAAAGTTACACACTAGGTAGCACACTAGCATGGTATGGGAATAATGTATGTTTATTGTTTAAGAAAAATGTATAAAAAGAAAATATCATTTTTGTTATTAATTAAAAAAAACATAGTTTTAAACAGTTAAACTAATGAAGCGAGTACGTATTAGTTATCACATTAGAAATATCATATATTATTGCTATCCTTCGTCTTTACGACCATATTCATTTCACAGTACTGAGTTGTTACACATATTTTCACTGTCATGGGTTCAAACTCTATACACACCATGTGCACCAGGACACTATGTTACTATTCCTACTCACAAAGAATGATAAGTTTTATTATTTTAAGTTATCAGTGGCGAGCTTGAACATTATCGTACGGGGCGAAATTAATAATTTTTAGGGGGCGAACTTAATATTTATATAAAATTTACACTACCGGGTCAAAAATTTACACTACCGGACTAAAATTTAACACTACTGACGAAAATTTAACACTACCGACGAAAAAAGAGGGGGACGGCGGGCCCCCCGCACTCCACTAAGCTTCGCCCTTGTAAGTTATGTATGTAACATCCATTTGTGTCATGGGCGGACCTATGTTAAGCCGAGGGGTAGCCTCCGCTACCCCTCAACTTTTTACGGGTAGTGTAAAGAGAAAAAATTACCGTTTTATGTAAAATAAAAAATAAAATTAAGGTTTTACGTTACCCCTGAGAAAATATTACGTTGCCCCTAATTTTTTTTAAGCTCAACAGTTCATAGAAAGTTTTAAAGTTTATAAAACATGTAACACATTAAACAAAACCATCCATCGATTATAAAACTAATTAGCCTAAATAACCATAACCCAATCAAAGATAAAACTTAAAATAAACTAAAATTAAACAAAAGCCATCCATCGCCCCATAACCCCCATCGACTCTTCGTCCATTCCCACAGGCTACAGCCAGTCAACCACAATCCACCCACACCGCCGATCACCCTACGTCCCCACCGCCGACCGTCCAGCTAACCACCACCAAACTGCCGCCTGCTGCGGCGACCGTTGCCACCCACCCACATGTGATCTTTCATCAATTCACAGCCCACTTCAAGCTAACATTTCTAGTTCCTTTTCTCTATTACAATATCAAATTAAAGATTTAGGGTTTATGTTGTTTAATTTTTAATATTTAAGTGTTATTTGTTATAAAAATTAATGATTATTTGGTTTAATTTCTATATTTAGGGTTTATGCGATTTAATATATGAAATAGAGATTTGAAAGATGAATTAGAGGTTTAATATTGAAATTAGGTATTTGAATTGTATTATTTCTAAATGAAATTTGTAATCTTATTTAGTTATTTGTTATAAAATTAGGGATTTGAAATATGAACAAACAAGTACTTATTGAAAAAATTTTCATAAAAAAATTTCAAAAGTATGATATTGGTTCTAATAATAATTATGATATTGGGTCAACAACTCCTTTGAGTTAAATTCCTTCGAGTTCAATTCCCTCGACCTCAAATGGATTTGATTTAAATAATCTTATTTCAAACCCTTTTATTAATACGGTAAAAAAATTTACGTTACCCCTGAACTTTACTTTTAGATCCGTCACTGATTTGTGTGTTTACAAGTGTGATGTCTAGAGAAATAGAATAATAATTTATCTTTTAGGTAAGGTTTATTTCTGGCAATATTTTATCTTTATAGTAACAAAGTACAAGAAGAAATTTTATACCTTTATCTTCACTTGTCATAATAAATGTTTTAAAATATACAAACCTAACCCTTAGTTTGTATAGTTCCTTTTCTCTATTACAATATCAAATTAAAGATTTAGGGTTATGTTGTTTAATTTTTAATATTTAAGTGTTATTTGTTATAAAAATTAATGATTATTTGGTTTAATTTCTATATTTAGGGTTATGCGATTTAATATATGAATAGAGATTTGAAAGATGAATTAGAGGTTTAATATTGAAATTAGGTATTTGAATTGTATTATTTCTAAATGAAATTTGTAATCTTATTTAGTTATTTGTTATAAAATTAGGGATTTGAAATATGAACAAACAAGTACTTATTGAAAAATTTTCATAAAAAAATTTCAAAAGTATGATATTGGTTCTAATAATAATTATGATATTGGGTCAACAACTCCTTTGAGTTAAATTCCTTCGAGTTCAATTCCCTCGACCTCAAATGGATTTGATTTAAATAATCTTATTTCAAACCCTTTTATTAATACGGTAAAAAAAATTTACGTTACCCCTGAACTTTACTTTTAGATCCGTCACTGATTTGTGTGTTTACAAGTGTGATGTCTAGAGAAATAGAATAATAATTTATCTTTTAGGTAAGGTTTATTTCTGGCAATATTTTATCTTTATAGTAACAAAGTACAAGAAGAAATTTTATACCTTATCTTCACTTGTCATAATAAATGTTTTAAAATATACAAACCTAACCCTTAGTTTGTATAGGTAAAGTGATATGTGAAAAGTGGTTATGCAAAACGCGAATACGTAAAAAGTACATATTTAAGTATTCAGCAAAACTTTTGAATATAAATAAAAGATTATAAGGGTCGGATTTATATTACACGACATTTGATGATACACAAACATTAATTGAGACTATTTCATGTATTTTATTGATTTAGATGCATAAATTGGTGACACAAGAAAATGCATTGTGTGATTTTTCTTTTGTGATATGATTTACACTGACTTTAGATTATATTATATGTATCAATAATATATAATTAATAGTTTATGGGATGAAAGTTTTACAAAAGATTAAAGATATATGTAGACGATGCTTAAAAGGTGAATAAGGCATCAATGTTTAAAGTTTAATATTACATAATACACACCATAAAACATACGAGTTTTACCAACGAAATACTCCATTGGTTAAAAAGAGTTCAAGTTTATTATGCTATTACACGGCCACACATATGTAAATTTTGCTTATTATTTAGACGATGCATGTGCTGTTTATTATTTTGTACATCATAGCTAAAAGTTAATTTGTCGATTTATCATGGTGATAGATAACTTACTGTGTGTTTTAAGAACACATGTTGCTTAAGGATCTTTATATCTTCATTATGTCAATTATCATACATATAGAATGTTCTTAAAACGAGAAAGATACAAGTCATTAATAATGTCAAACCAAAATTTCGGTGAATAAGGGCTGAAAAGGGACCACATGAAAAAACATGTTAGGGGTTAAATTAAATAAGAAAACTAAGATTTTCTTAGTGTCTAGTGGTCAACTAGTAAAATAATTTTCTAGAGCTTAATAATAAATTTAAGCCTATAACATGTTTTTGAGAAAAATAACGAGTATTCAAAGTTGACGATTAATACACATATTTTTTTAAATCTACAACAATGTTTACTCGAGTTTAAAACCCGTAACTACAAGTGTAAATCTTAAGTATTTCCTATTGATGACCTTAGCCATGCTATGATTTTCGATAAATACAACGATTTTCACTATTTTATCACAAACAAAACAACTTTTAATTATTCATTATTGTGAATTATGAACCGAATACAATCAATGAACAATGAACAATTGAATTACTAAAAATTCACCAATGATTTTATTAATGGAAGAAATTGAATACAAGGAAGAAAGATGAAGAAGATTACAAGAAGTACTTGAATTACAATCAACAATCCTATTTATAGTTAGCTATCAACTAACCACAAGAACCGAACCCTAAATTCTTCCCTAATTGAGCCGTTAAAAGCTTTAACAAACTCAATTACATCTTGTACACTTAATACCCCCTGAACTTTTGAATATTACATTTTAAACCCTGAACTTTTATAACAACTTAGTGACTTGTGTATTATATCAATCCCACAATCTCCACCTTAATACAAAGTCACTCAACTTTAAGCAACTCCAAACACTTCATCAACTTAGGCCTAGCAAGAGCCTTAGTTAACACATCAGCACCATTTTCATCCGTACTAATTCCTTCAACCGAAACCTCTTTTGAATTAACAATATCCCTTATGAAATGTAACCTCACATTTATGTGTTTGGTTCTTTCATGGAATACACCATTTCTGGACAATTGAACTGCTCCACTGTTATCACAAAACACAGTTACTTGTCCAGCATCAATACCCAACTCAACAATAAAGCCTTTGAGCCAAATTGCCTCCTTGATTGCCTCTGTCAATGCAATGTATTCAGCTTCTGTACTTGACAGAGCTACAACCCTTTGCAAAGCAGCCTTCCAACTGACTGATCCTCCCATAACCTGAAAGGCATAGCCTGAAATTGATCTTCCCTTGTCTAGGTCCTTAGCATAATCAGCATCCACAAACCCCATCAAGTTATAACCTTTATAAGATTCAAGACCAAAGACTAGACCAAAATCTTGTGTACCTTTAAGGTACCTAAGAATCCATTTCACAGCAGCCCAATGTTGCTTCCCAGGACATGATATATACCTACTCACAACACTTACACCATAGCTTATATCAGGACGAGTGCAAACCATTAAGTACATAAGGCTGCCCACAACATTAGCATAAGGCACACTCCTCATATACTCAATTTCATCAGGATCTTTGGGAGAGTCTTGTGCAGACAGTTTAAAGTGTTGTGCCAAAGACACTTTAACACTTTTACAATTACTCATATGGTAATTTTCTAATACCTTCTTAACATAAGAAGCCTGAGTAAGCTTAATAACACCAGCAGCCCTGTCCCTCTGAATTTCCATACCAAGAATTTTCTTTGCTTCTCCCAATTCTTTCATATCAAATTCACTTTTCAACATGGCTTTAGTGTCATTAATAACATCACTATCCTTACAAGCTATTAACATGTCATCTACATATAATAGCAAGTAAATGTACCTTCCTGATGCATACTCTTTGAAATACACACAAGCATCATACCTACTTCTGCAAAATCCATTTGATGTGATGTGATCATCAAATCTTTTATACCATTGTCTTGGTGCCTGTTTCAGTCCATACAAGGACTTTTGCAGAAGACACACCTTACCTTCTTGACCCACTTCTTCAAAACCTCTAGGTTGTGCCATATAGATCTCCTCATCCAAATTCCCATGAAGGAAAGCAGTCTTCACATCTAACTGTTCAAGATCCATATCCATTTGAGCTGCAATTGACAACAGCACCCTTATAGAAGTGTGTTTGACAACAGGTGAAAAAATTTCATTATAATCAATGCCTGCTCTTTGTGTAAATCCCTTTGCCACTAATCTTGCCTTGTACCTAGGCAATTCAACACCAGGAATCCCATCTTTAATTTTGAATATCCATTTACAAGGAATTACCTTACATCCTTTGGGTTTTTCAACTAATCTCCATGTATTGTTCTTGTGTAAGGACTGCATTTCATCATTCATAGCAGCTACCCACTTATCTTTTTCATGAGAGCTTATTGCTTGTTCATAAGTAATAGGCTCATATGAAGCCTCATTCTCAGCTGCAACAAACACAAAAGCTGATATATTCTCTTCACTTTCATCTCTATATCTTGCAGGAGGTTTAACTTTCCTTCTAGTTCTGTCTTTAGCAAGGCTAGAAGACTCACTAGAAGTTCCCTGCTGTGCAGCCCCTTCGGCATTGCCATCAAGGCTGCTACCTGAAGTTGGATTTCCAGGTGATGCAGGATTATGAGTTACCTCATTTTGATTAGACCTATCATACTCCACCTCAATGGAATGTTCCCTGCTTTCATCCCTTGCAACATTCTTTAACAAGTCTTTATAGAACAAGTTTTCATTAAATGTTACATCCCTACTCTTAATCACCTTAGGAGACTCATTATCCATCCTCCAAAGTTTGTATCCCTTCACCCCTTCTGCATATCCCAACAAAACACATTTGACTGCCCTTGCCTCCAACTTGTCTTGTTTTATATGTGCATATGCAAGTGACCCAAATGTTCTTAAATCCTCATAGTCATTCTTGTCACCAGACCACATATCCATTGGAGTCCTTTTACCTATTGCATTTGAAGGTGATCTATTCACCAAATAAGCAGCAGTCACAACAGCCTCAGCCCAGAAATTCTTTGGCATACCTGACCCAATCAACATACACCTAACCTTGTTCAATAGGGTCCTGTTCATTCTTTCTGCAAGCCCATTCTGTTGGGGGGTTCCAGGCACAGTATAATGTCTTGATATACCATATTTCTTGCAAAATTGATCAAATTCATGATTGCAAAACTCAAGACCATTATCTGTCCTAAGCTTCTTTATTTTCTTTTCAGTTTGTGTCTCAACCAACACCTTCCATTCTTTAAATTTCTCAAATGCTTCATACTTGTGTTTGAGTACATATACCCAAACCCTCCTAGAATAGTCATCAATAAGTGACAGAAAATACCTTGCACCTCCCTTTGATTGAGTTCGTGAAGGACCCCACAAATCTGAATGGATGTAGTCAAGCACTTGTTTGGACTTGTGACCACTTCTATTGAACTTCACCCTATGAGCTTTACCCATAATGCAGTGTTCACAGAAACTCACACCTTGACCATTATAATCACCCAATACTTGTTGCTTCTTTAATTCCATCAAACCCTGATTACTTATATGATCCAACCTGTTGTGCCACTTTACATCATCAGACAAAGACTCTTCAACCAGCATACTTCTTTGAGATTCAATCACCTTACCATCTAGTTGATAGATGTTATTGGTACCTCTAGTTCCTGTCATCATCACCATAGATCCCCTAATCACTTTAACTTTCCCATTCTTCATTCTTACATCACAACCTTCTTTCTCAAAAGTACCTAAAGAGATCAGGTTTCTTTTGAGATCAGGTATGTATCTAACCTTTTTCAACTCCACCTCAGTTCCATTATCCAGTTTAAAGAGAACATCTCCCAAGCCTGCTATGGGACAGGGTCTGTCATCACCTAATTGTACTACCCCAAGATTCTCCTCCTTTAAACTTTTAAAAAACTCCACATGAGGTGTCATGTGATAGGAACAACCCGAATCAAGGATCCATTTACCATTCTTTGAGTTATTAGACACCACTAACACATCTGATGTGTCATAGCCATCACTTGACCCATCAGGCGAATGATTACCTTGATTATTCCTTGAAGAAAACTCAGCCCTTTTCTTCCTCTTCTCAGGGCAATCCTTTTTCAAGTGTTTCTCAGACTGACAAATATAACATCTCCTTTTCATTCTTGACTTAGATCTTGATCCATTTTTACCCCTGAATCCCCTATGGTCAGACCTTCCCCTGGCTACTAACCCATCACCAGAATCATCATGAGTCTCAATTCTTTTCTTAAGTTCTTTGGAATTAAGTGCTGCAAGCACTTCTTCCATTGACAAAGTTTCTCTCCCATACATCAAAGTATCAACAAAGTATTCGAAACTTTGTGGGAGAGATGTCAAGAAAAGAATTGCCTGATCCTCATCATCAATAGTAACATCTATATTCTCTAAATCCAGAATCAATTTGTTAAATTCATCAATATGATCATCAACCGATTTCCCATCAGTCATATGAAATGTATACAGTCTCTTTTTCAGATAAAGTCTATTTGCAAGTGACTTTGTCATGTAAAGAGACTCAAGTTTAGTCCATATACCTGCTGCAGTTGATTCTTTGGACACTTCCCTTAGTACCCGATCACCAAGACTCAATATGATGGAACTGTGGGCTTTCTCAACAGTCTCCTTCCACTTATTCTCCATTTCTTTCTTCTTCTCATCTGGAGTATTCTCAGGAATCACCGGAGCCTTCCCTGTTAGTGCATCAACAACTCCATTGTGAACTAACAGTGCTCGCATCTTCACCCTCCAAAGACCAAAATCATTGCGACCATCGAATTTCTCCAATTCGAATTTCGTTGATGAAACCATCGTTCTTCAGATCAGAAATGAAATCGAATTCGATTCTCAATTGAGCCAACCAAGCTCTGATACCAATTGTGAATTATGAACCGAATACAATCAATGAACAATGAACAATTGAATTACTAAAAATTCACCAATGATTTTATTAATGGAAGAAATTGAATACAAGGAAGAAAGATGAAGAAGATTACAAGAAGTACTTGAATTACAATCAACAATCCTATTTATAGTTAGCTATCAACTAACCACAAGAACCGAACCCTAAATTCTTCCCTAATTGAGCCGTTAAAAGCTTTAACAAACTCAATTACATCTTGTACACTTAATACCCCCTGAACTTTTGAATATTACATTTTAAACCCTGAACTTTTATAACAACTTAGTGACTTGTGTATTATATCAAATCCCACAATTATGATCTTAGTTGTTTGTTAGGATATCAATGCTGTAAAGCGTAACTAGCTATGATCTACATATTTTTTATTAACCTTGTTAGATTAGAAAATAATTTCCATTTCCATTAAATTATATAATGATTGCTAAGAATGTAAAAAAGATAATTCTTCTTTGAAAAGCAGCCTTTATTACTAGGTTATCTTTACTTTGATGATGTCTGGTATATTGTGATTTAAATATTTATATCTTACGCTGCGTTCCTGAGTCTCATTTAAGGAGAGAAAAGAAAAGAAATGGAAAGAAAGAAGAAATAGTTGTGTTCCAGAGTTTTTTTTATGGAAGGAAATGAAAGGATTGTTAGAAATTCATGTTCCCGAGTTAGTTAAGGAGAGAAAAGAAAAGAAATGGAAGGAAATGAAAAGAAAAGAAGACTAAAAACAATCATTCCAAAATGTAAAGAAATTGAGAGAAGGGAAAAGAAAAGAAGAGAAAAAAAGAGAAAAGAATAGAGAAGAGAAGAGAAAAGAATAGAGAAGAGAAGAGAAAAGAAAGTGTTTCCTTTCTTTTCTTTCGTTAAGTAAACTCGAGAACACAGCGTTAGTGATTGAGCGAAGTCATTTAAATATAAACATTTTCATCTTCGAACAACAAGATTGTAAAAAATGACGCGACAACTATGTAGCCTAAATGGGTGAAATTACTCAAATTAGTCGAACAAAAAGTCAAAAACAACCAGTCAACCGAATCTACTAAAATTCAAATTTACAAAAAAGAAATGATGAAACTTCAAGAAACCATTTCCTCAAACATATGTTAGATGAAATCATTAATGGATAAACATACCCAAACGATAAACAACTTCATGTTCATCCACAAATCCACCTACAAATTGAGATCAAACTTGTGATTAAAAGATGCAGAAGCCATTAATGGATTCTGCAGCTGATAAGGAGCTCTTACGGTCGCTCTGTCTTTCCTCTTCGCCAAAAACCGATGAAGCGAAGCTCGTCTCGCAATCGGAAGATCCGATCCATCAGCTTGTGACCTGAAAGCTTCGCTTGGAGAAATCGAAGTTGAAGCCGATTGAATTCGATTCTGAATCCGATTATTGGTATTATTATCATTGGAAGAAGAAGCTCCACTAGCTGCTGATATCAGATCTCTAGCTTTATCAGCCGATACATCATCAAACACCAACACTTGGCCTCTGTAGAATATTGTCATTTGTGCGGTTTTGCATTTCGTTGATGCAACTGCTTGATTGGAAGAAGCTTTGTTCGTCGAATCGTCTGGTTTGTTGAAGGATTCTAAGGTAACGTATTGAGGAAGATGATTAATCGATTCAACTGCTTTTGCCGTTGTCTCTACCGTACTTAGCAAATCAATCGTCGCCGGTGAACGTAATTCTGATTTTCCTGTAACAAATTCAGATCATTACACATACTTAGCGATTCTGATACGATATTTGATAGAAATCTCACGCAAAAAGCCAAAAATTGATCGAAACGAGAAGATGAACAATAGGTCATTATTACACACGTCACATCCTCACCGATTCTGATGTAAAATCCTACCGAAATCAAACAAAAATCGATCGAAATGAGAAGAAAAACATCAGATCATTACACACGTCACATCCTAACCGATTCTGACACAAAATTTGATCGAATTACGCAAAAACCGATCAAATTGAGGAAAAAAACAACAGATCATTACAAATGTCACATCCTCAGCGATTAGGATGCGAAATCCGACGGAAATCGCACAAAAATCGATCGAAATGAGAAGAAAAACAACAGATCAATTCAAAACTCACATCCTCACCGATTCTGATACAAAATCCGACGGAAATCACACAAAAATCGATCAAAATGAGAACAAAAACAACAGACCATCACTCATCACGCACGTCACATCCTCACCGATTCCGATACCAAATCCGACCGAAATCACGCAAAAATCAATCAAAACGAGAAGCAAAACACCAGATCCATACCTTTAACATCAAATTTTCATCAATTCCGAGATCTCTTAGACTGCCTTTCTCTTTCAGGAACAAACTCAACCGATTGCAGGTGATGGCGAAGCTAGAGTTCTCCTTTCCGGTGGCCGGAAACTGCTTTTTGGCCGTCGGCATGATCAATTAATCACTCAATTTGATGAAAATCCTCTGCAGTGATGGTAATGATGGAGAAGATAATATAGAATGTGATGGAAATTTGGGGGTTTGCAGTTTTATACCAGATGCGATGTGGTTAGAATTGAGATGGCGACACGCAACTTTTTGCACAGGAAAAGAAGCACGTGTTAAATTTAAGAAAACTGAAATAATAATAATAATAATATAATAATAATAATAATAATAATAATAATAATATAATATAATATAATTATAACAATATGCTGTTTGATGGATTATTGTAGGGAAATAAGGCGGGAACAAAACACGAGTTTTACTCGGTAGCGGTTTTCATGTACGTGATTCCTTATTCTCGAAATTTGTTTTTTTAATAAGTTTAATGATTTTTTTTGTTATTTTAAGCTTTAAAGTTTAAGTTGAGGATAAATACTTTACCTTATATTGCGGACGCAAAAAGAAAAGTAATATTATTAACCTTTATGTTAATAAAGGCGGGGAATGAACAGTAAGTTTTGAAATCACGGTCGTTTATTTTAGATCTACGGTTGCAGTATGCTGTTGGGTTGCTTGATTTATGGTATAGCACGTGTCCTGAAAACAGCTTTGTGGCACAAAGGCAAGAGACACGTAGAAAGAGAGACAAACAAAAGAAGGGCTTTCAACTTTCAAGATTAAAAAATTGTTTGAGATCTCCTTTCTTTTATTTTGTGTAATGGTTTAGAGAGAGAAAGGGTTTTAGAGGGAGGTGGACGCGGATGCTGAGACCGGTGGGCAGTCCTGGTCGATGGCGGTTGTCGCCGATCGCCCGCTTCAGCTCGATTTTGGGCCTGTACCCTGGTCTCCGTTCATTCTCCGTCTTCTGTTGATCTGATGGTTTGAAAGAAATGAGGCAGGCGGGGGCCGGGACGTGGTGTTGGATTGGCGGCGATTGTCGCCGGTGGTCTACTAGGTGTCGATTTTGCACCTGGAACTTGGTCTCTGTTCGATCTCCCTCATCTCTTATGCTTTTTTTTAGGTTTTTTGACTTGGGGGGGGGGGTTGGAAGTCGGCGTCGGTGGTAGTTGAGTCGACGCATGGTCGACGAAACACTATGTCGTGTTCTTCCATGATATCCCCTTCCTTTTCGTCTTTAAACAATTGTGCGTGTGGTGCAATCACCGAAGAGGATGACCTTTCGTGGGTCCGTTGTTGTCCTTTACTAAACTCAGTTTCTACATCAGCTATTTGTTGGTTGCATGTGGGAAACACTAGAGGCGGTGGCAACCCGTGATGAAAACTTTCTGCGAATCTGTTGTTGTCCTCCGCTGAACTCATTTTCTACATGGGTTCTTTGTTGCTTTTCGAGATTTGCTCGATGACGATGCCCGTTGGTACATCTTAGAGCTAATGGGCATAAACTTTGGGGTTTTTTTAAGTCTACTATTCAGGGCTTGTCATGAATTTGGTTGGCCGGTTTGTTTTTTTGCTTCTGTGATGATGAGGTTTACCTCATCTGAGAGTTCACTGCCTCTGCATTTTGAATTTGATAAGGCGTGGCAATCCACTTGATTGCAGCCGCAACATGGTTGCATATCTGAGACTCTAAAGAGCCTTACTGAATGTTGTTTATTGGTTGGTAAAGAGGTATTTGTTTACAAAATGGATATTACTTTCCATATTTTAATGCGGTCGTTTGTTTTAGTTGTTTTGTTGCTGTGATAAAACCCCACAATTGGTGTCCATAGCCCTGGCTTGGCAGGTGATGATGTTAAACGAACAAAAACTATGTTGTTTAGGCGTGGCAATCCACCTGATTGCAGCCGCAACATGGTTGTGTTTCTGAGCCTCCAAATAACTCTACTGAATGTTGTTGATAGCCGGTATAGAAGTATTTTATTACAAAATGAACATTTACTACGTTCGTTTGTCTTGATTGTTACGCGGCTGTGATAAAACCCCACAATTGGAGTCGATAGCCCTGGCTTGGCAGTTGATGATGCTAAACAAACAAAAACTATGTTGTTTAGGCGTGGCAATCCACCTAATTGCAGCCGCAATATGGTTGCGTTTCCGAGCCTCCAAATAACTCTACTGAATGTTGTTGATAGCCGGTATAGAAGTATTTTATTACAAAATAAACATTTAATGTGTTCGTTTGTTTTGATTGTTGCGCGGTTGTCTGGCTTGGCAGGTGATGATGCAAAACAAACAAAAACTATGTTGTTTAGGCGTGGCAATCCACCTGATTGCAGCCCCAACATGGTTGTGTTTCTGAGCCTCCAAATAACTCTACTGAATGTTGTTGATAGCCGGTATAGAAGTATTTTATTACAAAAAAAAACTGCGTTCGTTCGTTTTGATTGTTATTCGGCTATGATAAAACCCCCCCACTTGGTGTTGGTTGCCCTGGCTTAGCAACCATTTCCGGTGTCCAACTGGAACTGAACGTTAGTTTTGAGCCTGCACTGAACATTAGATGATCGGTTGGTGATGTGATGTTGTTTGGTGTAACAGTTAAGTTGTGGCTATGATGCTAGGTTGTCTGAGCTTCGGGTTCTGCCGTTATTAAGACGCGCAACGCACGTCCTGGCATAAAACCTAGTTCTATTTTATTTTAGGTTTGTTATGTATTTATATGTTTAATTTTTTATTTGTCATTGCTTAGTTTTCTCATACCCTCAATCCTCAATTGTTCATTTTGCCGACGATAAATTTACGGATATCTTTTTGTTTGTAAAAGTGAAAACTTCTTAGAATATCATCCATCCCTAGATTGCACAGATTGAAGCATGTTTAACTGGTAAGTTCTCCTTACGTTCACAACAAATGCATCCAAATCTTGGTTATATTTGAGGTAGGAGCTTTCTTTGAATCTCATCTTTCGTGTCACAACTGATGTGGGATTTGTCTAGAATGTTACATGACATATATCTAGAAAATTATTATTTTACGTCCATTCTCTTTTTTTCATCAATAATGTAAATATTCGGCTCGATAGTGTAAATTTTCGTTCCGGTGGTGGAATTTTTTTAATAAATATAGAGTTCGCCCCCCTAAAATAGTTTGTTTTCGCCCACGTCCACACTAAACTTTGGTTCAAGCCCACGTCAAGTTAAGGAGATGCGGAGTAATTACAATTTTGATTTTGCCTCGAGCTCAACTATGGGCTACTTGATACGTTTCTAATTTATGAGGAATCATATTGCATTAACATTGAAGTATTAGAGTGATTGAGTTTGTGATGATAACTTGATAAGATGGCGAAATGACATCGTATGAAATGTTCAAATGTGATTTTATTTCATCATTCCGACTATATTATCCAAAATATTTACAAAACTCTTGAGTAACAACGGAAAATATGTCAAACGTTTTAGTATATTATGAACACCGTATTTTCAAGCCTTCAAGTCTTATAATAAAAGTGAAAATGTGTAAGTTTAATGCTAAAAAAAGAAAAAGGGTATTACACCTTGTTTATTTAATGAACCCACTTGGCCAATTATAAAACAAATATAAAAAGTGATAAACTACGATACACAATCCACTTTAATCATAGTTATTGTACGCATGTTTTGCGGAGAAAGTGTGTGCATGAAATAAACGTGACGGGTGCCATGTGAAAGAAGCAAAGGGAGAAGATATTAAAGAGATTTATTATTTTACTACTATTATATTTTCAATTTTCTTATTTTATAATCATTTTGTACTCAAATCAAGAATAATAAAATTTTAATTTTATAGTATGGCTTATTTATAATATAAAGGATAAAATTTAATCAAGTTATAGAAAAGAGTAAATTACCATTTGCATCCTTGTTGTTTGTTGATTTTGACCATTTGCATCCCTACAGTTTAAAAATCCTCATATACACCCTAACGTTTCATTTTTGTTCCCATTTGCATCCAAAACACTAACGACGTTAAAGTATTCCGTTAACTCTCTTGTTAAAAGACGAAAATGCCCTTCAAATTTAAAAAACAGACCCACCCACACCACCTTCTTTACACATATACCCCAACCATTGAAATCCTGAATCTCCCCACATCACCCACATCACCCAGATCTAGAAATCGGAAGTCAGTTGATTGGGTTTCGGATCTGAGTGAATCCGATTCAAATCTTCGGCAACAGTGCGGTGGCGGTGACCGTACCGCCACATCTCCGTCGTGGATCTCGAGCATTGTTAATGGGGGTCGTGATTTTTTTAAGGTTTGGTGGTGATAGGGTCGCGATGGTGGTGATGGGGTGGTTGCGCTAGTGGTGATGGAGGTCGCGCTGGTGGTGATGGGGGTCGCGATGGTGGTGATAGGGTCGCGATGGTGGTGATGGGGGTCGTGATGGTGGTGATGGGGGTCGTGATGGTGGTGATGGGGGGCTGCGGTGGTGGTGATGAGGGCGACAATCATGGTGATGGGGTGGCGACAGTGGTGGTGATGGCGGCCGCGATGGTGGTGTGGGGCATCGGGGGTCGTGATGGTGGTGATGGGGGTTGCGCTTGTGGTGATGGGGTAGCGGGGGTGGTGGTGATGGCGGCGAATTTCCGGTGGGAGCAAAATCATCCAACGGTTATATATACAATAGAAGTGGACATACCCCATCGCAACTGCTTTTCTTTCCCAATCCCACTCGTTCAACCCCGCCAACGCCGGCCACCATCACTGCATCTGGCAATCTTATGTCGTCGTCTTTCTCTCTTTTCTTGTTCTCTGGCAACACCAGATCCAACACCACCATCGCTCTTGTCATCTCTCTTGTTGTTCCCAGACAACATCAGATCCAACCACTACCATCGCCGCCGCCGTCCTCTCTCTCCCTCCTCTTTCTGTTACTGTTTGTTTGATATCTGTTACTGTTTGTTTGATTCTTTGTTTCTTCAGCCATCCAAATGGGCTGTTAGCTCTTGAAAGCATGTTAAAAATGGTGGTTTTAGAGAGAGAAAATGAAAGGTTTTAGAGAGAGAGATATAGAGAGAGAATAGGGAGTGTGTGTGAAGGGAGAGAGAGATAAGTCGGGATTAGAGTCAGGGGTAATTTCGTCATTTTATAAAATATTAACTGAATTATTTAACGTCGTTATTCATTTGGATGCAAATAGGAACAAAAATGAAACGTTAGGGTGTATATGAGGATTTTTAAACTGTAGAGATGCAAATGGTCAAAATCACCAAACCACAAGGATGCAAATGATAATTTACTCTATAGAAAATGAAATTATATTAAACAAAAAAAAGTCAATAACGAAGGTTTGTTAATTTTTACCCCTTTAGCCGTTTGAGCCTCCTTGAATTTATGAATTTACCGCCATATCAATCTAAACAAATGAGAATATGGTGTTATTAACTTTTAATCACTAACTTTTCAGTCAAAAAAAGGAAAAAAAAGTTAACGTCACTCTTTACCCCTTTCAAATTTATTTTAGTATTATATTATAAAACACATATTCTCAAGTTCTTGATATACATTACTTTTAGAATTATTATATTTGAGCTACTTCTAACACCTTCTCATCGGTGGTGGACTCAAAACAATTTTCACAGGGGTTTAAAATGTTGGGAGTCGGTTTCGGTTGTCAAATACTATATATTTTAACTGGTCTGGTGCAGGTCACAAGCCCAAAACTAATAAAACTATGGTTTATATTAGCACTACAGTGGTTCGCATAGCCGGCTCAAGCCCTAATAAAGTTAGGGCCTTCGACTTTCTAATTTTAAAAGGACTTCAAATTTTGTAAAGTAAGCTTATATGTGTAAAAAAATTTGACTAGACTAGACACTTTATTAGTTTAGTTGGACCTTTCCAATAAAATATACACTTTATTAACTTAATTGGGTCTCCAATTCAACGGTTTGCATCTTATAAAGCTAAAAAATATTCTGAGTATCCATACACACAATGTATAATTTAAAAAAAATCTCCACCAACTATAAACATATTAGTTTATTATTATCGACCCACGTCTAGATAAAGAAGAAGGGTATTGACAAAAAAATGTTTGAAAATGACATCATTTTTTTAGTTCGACTGCTGCCTCAAAAATCATCGAGTCGGCCTAGTAGTTTGTTACAACTTTTCACATTTTGAAAACTCGCCTAGAGACTAGAGTACACGTCAATAAATATTTTTCCATAATCTAATAATTAATCTTTTTTATCAAACGACACTTAACATTTGATCTATCAATAAGTTTTAATTTTTAAGCTAACATTAACAAAATACATAATAACACATATATTACATTTAAATATTCAAACATTGAAGCAAATAATCACTAAAAATCAAATAATTTAATTCATTAATAAGAAATCTACTAATTAATATAGCAAATAATCATATAAAAGGTAACGTTTAGATAGAAATATAAGTTAAAAACGAAACACCTAAACTGAGGATATGCGGCTTTTAGAGAGGAGGTTGTGTGTAAGCAAGGATAGAGGGGTGTCCGACAATAGTAGCTCTGACAGCAAGTAGTTTTGTTGATCGTCCCTCTCACTTGCCGCCAAATGGATATATTATAACTAGCGTTCGACCCGCGTTTCGCCGCAGTTTGATTTGAAGGGTATAAAATAACGTCATAATTATAGTTTTTAGGATTATCATGATTTCGGTGAGTTCAACTATATATGTACTCGAATTGTCGCTACACATGTTTTAGTGATTCATATTATATTGTCTTGATACAATTATCGAACATTAAATTGTTATAGATACAATAACATGACAGATACATAATATTATATTGTAACTAATATAATAACACGAATATTATAGTTGTTGTTGTTGTTATTGTTATTGTACTTAATTTAATAAATTAAATAATGTATTAATTAGAATAAATATACTTAATGAGGACAATTTAGGAATTAATGCATAACGCACTTCTATATTGTACTTATTAAGTTGTCTTAATGTCTTACATTTTGAATAAAATTATAATTTTATCCTCCCTAAATATTTTATATTGTAGTATAGATATTGTAACTTGTAGCAGATATGTTTATTAGTTATTAGGTTAGTTGTTAACTGGTTTAACTAACGTAATGTGCAATAAGCTTAAAATTTTAAAATACCTATTATCGAGCACATGGCTAATTGGTTTATATGAATAAATGGAGTAATTGGCCAAATAGTTATAAGGTTTATAATAAGTTTTTGAAAACTGCATAAACGTTTTCAGTGGTTTTGATCAAATTGTATGTTTAATCCCTACATTTTAAAAATTACAAAGGCGGTCAAAATTTTTGTGTGATCATTGTATGTTTAGTCCCCGACACTAATTTTTTTATGCGTTTCATAATATTTAAACTAACTTTTAAATTTAATTTTTGGGACCAAAATATAACGTACACATAAGAGTTTCGACCAACTTTACACTTTTGTAAATTTCCTCAGGGTCGATCAGAATTAGATCGTATACGTTTTTTTTGAACAATTAAATGGATCGTGATGGACCACTGACCCATAAAACCATCTCCATTTTTTGAGTAAAAAACTCGAGATCACTCTTAAGATAAAACTCATCATATATTAGAGAACCTCCCTGATCCAACCTATAACCACTTTTTTTTTAAATATATGCAGGACTTTAACCCAAACCCACCTATTTTAGTGAATAATTGGAATATTTCATGTCAATCATTTGGACTAATGATCATTAGTATTAAATTGTATACATAGTTACATACTATGATGTTAACACAAGCATGCGAGCAACCCCATTCGAACCACTTAGGTCGGGCCATGCTTTTCACACGCAATCCATATAATTTAAACACATAACTTTTGATTATAACTAAACTATTTACCATCCATATGTTTTATTAGATACATGCATTGTATGACTGCCAACAAGTCCTAAATCAACTGGTTTAGGAGAAAACACCTTATGACTTTCTAAATTGAAGGTCATTGGGTGGAGTCTCACTTGGTGCAATATGCTCCAAGCGAGTCAAAAGTTTTACCACAGTGAGCCTTTGGGTGGTGAGTTTCTTTGAAATGGTGGACGAGTCGGGTCACTAGCGCTATCTGTGTTCTTGGGCGTGAGTAGCCTTTCGCCAAGGGGTTTACCCGGATGACTGAACTTATAAATTATTTGTTGGACGTTAAAAAAAATACAAGCAGTTCTATTTTTACTTACTCCTTATTCCATGTTACTATACTTTAAAAGCTAAATTCACTTACCAATAAGATTGTGTCACATGTCTTTGGTTTTTAATATAAATAAGAGTTAATTACACAAATAGTCCCTGTGGTTTAGCGCAATTCCCAGGTTTGGGTATTAACCTTCTTTAGTAACAAGTTGAGGTATTGTGCTTTCAATTTTGTAACGATATTAGGTATTAAGGCTAACTTCCGTTAATTTTTTTGCTAAATTAATGTAAAATGACCAAAGTACCCTTTTAGGGTCATTTATGTAATTACTAATATCAAGGGACCATTTATGTAATTAACTCAAAAACAAAAAAATTAAAACCTAACCCACCCATCTCCCTCGTCTACAACCGCCACCACCACAATCTCGACCACCATCGCCGGCCGAACACCCATCTACCACCACCGCTGCCGCCATCAAACCCACCTTCTTTTTTCCCTTCACCTTCGAAAATCAAACCACCCAACCCCACCCATCCCTCCCCTGTGTCACCCGCTGCCGCCATCTCCCTCTCCCCCTCTCCCTCTTTCTCAACCCCATCTTCCGTCAACAGTTACCCATCGACCACCGCAATCATATCTGAATCCTAACCCAAACCAAACTACAAGGCAGATGTCACCCTTGCCAGATCTGAATCGCCACCTGAATCCACCCCTAAACCCTCTCCGTCACATCCCCTAGTCGGATCTGAACCACCATCCCCCAAATTTGGGTTTTTTAAACTGTTGTGATGATGTGGTTATGATGCGGTGATGGTGAAGGTGCAGTGATGGTGAAGGTGCGATGATGATGGTGATGTTGTGATGATGTTGATGATGCGCTGATGGAGGGGGTGGCCGACAATGGCCGGCGGTGGTGGCCGGCGGTGGAGGCCGGCGGTGGTGGTCGGCGGTGGAGGCCGGCGGTGGAGGCCGGTGGTGGAGGCCGACGGGGAGGCCAACGGTGGTCTTCACTTTGGAAGAAATGGGTGGGTTGGGTGGGTTAGGTTTAAATATTCTGTTTTAAAGTAATTTACACAATGGTCCTTTTAATTTTTAAATAGTAAATTTGTACCCTTTGATGTTAAAAGACTAAAATACCCTTAATTTAACGAAAAAAATAACGGAAGTTAGCCTTAATACCTAATGTCGTTACGAAATTGAAAGCACAATATCTCAATTTGTTACTAAAAAAGGTTAATACCCAAACATGGGAATTACGCTAGACCACATGGACTATTTGTGTAATTAACTCTATAAATAAAGTGACTGCATTAAAAACAAAATAATTCCACTTTTAGGCACTTAACCCAGGTTTGAAATTCACGGGCTTCACTCTTTTTTCTTAATTATTTTGCATTTATTTTTTATATAATTGTTTTTATAAATATTTCATTTTTTATATATTATAATATATATTAAAGATATATGTCGGTGGTGGCTACAGTGGGGTTTTTTTTTTCTTTTCTTTTCATTTAAAGAATTACTATTCTATTCAAAGCTTTTTATATGATTTTTTTTTGCGGTCGGTTGCGGTTCTGCTTCCGGCGGAGGAGGGCGATGGCCGCTTGGCTTGCCGTTTCCGGCGACGCCGCATGGCCTGTCGTCTTCGGACATCTGCGCCGCCACAAGTTCGGCCGGTTGCGGTTCTGCTTCCGGCGCAGGAGGGCGATGGTTGCTTGGCTTGCCGTTTCCGGCGACGCCGCTTGGCCTGTCGTCTTCGGACATCTGCGCCGCCATAAGTTCTTTGTTTCTCTTTTTTTTTTGGTGTTACAAGATGTCGGTGGGATCAGTATACTTTTTTCGCTTTCCATTTCTGCCACAAATGTTTGTGGGTGTTTACTTAGGCCCATCATTTCTTTTCTTTTAAGGGGATGATCTGTTCATTTGATTCGGCGACGCCGCATGGCCTGTCGTCTTCGGACATCTGCGCCGCGACAAGTTTGGCCGGTTGCGGTTCTGTTTCCGGCGGAGGGCGATGGCCGCTTGGCTTGCTGTTTACGGCGACGCCGCTTAGCCTGTCGTCTTCGGACATCTGCGCCGCCGCAAGTTCGGCCGGTTGCGGTTCTGCTTCCGGCAGAGGAGGACGATGGTTGCTTGGCTTGCCGTTTCCGGCGACGCCGCTTGGCCTGTCGTCTTCGGACATCTGCGCCGCCATAAGTTCTTTGTTTCTCTTTTTTTTTTGTTTTGTTACAAGATGTCGGTGGGATCAGTATACTTTTTTCGCTTTCCATTTCTGCCACAAATGTTTGTGGGTGTTTACTTAGGCCCACCATTTCTTTTCTTTTAAGGGGATGATCTGTTCATTTGATTTACAGTAGAGAGAGATGGTTAGAGAGAGAAACATTACAAAACGATTTGGATTGATTGTATTTTATACTACATCGCATCACATACGACGCCGCCGCAACTTTATAGGTTTGTTTTGGATATGGGTTTGAGGTTTGGGGGTGCGGTTTTTTTACGGGTTGTTGTCGGTTTTCTATTTTGCACTATGTGTATTCTTGCGATTTTGATGTTCGTCTGTTTTGTGTATGGTGTTGGGCTTTGATTTAGTTTTTAGTTCTGTATGTTCTGGTGTGTTATGGATTTAAGGTTTTGATGTGTTTTACTTTGTGTATTTTGCTGACTTTTTGGTTTTGAACATTCATTTTGATTTTGGTTTCGGGTTACTTAAAACTCGCATAGACGCGGCAACTATTTTAGTTTATCATATAATAATAGTAGTAGTTCAAATTATATCTATCTTAAAAAATTTTATTATATAATATTACGTGTTTATTTTAATGTGTAAATTTTGTTTTGAACGAGTTGGGTCAAATATTATAATTTTATTTCGTTGGTATAAATTCAAGTTACTCTATGTTTTGATGTAAATTTTGCTATGAAATATATTAGAGCGAATGTAATCTATGCTTTATCATGTCATCTTCTTTCCCGCACTTGCTTATTTGATGTACATTTTGAGTTGTTATACGTTCGATAAAATTATTTTATCACTTTCCGAATTACGATGAAGTAGCCGTTAAGGTTATCGACGGAGTGAGAGTCGTAGCGGCGGGTTTGTTTTACCTTTCTACATGCTTTAGGATTTTACATTGGAATGGTAACTAGTTATTATTATTGTTATTGTTATTACTGTTATTATCATTATTATTATTATCATTATTATATATTATTATATTTATTATTATTATTATTATTATAACTATGTAATATTTAGTAATTATATACTTATGTATATAAATAAGACTAGTGGTTGCCCGCGCGCGTTGCTGCGCCTATGTCATTTTAAGTGAATGAAGAGCATGTTGTCGTAATGAACGTAGGTCAAGTCTTTAAAATGACGATGTTTTACTTTTAGAGTTGAAAATTATGATGGAGAAGTACGTAGGTTAAATATTGCATAAATCTATTCACACACCTTAAAAAGGGAAAAAGTAAATGATATCATCCGAAGTAGAGAAATGCAGGAACCATATAAATACTTGTACATTTTACTTTAACTGTGATATATAAGGTGGTTATATAACCGCTTGCTCCACTTTCTTTCAAATTCCCATTATATCAATCAAGCACTATGTACAAGCACATTACACCGTTTTTCTACTATTTTGTTTTGTATTGAATGTGCTCATATATGTAGGGGCCCTTATAGTCCTAACTCATTATATTTGCAGATCAAGAATCAGAAGAAAGTTGATTTCACAATCTTAAGTGGGAAGTTGACATGCCGGAAAAAAGTTTTGAAGTGAAGAAACAAAAAAAATTTGAAGTGTCTACATTTCCTATACTAATAATAAATCACGAAATATGGAAGAAGTTTGAGCCATATACACGTTTGTAAGTTATGATTGTTAGATACAGAAAGAGTAAGTCAATTGGGTTGCAAAAGCCACGAGTCTCTTGACTTGTAAATCAACAAGATTGGACAACATAATAAGGATCAACCACTCAATAAACACATTATTGGAGTACCGTAAGTAGCTTGTGCAGTATAGATTCGACATCATCACCAACATAACCAGCCTGCATAATATAAAAATAAACAACCTTCAGTCACAAGAACACACTGAAATAACTACAAATTCCCATTTTCAGATGATTTGCAGACCTGAGTCAACGTTGTTGCATCAACAATAACAAAGGGAACATTGACAAATCGAGCTAGGGTCTTTGCAAGTAAAGTCTTCCCTGTCTCACGAAAAATCTTTATCTGTGAAATAACCTTAGACAATTGACAGATGCATAAATAATAAGCAATATGATTCAAACGAAAGCACAAACAATCTTGAAAATGAACCAAGACATCACCATGATGATCATACCTGAGCCAGTTGGGCCCATTAGAAGCACATTGCTTTTTTCTAAATCTACATTATCGTCATCATCTTCAGTTTTGGATCTTTCGGATCTGCTCCTGACCTAGCTCGTATTAAAGTTCAGTTCAGCATGTGATACTGAGGATAGAAAGAACTATGGTCTAACTTCTTACAAAACACTGCAAGTGGCAAACTAAAAGGAGTAGCATATAACAACTAACCCTTTCTTTAACGAGGCATGATATATCCTCTTGTAATGGTTATAAATAGCCACCGGTAAGGGGTGATTTACACGTACCGGTTATTGTTTTTACCCATTTTTTCTTTTCATTTGTGGTTGCTTTGTTGTCCTTCAACTCAAACTTCAATCATGCACATTACAACCAATGTGGCAGCATTAATGACTTTGGTACAGACCACAAACCAAACAGCATCATCAAAGAAAATTGCAACCAACTCAAACTTGAATCATGCACATTACAACCAATTTCAATACGTAATTAACATAACATTAACACATATTTCAGATCATGTTTCTTTTTCCTCCCAAAAAAGGGCAACTAATGACTTTATTTTTTCACTTTCAAAACCGGAGACGGAGTATATTAATAGATTCTAATTGATATATGTATCGTTCTTCCCTAAAGACATGTAGAAATTTGATTCGTTAACTTATGAACGGGTCAAGTGGGTAAATCCAAACATATATTAATAAATTAAAGGTAGTGTGGGTTGCACAAAGTTAAAGCTTTAAGAGTGCATGCTAATGTTCTGAATTGACTACTAAATTCAACATCCACTTGGGTATTGAACAAAGAGTTTATGTAAAAATC
This sequence comes from Flaveria linearis, assembly GCA_024085815.1. Lineage (NCBI taxonomy): Eukaryota > Viridiplantae > Streptophyta > Magnoliopsida > Asterales > Asteraceae > Flaveria > Flaveria linearis. Next base: position 8,863,414 of record CM044010.1, read on the forward strand.
TATCACCAGAATATGGTTTTTTGCAGAACAAAGTCTTTCAGCTACATGTGTACTAACCTACAAAAGTATGGGTTGAGAAGAACATGAAAATAGTGGTACATTGTGTAAGTAATTAGGCGAACTTAGAGCAGGGGATGAAGGTGATCAAAGTATTCAAAGGTAATTGTAACAAGGAACATAGTAGATGATTTTGAGTTTTATGATGAATGTCAAAAGATAATCCAACAGGAGTCAAAGCAACAACTTCACAAACAAGCAGAAAACATTGTAGAAACATATCCAAACCAAAGTTTAGAATATACATAATTTGACATCAAAAGTGCTTTACCATTTCATTTTTATTGTTAGCTGATATGAACAACAAAGAACCTAACAAAAGCAAAACAGGACAAAGCATAGAATACCAGAAACATGGGAGCAGATCCATTTTGATAATGAAAGTGCAACTACAAAAGTCTTGGTAACACATAAATACCTCTATTGTACATACATGCAAGTATGAAAGATCAACAACATACTCTTATGCATAATACTACACATATGATTAACTATATGTTGACAAAGAATACTTGCAAATGCTATACTGATCAGAAGCTTACAGCAAAAAATAATTCAAGTTTGTGGTATTTTAGAACACAGGTGATGTCCAGATGCAGTGTGTGGGTGTATGAACAAACCGATCAGATCATGTTTCTGTTTCCTCCAAAAAATTAGTAAGTAATGACTTTATTGTATCACTTTGTAAACCTAAAACAGAATATACTACTATATTCTAATTGATTTATTTGTTGTTGTGCACTAACTTATCAACGGGTCAAGTGGGTAAATCGAAACATATATTAAATAAATTAGGGGTAAAATGGGTTTCACAAAGTGGCTTGAACATTTGAACCACGATCAAATATGAAATTACCACCCTATAAATCACTATAGCTAATCTTCTTTCTTTGAAATAATAACTCTCAGCAAACAAACACAAAATCATATTGTGTGGTAAGAGTGCATTCATTAAAATCATGATCAAATACAACTTAACCAAAAACGAACATAACTAATTGTTTGGATATAACAACTATCTTGTTAGTTCTGCAATATTAGATATAGAGATTCATTGACTTATGTAAGTAATTAAGACTAAGTTATTTTGGTTATGGCTCAGGTTAAAACGGGTCAAATAAACATACCCAGTTCGTCATTTCCTTAACAACGCAAATAAACGACCGTATGTAATGCATTGTAGAGTAGGATTTGATACATAAATAGAGATTCCAATTCGTAATAACAACCATCTCTGTACATTAAAAGGCTTAATATAACAATTATGGGGACATAGGGTTATTTTGATATCTAGAGCTTGTAACAACTGATATGGGAGTTGGCAAAGGGTCATGTTACTTTTGGGTGAGAGCCTTTGCATTTTTATGCTAAACATATATGTATTTTGTATAATTACTTATAAGTCAGGCATACCACAAACCATGACAGGGTGAGAGTAAGTGTAATCTTTTCTACAACTCATATAACTTGATAATTTTTTTCAAGTGGTTAAAAATTAATAAAACTTAAAGCTTTAAAATTGTATGTTAAAGCTGTGAATTGACTACTAAATTCAACAACCACTTGGGTATTGAACAAAGAGTTTATGTAAAAATCTATCGCCAAAATATGGTTTCTTGCAGAACAAAGTGTTTCAGGTGCATGTGTAGTAACCTACACAAGTAGGGGTTGAGAAGAACATGAAAATAGTGGTACATTCTGTAACTAATTAGGTGAACTTAGAGCAGGGGATGAAGGTGATCAAAATAATTGTAGCAAGCAACACATAGTAGATGATTTGGAGTTTTACGAAGAACATCAAAAGAGAATCCAAGAGGAGTGAAAGGAACAATTTCACAAAAATCGAAGACTTACTTGAACTGCTCCCCAAATTGAATGACAAAGATTGGAAGAAACAATAGCAGGAAGAATAGGTTCTCCTCTACCTGTAAATGACACAGCAGAAGCGACGTGGATGATAATGCTCTGCTTCCCTGGTTGCAAAAAAAAATCAGATATATAAGGGGAAAACATCACAGATTCATACACAAGCGAAATCAAATACTTACCGGAGCTTGGACATCCGACTGCACTCGCATCTAAGCGGTATTCGAATTGGAGAAGCCGGCTATATGTAGATGCGAAAGCGCAGGGGGTTTGAATGGGGGTGCGGAAGCGCCATGGAAACGCCTGGTGAAAGGAGGCGGGAGGTCACAAGGAGGCCCGGCCGAAAGGGCGGGGACGATCGGAGATGGAAAGACGCGTCTTAAGAAGGCAGGCGAACTCCATGGAGAAGAAGACTTGAACGGGCGCGTCTTACAGGAATGAGAAAATGACCAAACTACCCCTCCAATATGTATTATATAGTATTAGAGATAATACTTAATTCTAATAAGATATATTTATAAATATATAAATAGTAAATGTAAATTTAATTATTATTTAAAAGCATTATTAATAAGATAGTACTTAATTTAATAAATTAAATAATGTATTAAATATAAGAAGTATACTTAATGAGGACAATTTAAGAATTAATGCATAACGCGTTTCTATATTGTACTTATTAAGTTGTCTTAATGTCTTACATTTTGAATAAAATTATAATTGTATCCTCCTTAAATATTTTATATAATATATAGTAGTATAGATATTGTAACTTGTAGCAGATATGTTTATTAGTTATTAGGTTAGTTGTTAAATGGTTGAATGTATTAAATATAAGAAGTATACTTAATGAGGACAATTTAAGAACTAATGCATAACGCTTTTCTATATTGTAGTATGTCTTACATTTTGAATAAAATTATAATTGTATTCTCCTTAAATATTTTATATAGTAGTATAGATATTGTAACTTGTAGCAGATATGTTTATTAGTTATTAGGTTAGTTGTTAAATGGTTGAACTAACGTAATGTGTAATAAGCTTAAAATTTTAAAATAACTATCATTGAGCACATGGCTAATTGGTTTATAAGAATAAATGGAGTAATTGGCCAAATAGTTATAAGGTTTATAATAAGTTTTCGAAAAATGCATAAACGGTTCCTGTGGTTTAATCAAATTGCATGTTTAAATCCTACATTTTTAAAATTGCAAAGGCGGTCAAAAATTTTATGCGATCATTGTATGTTTAGTCCCCGACACTATATTTATTTACTTTTTATGCATTTCATACATTTTAAACTAACTTTTAAATTTAATTTTAGGGACCAAAAATGCAACGCACACATAAAAGTTTCGACCAACTTTACACTTTTGTAAATTTCCTCGGGGTCGATCAAAATTAGATCGTATACATTTTTTGAACAATTAAATGGATCGTGATGGACCGTTGACCCATAAAATCATCTCCATTTTTTTAGTAAAAGACTCGAGATCACTCTTAGAAGGAAACTCATCATATGTGAGAGACCCTTCCTGACCCAACTTGTAACGACTTTTTTTAAATGCATGCAGGACTAGAACCCAAACCCACATATTTTAGTGAATAATTGGAATATTTCATCTCAATAATTTGGACTAATGATCATCGGTATTAGATTGTATACATAGTTACATACTATGATGTTAACACAAGCATGCGAGCAACCCCATTCGAACCACTTAGGTCTGCCATGCTTTTCACACGCAATCCATATACTTTAAACACATAACTTTTGATTATAACTAAATTATTTACCACCCATATGTTTTATTAGATACATGCATCGTATGACTGCCAACGAGTCCTAAATCAACTGGTTTAACAGAAAGCACCTTATGACCTTTTAAATTGAAGGTCATAGGGTGGAGTCTCACTTGGTGCATTATGCTCCAAGTGAGTCAAGAGCTTTACCACAGTGAGTCTTAGGGTGGTGGGTTTCCATTGGAATGGTGAGCGAGCCGGGTCACTAGCGCTGTCTGTGTTCTTGGACGTGGGTAACCTTTCGTCAATGAATTTACCCGGGTGACCGGACTTATAAATTATTCGTTTGACGTTAAAAAAAAGCAATTCTATTTTGTATTTACTCCTTATACCATGTTACTATACTAAAGCTAAATTCACTTGCCAATAAGATTGTGTCACATGTCTTTGGTTTTTAATATAAATAAAGTGACTGCATTAAAAACAAAATAATCCCACTTTTAGGCACTTAACCCAGGTTTGAAATTCACGGGTTTCACAGTTTCACTCTTTTTTCTTAATTATTTTGCACTTATTTTTTATATAATTGTTTTATAAATATTTCATATTCTTTCTTACTGATTTCCTTGAATATAATTTTGTTTCGATGTAGTTTTTAAGACTTTCAATTTTTAATAGAAGTTTTATTATCGTTAAAAAATCGTTTTTGGTGTTGGTTTTTTAAACGCTTTTATTTTTGTCCACGTTTAACTTATTTACTAAACGGTTTTGTTGTTTAAATAGAGTTTTATATTTTATCAGCGCAGATTTACCACTTTACACGTTGTTGTTTTTACTTTAGTCTAGAATTTTATTTAAAATTGATTTATGTCTAATTGACAACGGGCGGGAAAATTGCATCCTTTTATGCCGCAACAGGCAACGCGCAGAGCAAGTCGTAACACACAGGGAATCGACATATTTATTTTTGTTAATGCCTTGACGTCATACTTTTTTTATGTTTCTGACGTCTTGCCATAACGCACAGGTATTAATACTAGTTTATTATAATGATTACATATCAATTATTATTTTAAAATGTTTAAAAATTGCCGACATGAGAAAGAGGCGCACATTTTGTTTGTTTCCGTAAATTTCGCGCTACAGGTTAAACACACACATAATCTAATTCCACGTGAAACCCAACATGTCGCACATTTTTAAATCAACTTTTAATATCTTTTTTTTTTTGGAAGATGTGCTTCAGTGGTCGCGACCCAAAGTCGCCCTACAAGCCACGCGAGTTCGAGCCTCCCGGATCCCCACTAGACGTGGGTGTGCCCGTAGGACTTACCAGCGATCCCGGAGTGTGGGGTAAACCACACGGCTGGACCCGACTCGGTACTCCGGGCGGGAACCCCACGGAATGTGGATAAACCCTCCCCCCTCAGGATAGAACCCGCGACCTTACGGTCACTTGTCCTTATCCCTCATCGAGGTGGTCACCAGGGCAAGGCAAGCCCTGATGGTTAAATCAACTTTTAATATCTAAAACGATAAGCAATATTAATATTGCAAATATGTGTTTTAAAAATGAAACACTATAACCTTTAGGCTTGAACTTTATACTAATATTCTATAAAATTATAGCCTAATTAACTGGACTTACCGCACATTTTAAAATCAAACGTAATATCTAATACGATAAGCAACATTAATATTGTATAGTATGTGTATTAAAAATGCAACACTATAACCTTTAGGCTTGAACTTTGTCCTAATATATCAACTTTAATAAAGTAATGTTTTTTAGGAACACGTGTAATCAGCAATGTTTTTTAGGAACACGTGACAATCAATAAAAGCCTCGTCAATTGAGTTTTTTCACCTAAAATTTATTAAATTATGATTATATTTAATTTTGGAAGTTATGACTTTTAAATTAAAAAAATACATTTATTAATCATTTTAAAAAAATAGTCAAGAGTTACCATAATTAATATTTTTAAATAGTTTTCATATTAGAAGTTGATATAATTCAATTTTTAAATTTTTTTCATATTAGAATTCATATCAAATAAAGTATATTGAATTACTGATTTACGTGAACCTCTTAATGTTTAAATTATTTTAAAATTTACATATATATTATAGAAGTAACTGGCAAATTTTAAGTTAAAGACAATTTATAATCCAGATTATACGATAAATTATCATTAATTATAAACACTATATGTCATAAAATGGCAAATTTTTCAGAAATGAAATTCAAGATCTGTAACAAAAGATATTAAAAAATTGATATTGTAGTAAACTTTGGATTTAGATATTATTTAAAAAAATGATATAAATATGATCAAAATCGTCTTTGTATTTTTTAATGAATAATTCAAAAAGATGAGTTATAGACTTAAAGATAAAATTACTTCTTTTTGTTTACTTATATTATTTTATGAAATTACTTCACAAAAAATAGAACTAAAAATTTTAACTTTTTTGAATAACATTGACATGAAGAAATATGACTACACAATTACAGTAATAATTAGACTTTAAAAAAAAAGTTAATGTTTACAAGTAATGTGAAATATATTTACTGATGAGAAGGTACATTTTAATTTAATTTAATTATTATTATACATATTCTTAAAAAATTAATACTTAACTTTGTAATTAAAATATTTTTGTTATAATTTTAAAATATCAAAATACAATCGAACGTATGCAACATAATATTTTATAATGTCTAAAAATGATCTGCATGAAAATAAATATTTTTCTTTTCATTAGTCATTGCTTAATAAAAAATACTTAAAATTTAAGCATTTTGATAATGAACATATACTATGCTTAATTTTGAAATAACGATTACAAAACATATCAACTTTCTAGGATTGACATATGATTTTGACTTCAGTACCTTTTCATGTATTTTAGATCATACAATTTCTCAAATATCTAGAATTGATATGTTTTCTAATCTCAAATTAATTACAATAATTATATTATTTTTTAAATTTATTACACTAATAGTATGTAATTTATAGAATTGGTGTGTATTACATCTTACCATATAAACATAATAAATCAATCTAAATTCATATATGATATCTTGCAATATATATTTTCATCAATCGTGTATTACACGAGTCCTACCCTAGTATAATGATATTGTATAAAAATTTAGCCTAATTAATTGGACTTGAGTTTGGATTTAGGACAGAGTATACATTAATATAATAAATTTGAGAAAACTTATAAAGTTTGGTAAAGTGTAATAATGGCTTTCTGTTTATTTTTAATATATTTATTTGATTTATATGTATAGTCTTTTTTTATAGAAAAGCTTAGAAAGGCAACGGAAAATTTCATTACATATATATTATCAACTTCAATATGCATTAAGGATTGTATTATGTGCTTTATTGGTTGTATTTATCTTTTATTTTTTATTTTTTAATCATTAACATTTTTACTTTAACCCAATACTTACATCTTTTACAATTTACTCAAATGTTTTTTACTTTCAAATTTAGTCCTTAATAATTTCCATATTTTATAAAATTTTCATTTTACGTTTCGGTCTACATTTTGCGAGTTAACACGGCGCAACATGCGTGTATGGTTCAATGTTTTTACGTTTATTTTACCTCGTTTAATTACTCTATTGCAACGCTCTGGTTTAGATCGACTTGCTTATTATTTTATATGTTTTAGGTTTCGCTTGCGTGGTTCGATGTTTTTACGTTTACTTTTTGTTTGTTTTTTTGTTTTTTTAATTTTTATAAGAGTTTTTTCAATATTGGTGGTCACTAACAGTAGTCTGTCTATGGTGTTACTTGACACAATTATACGTCACATGCTGTAATGTGAATGAGTTTAATACTAGTATAAAGTAAAAATCAACTTTCTAAAACTATAAAGGATTTAATTTCAAACATCATTACATCAGTAAAATGATGCGAGAACTTGAAATAATATGTATTAAGAAATTGTTTACGATTAAGCTAGGTTTACAAATCATCAATGTATTTAAATGTAGTAGTACGACCAATCATTTGGTTGGGTGATAGTCTCGTGACTTTTTCTAGGACAAGTTAGTGAGTTCGAGTCGTACTGGCAACAAGATACTATCGAAGGGCCGGTTTTATCACAGTGGGTCTTCGTGTAACAGGTTTTCTCCAGAATTGGTAGTTGGTGGGCTTGGGTTGCCTAATGTTGTCTGAGCTCGCGGACGTACGTGCTGTCTTTTCGCATTGGGGTACCCCGAGTAATTGGACTTTATTAGTTGGCTACTAAAAAAAGTAAAATTCAAGTGTAGTAGTAAAATACAAGTCTCTTTGCTACTGTTAGATTTATAATTATAACACTAATTTCATTAATTAGTAACTTTCAGTTGATTATCGAAATTCTCACCACGTCTTATCAATATTAATTAGTTGGACTTAACTCGAGGAGATCTTTTCACGTCGAATATCCTTCCTAATTGATGCATGAGGTGATGCACGGCTTCAGCATGGACAATTCCGGTGGTTCTTTCTTCTTTATTTGTTTATACATCGCTAGATACATTTAGGGGCTGTTTGGTAATTTATAAATGATTAAGGACTTAATTAAATGGGTGGTCCATGTGGTTAGGCCAGATTTCACTTTTGGTCTCTAACTCTCTAAAATTACAAGGTCAGTCCAATAGTTGACACAAACGTAACAACAATGGTCCTTAAAATGGACGTC
>CM044010.1:8876792-9156792 GCA_024085815.1 Flaveria linearis
TTGCGGTTTAATTTCGGGTCGACAGATCATGCATATTTAAACATCCTTACCATGAATAAGCTCATAAACTGGATTATATTAGATTAGGTATAAGACATGTTTTGTTAATTTCAGTTTTATATCTGATTACAAATTCATGTCGTATATATACATGAGTATCACGTATATGTGTTTTTGGTCTTTTATGGTAAAACTTACCTGTTAAGATTTTAATCAGCTAAAGTTATAAATTCTTCTTAAGATCGACTTAAGTTTATCACTAAACATTCGCACGTGTTAGTGGGTGATTAGGTATACACACGTCTTTTCAAGTGTATGTTTTCGTCCATGTTCATGTGTACGTGTCTATTCCCGTTCACATGTACGTCTTTGTGCGTTCTTATATGCACGTTTTATTTTAAGGGTGAGATTATTCTACAAAGTATATTTTTTCTATAAAGTGTGAGAAGACACAATAAGACTAAAAATCCCCAAAAAGTTATATCTCACAATCTAAAGCGAATTTCAAAAACCATTTCGGAGTCTCTGTTTCACTCGTTGTCCTCTTTTAGGAAATTTCATTATGTCTGTTGGGTATTCTACCTTTGAAGAAATTGAAGATTTCTAATATTATTAAAGTTGAAGACTTGAAGAATAAAAACAATAAAAATATTAGTCTAGGGTTTATTTTTTAATTAATTTAATTGCTAGACTAGTATAAATATTAACATATATCATCATTGTAAAGGGTGAATAATTCTCCATCAAGTGTGGGAATTAGTTCTATCACCAACAACATCATATCATCATTCCTCATGGATGATGATTTCATCATCAAATCAATAAACATCAATCATTAAACACTTTTTGTGTTCATCATTATTATTGTTTTAGCATCGAATCATCAAGTTTTATTATTATCAATATGATTCCTAAGATCCATGCTCATTGTTCCCGTTCATAACGGGAATACACAATTGGTACCAGAGCTGGAGTTTATGGATTCATATTGATTTTGATGAGATTTCATGGTTAGATTGCTAAAATTATTGAAGATCTGAAGAAAACTTGAAGAAAAAGTTAGTGTGTTCTTCATGAGAAATCCAATGATTTGAGATGAATCTGATGGATTTGGATCAAATCTGATGTTGTTCGATCATCATCTATGATCAAATCAACTTTTGGTAGCAAGAAATCAAAGTTTGGAGCAGAATCTATGAGATATGGGATTTTCATATTCATGTTCGTCATTTTCACACACTAGTGTGTGTGTTTTTGGTGCTCTTCAGAAATTCTCGGATCTGGATCATGGAAATGGAGTTTGGATTGATTTGGTTCATCAACATAATGCTATAATAACAATTTCAATAACAAATCAACATCAACATCATGTTTGGATCAAAATCAAAATTTCAAGTAAGTGGATTTTTGGTGTTCTTGGTGTTTTAACAAATTCTCAGATTTGGAGAATGGAATTGGATCAACCAATGTTTTGGATTCTGATATAAGTTATTACTACACCAATTCAACAATCAATTCAACAATATAAGGTGAATTTGAAGCTAATCATAGAATTAGTTTTTGGGTTTCGATGTTCATGAGGTGATAATCATGATTCTAATTCAGATCTGCTTTGGAATCAAAATTTGTATTAAATTGATATACAAACAAGTTACAATCAATTTAAAAGTTTTCATCAACATACAACAATATGGTTGAGTTCTACATGGTTCTAAGAGGTGATGCAATGGATTATTTGTTGAATTTATGATTCAGCTAATGTACAAGGTTTACAGCAGATTGTACAACTCATCTGTGCATAAAAAATATCAGCAGATTGTTATCTAAGTGCATTGAGGTTGTTTAAATCCATAGATGTGGGTCACAATGATATATAGACAGCAAGTGGAGTGAATCCGTTGATGTGTTCATTCATTCATCAGCGGATAGCAAAACAAAAAACAAACAACCCTGAGCTTGCAGCCTGTGAGCAGGTCATAACCTCATTAAAACTAACCTAAATCAACCCAAAACCTGACCACAAACATAATCCTCAGCCTCTGTCATTAACCATAGCTTTGTGCAGCCCTAAACAGTAAGCAAAACAATCTTATGCAGCTGCAAACCAAGCCTCAAACCTCAGCAAATATCAGCCCACAAACAAGGATACAACCCTTGCACCTCTGAAGCTTTGTACAGCCCCAAACTACCATCTAATCATCAACAAAATGGTGCCTCTGTGCAGCAGCAAACCAATACCTCAATCAACACCAATTTAAACAACATTTTTACTGTGTTTCAGCAGCTAAATCAGCAACCAATTAGCAGCCCATGCGCAGCTATTGCAGCCCCAAACCGGCCCCCTGCTGCACATTCTCACCATAACCCACAGCCCACAAACAACCCCTCAAGCAGCCTTATCAATAGCAGCCTGCATCGGCTTACCACCAGCATAACAAAAGCATAACTAGCAAATACAATTTGCTTCAACCAACATAAAACACAAACAACTCATTCACTGCTAAATTCAACAAAACCATGTGCAACCCACACCATCTCCATACCAAAACAAAACCAAATCAGCCTCTAAACTTCATTAACATCGATGTTAACATCATGTTTGTTTCCCCGCCCGAAATCTAAACAGAGCAACCAACTGAAAATACAAGTTCACTGAACATGTGTGTACTAGTAATTTCATGCCTTGGTGGATTTCAATATTTTCGTTCTTCCGTAGATAATATACGGAAGAGAACATCAATATCTACTAAAAGCATACCTGGATATCTACGGATGTAAAAATTTGGGATCTGCAGTTATGTTTCTTGCCTCAATTTCTCAATTAATGACTTCAGACATTAATCGAACATCTGCGGAAGTGAATATCCACATCTGCGGATGTCCAATTCTAACATCTATGGAAATGATTTTTGGGAGACGAACAAAAATCGATTTTGGTAGGTGTTCATTGATTTCATAAAAGGCAATTAAAGCAGGAGCAATTTGATTGTTGTGTTTGTTAATTTGGTTTGAGCAATTGGGAACAGTGAACAAGAACAAAGAAGAAACCGATAATGAGATGGCTTTTGTTTTTGAAGTGTTTGGACTTTGGCTATGGATTTGTGATTGTGTTCATGAGTTGTGGGCTTAGATTAGTGGATTGGGTGTGTGGACAACAACAAAAAGGCTTGAGACTTGGGCTTTGAAATAAACAAATTGAGCTTGGTGCATGGGCTACCAACAAAAAAAATGTGGCCTTGGGTTTGTGTGTTTGACTAAGTCACAAAAAAAAACATAATAGTTGTTCTAAAGTTTTGAAGATCTTGCTTCCGCAACAACAACAAAACTCTCGACTTTGAACAACTATTCAACAAAAACAAGATCAAGCTTCATTTTACATCGGAAATCTACAATTTAGGGGGAGTATTGTTGGGTATTCTACCTTTGAAGAAATTGAAGATTTTCAATATTATTAAAGTTGAAGACTTGAAGAACAAAAACAATAAAAATATTAGTCTAGGGTTTATTTTATAATTAATTTAATTACTAGACTAGTATAAATATTAACATATATCATCATTGTAAAGGGTGAATAATTCTTCACCAAGTGTGGAAATTAGTTCTATCACCAACAACATCATATCATCATTCTTCATGGATGATGATTTCATCATCAAATCAATAAACATCAATCATTAAACACTTTTTGTGTTCATCATTATTATTGTTTTAGCATCGAATCATCAAGTTTTATTATTATCAATATGATTACTAAGATCCATGCTCATTGTTCCCGTTCATGACGGGAACACACAATGTCTTTATATGACACAATGACGTCGTTGTATCTTTCATAATGACACAATGACGTCATTGTGTCTTTCATAATGACACAATAAAAAGCGTTATTTTTTTATTTTTCGTTTATTTTTTTCTTTGTAAGAACGTCTAGGGGAACAAAAGCTCGGAATTACTTTTTTGAAATTTGATTTAGATTGTGAGATATAATTTTTTGTAACTTTTTTTGACTCATTGTGTCTTTTTACGTTATGTAGCAAAGTACATTTTGTATTTGAAAGTCTTTCTTGTTTTAAATATCTTAACAAACATAACTTTTTAACAAGAACATATCTCTGAATCATACTTTAAGCACTTTTTAATCACACAAAGTGACAATCCAGTATACACTTTTGTATAACTATGTATAACAAACTCATGTCATTTCATATAGATATTATTTTTAAATTTCAACTCCTAGTTATGAACTCATTTCACATTGTTTTTCTTTTATGTTCAATAATATAATTATGTTAGATCAACAAAACCAAATCCATCTACGCTTGCTACTATTACAAGATTTAAAACTTCAACCTAATAGGAGACACCGGTCAAGCCATTATATAACAAAGATACCACTAAACCAAAAGTTGTTTGGTTTCATTAATATAAATAGATGGTGAATTTTTTTTGAAGGACTAATTGGATCATTGACTAGCAATGTTGTTGGGATTGGATCGGACCGGCCGGTCCAACCGGTCCGACCGGGGATCGGCTAGGTGGCCGGTCCGGTTCGCTATGAATCGTTTTGGGCTGGTCGAACCGGTAGTCGGATCGGAAAATCGGAACGGTTCGAATCAGAATTTAATTTTTTTTAATGGGTAAAACGGGGTGTTGAACCATAAATTAGTGCGTTAGATATACAAATATAGTTAATTTTTATATATAACTATAAAATATATATATAAATTACTTATATTTAATTATATTTATAATTATATATATAATACTATATATATATAATTATAACGTCATTCGGTTCTTAAATCCGGTCCGACCGATCCGACCACCAATCCAGTAAGGCGTTCGGTTCGACGTCCGATCCGGTTCTGAAAACATTATTGACTGACATTGACCCATCTGATTATCTCCATTACTCAAGTACAGAACCACAAGACATTAGGTTGACACGTCTTGAAAGAAAGATTTACTTTAGTCTGTCTAACTATGTCCATGATCATAAGACCATCATTATAAGGAAAACCATCTTACACAAGAAAACCCATTGGCTCAAACTAAAATCTCTTATTTTATTTTATTTTATTATTTTATTTTTTTATCCCATGTGGAACTTAAACTTATCTTTCTTTATCGCTTGACGATGAATTAGAAGTAAAAAATAGGATTTGTAATTGAAATTTGCAGCTGTACATCACACGTGCACAGCGGATTAAGAGAGATATTGTCTAAGGCCTCGTGGAGGAGGAGTAGAAGAATCTAAACTGCACACTAATTAATTTGACAACTAATCCACTCCTCACTCCCAATAACACCTATGTTTAACTTTCAATTGGGACCACCCTTATTATTATGATCAAAAATAACAAAAACTTGTTACTACTTTTTTTTTTTAACAGCAAATATACGATTTTGTTTCGAAAGATATGTTCTTTTATCGAAATGGATGATGAATTAATCATAATAATGCACATATGCTTTCATTAAAGTTAATATTGGTGTAAACATAGTTGACTTATTAAAAGTGATTTCATTTTTCCTGCAATTAGAGATAATGTAACTTTAGCAAACTTAGATAGTTTAGTGGCATTGGAGATTGTATCTAGTAAATAGTGTGTTAATGTGAAAGTCATGTTTTAAGTAGAGGGGTTGTTTCTGACAATTACTTAAAGTTGTCTGTTTTGGTCTTAATTAGTAGAAGTCTTATAGTTGAAGGGGTGTTAGTGTAAACTTCTTAATATGCTGTTAAGAAGTTGTTATAGTTGGTTTTATAGCCGTTAATGGTGATCGTGTTCTATAAGATCATCGATTAGGAGTTTCATAAGAGAGTTCTCTTTTCTTGTTTTCACAATTAATTTTTGATTCCTCAATACAATTCATTCACTTTGTGTTAATCAATTGGTGTTTTTCATAACAATTGGTATCAGAGCCACGGTTTAGGGCTCAATCGAATAAGCTGATTCAATTGATCATTAGAAGTAAAATTGAGGATCAAGATGGTGATGACGAAGTTTGAAATCAAAAAGTTTACTGGTAAAAATGATTTCAGTCTTTGGCGAGTGAAGATGCGGGCTATTCTTGTGCATAACGGTGTTTTTGATGAGCTGAAAGGAGAAGATAAGTTGCCTGCGGGTCTTACGCAAGAGAAGAAGAAGGAAATCTTGGAAAGAGCTCATTGTGAGATCATCTTGAGTCTCGGAGACAAGGTGTTAAGAGAATCGCAGAAGGAAAAGTCCGCTGCAGGGATTTGGGCAAAACTAGAGTCATTGTACATGACTAAGTCACTGGCGAATAGATTGTTCTTGAAACAAAGTCGCACCCCAACCGATGGCGGAAACATCGGGGCGCGAGAAGTGATAGATTGTTCAAAGACATCATAGGACTAAAATGACAATAAATTAAGATTAAATTTCATTTTCATTAATCAACGTAACATTACAGTGTTTCAAATAAACATACAATAATTTGGAGAAATGTCTAAAACAAACATAACAAAATAATAGATTTGGTGTGTTTCTAGGTCCCCTAATTGAATTTCTTGATAAAGCTTCAAGCATTTTCTGCAACATGTATAAAATATTGGTCAACATATGAATATGTTGGTGAACATAAAAATTTGTATACATAGCATAATAGTGAATAAATTTCAATTCAACATGAGTAAAGTATACTAAAGTTTGTACATTGCTAGCATGCAAAGCCATAATCAAACCAAAGTGTCCACTAGCGTAATCTTAGCATCAAAAGTGAGCAAGACCGTAAAGATGATAACTTAACATAAACCCATCATAATAGGGCGGATGTGCTAGTCCTATAGCGCTATACATGTTAAGGGAGGTTTAGATTGCTTGCAAGATAATGTATTCTAGAATGTATTCACAAATAGTATAACAAGTAAGCATGTTTGTATGAATTGAGTTTTAGAATAAGTTTGATTGAATGTATGCTTGAGTGTATTTGATAAATGGTACATGTTACAACCCAAATAGTGTTAAAATAAAAGGGGTGAAGTATGACTCACGGTTTCGATAGGAAAAGTTCCGAGTCGTGAGTAGATGGATTTGGGAGGATTAGACACCGGTTAACCTAACAAGGAAAACGGTTTGTCTTAGATTCGGATTTGAGTACTTGTGCGTATGTATATAGAATCATAGAAGTCATGTATCGCCAATGGCGGACCAAAACACAATTCACCAACTAGTGTTGGAGATTCGGATGGTAAAGTTAGTACGTTAGTGTACCCTCCTCGAAGGAGGTCATGAGATACGAAGGTAGGGTAATAATCCACAAACCTTTGTAAATACTTACATAATAGTTTAAATGTTTAAAGTATAGATATACTACATATAATATCTCAAGTAATCCGGGTGAGTTATGGTGGGAAAGCCCTACTTGAAGAACCAAAGTTCTTCAAGATTGCCATTTGAACCTTAACATAAGCTTTTCAACATGGTAAAGTTGAATACTTAGTTTGGTTTATCACACTTGTGTTATGTTAGATTACTTGAGTAATAAAAAGATATAAAGTTAAGTTCAAAACTCATTCATTTCTGGATTTTTACCTTAACACAAGTCATCCAACAATGAGGTTGTTGGAGACAAGGTTCAGTTCAAGGAAAATCCAAGTTTGAACAAGGTAACTCAAGAGCAACAATTTCATAAAGTTTAGCCACTTGGGAACCCATTTTAGGTGCCTCCCCCTTAGTGTTTACCATTGTAAACCTAGAGGATAGTCCATGGGTTGTTCCAAGTGGTTTAGTATGTTTTAAAATAAGATTAAATCTTGTTAAAAGATTAAAAACATCAAGGACAAAAACAAAATAAAATTCAGCCTTGTAAAACTAGCTTTTGGACCTCATTATAGATGGCTTCCACTCAATGTTGCCAAGGCAAAGTCATTGGGATAGTCCTAGAGGTGTATCCATGAAGCTAGATGCAAGCTTTAAGTGTTAGAAGCAAGAAAAATGGGTTAGAATGGTGTTCTAACCTTGAAGGTTTTGTGCAGAATTTTTTAAAGAGAAGAGAACTTTGAGAGAATTTGAGAGTGTTTTGGTGGGATGTGAAGTGTAAAAGTGTTTTGTGGGGGTGAAGGCTAGTTTATAAAGGGAAGGAGTTGGGTTTAATGGGCTTTAATTAGGTTAAAAAAAAGTGAAAATGGGCTTAAACCCGAGTGGGTTTCGGTTGACTAGTCAACAAAACCATCAAACTTGTTTTCGCGATTCCCGCTTCGTTATAACTCCGTTTCGTACGCGGTTTTTTCTACGTTCACCATTTTCAGAGTACTTTCATATAGATAAAATTAATTTAACATTCATAGTACTAAGAATTGGGTTTGGTGCATTGATCTTGATACGGTTTAAGAGTTACGATCACCACTTGTGTTTGTGTTGAGCTTGGACCATTGGACTTGGTTTTGGGCTTTTCTTTTGGGTTATTTTACGTGTTTTAAGAACCTTAATTATGTTTTAAAGATTTGGGCTTGTTTACAAGTTAGTTGGGTTCGCTCATGAACACCCGGTTACGTATGATTCCGATTGGTTTTATATTTACAGCGTGTCGTAAGTATATTTGAATGCATATAACGTTTCTTTTAAGCATGTGTAACATATAAGTATATAGAATAACTTTTAATAATACTTCCATTGATCAAGACTCAAGAGTACAAGGGTATGAATTGATGAATTACAAGGTACAAGGACTAAAAATGAAACACAAAAAGTACGGGCGTTACACAAAGGCTATACACCTTCAAGATGGATGCTGTGAAGTCAATTGAAGATCATGTTGATAATTTCAATTAGATCATCATGGATCTTGAGAAAATTGACATTAAGATCAATAAAGAAGATCAAGCAATTATTCTGTTGTCCTCACTGCCAGGATCATATGAGCATTTTGTAGATATATTGCTCTATGGCAGGGAAACTTTACGGTGGAGGAGGTGACCTCATCGCTTAATTCAAAGGAATTACAGAAGAAATTTGAAGCTAAAGAAGAAGGTGGAGAAGGCTTGTATATGAGAGGCAGACCAGAACAAAGAAGTCACAAAGGGAAGAGCTCTTTTAGATCAAAATCTAAGCATAAGAGAAAATGATTTGTGTGTGGGTCTGAAAAACATCTCAAGAAAGATTGTATTGAGTTGAAAAAGAAGAAAGGTGAACCCAGTGGGAGCAAAGGTCGTTCGGACTCATATAGCCACAATGCACAAGATAGTGAGTCTGAAGGTTATGATAGCTCGGATGTCCTATGTGTTACAAGCACTAGCTATAAAGATTATGTCTCTAAAGTTAAGTGGGTCATGGATTCTAGATGCTCATTTCATATGACACCAGTTAAAGAGTTCTTTAAGGATTTAAAGAATGTTAATCTGGGTAAAGTCAAGTTGGGTGATGATAGACCACGTGAGATTGCTGGTATATGCACTATTACATTCAGACTAAGAAGTGGCATGGAGTTTGATCTTCATGATGTGAGGTATGTCCCAAATTTGAAGAGAAGTTTACTTTCTTTGGGTACTTTTGAGAAAGCTGGTTACCCTGTAAATCTTATAGATGGGAAAGCTAAAATTGTTAAAGGCTCAATGGTAATTTTGTCAGGAAATAGAGTAGACAATAACACATATATCCTAGATGGGAAAGTTGTAGAGAATGGCTCGGTGTCATTAGTCTCGGAAGAGATAGGGGATGATAGTGCATTACTGTGGCACAAGAGACTAGGACATATAAGTAGTCAAGGTTTAACTGAATTAAAACAAACAGTCAGTTCTTGGCAGGCTTAAAAGTACTGATGTTAGTTTTTGTGAAAGCTTTGTCATGGGTAAACATAAGAGAGTCAGATTTACTAAGAGTAACATACTACCCTTGGTATTTTAGACTATGTGCACTCTGATCTGTGGGGGCCTGCTAGAACTGAGTCTTTAGGAGGTGCTAGGTATTTCCTGTCTATGGTTGATGATTTTTCAAGAAGGGCATGGGTTTATGTCATTAAGTGTAATAATGATGCATTTGAAAAATTTAAAGAATGGAAAACACTTGTAGAAACTCAAACAGGAAAGGTTGTCAAGAAGTTAAGGACAGACAATGGTCTTGAGTTTTGTAATCAGGAATTCAATAATTTCTGTAAGAAGCATGGTATTTCTAGGCACTTGACTGTGCCAGGTACACCTCAACAGAATGGTTTGGTAGAAAGGATGAATAAAACCATTCTTGAGAGGGTAAGATGTATGCTTGCAAGTTCAGGTCTGCCTAAGAGATTTTGGGCAGAGGCTGCATCTACAGCTGTTTATTTGATCAATAGATCACCTTCCACAGCCTTGAATATGAAGACTCCAATGGAGATATGGTGAGGAAGTAAACAAGATTATAGTGGGCTAAGGGTATTTGGTTCCTTGGCTTATGCATATATAAGTCAAGGTAAATTAGAACCCAGGGCAATCAAGTATGTATTTTAGGCTATCCTGAGGGAGTCAAGGTTTATAGGTTGTGGAAGTTAGATGATACAGGGTCAAAGGTTATTGTAAGTAG
This sequence comes from Flaveria linearis, assembly GCA_024085815.1. Taxonomy (NCBI): domain Eukaryota; kingdom Viridiplantae; phylum Streptophyta; class Magnoliopsida; order Asterales; family Asteraceae; genus Flaveria; species Flaveria linearis. Next base: position 8,887,310 of record CM044010.1, read on the forward strand.
AGATGTTAAGTTCAGAGAGGATGTGGTCTATAAGGAAATTTCTTCCGAAGGTACTCAGAGAGTTTCTTCCGAAGATACTCAGAGAGTTACTTCCGAAGGTAATCATGGTTCATCAGTAGAAGATGTTCATGTTGAGGTGAAGTCTGCTCCTGAAAGCAATGCTGAAGTAGGACATGGACATTCACCTTTACATGGTCAAATATCAAGTACTGGTATGAGTTATAACTTGGCAAGAGATAGACCCAGAAGGAACATCATTCCTCCCTTAAGGTTTAAACAGGATGATAGCATTTCTACAGTGGCTTTTATGGCTGCGGAAGATGAATGTAATCTTGAACCTTTGACATATGAAGAAGCTATTAGATCTAAGGATGCTGAAAGGTGGAAGCAAGCAATGGATGAGGAGATGAATTCATTGTATACTAATGGTTCTTGGGTGTTGACTGATAGACCAAAGGATCAGAAACTTGTATCATATAAGTGGATTTACAAGTTAAAGGAGGGAATTAAAGAAGGAGAAGGTCCAAGGTATAAGGCAAGGTTAGTTGCAAAGGGGTTTACCTAAAAGCCTAGTGTAGAGTATAATGAAATTTTCTCTTCAGTTGTCAAGCATACCTCAATAAGAGTGTTATTGTCTTTGGTTGCCTCTCTTAACCTAGAGTTAGAACAGCTGGATGTAAAGACTACTTTTTTCATGGGAGTCTGGAGGAACAGATATACATGGTTTAACCTAAGGGGTATGAGGTAGTTGGTAGTAAAGACAAAGCTTGTCTTTTGCAAAGGTCTTTATATGGTCTAAAGCAGTCACCAAGGCAATGGTATACAAGGTTTGATGATCATATGTTAAGCATTGGTTTTGAAAGAAGTGCTTTTGACAGTTGTGTTTATCAAAAAGAGTATGAAAAAGGGTCATTCATATACTTGTTGTTATATGTGGATGATATGTTGATAGCTTGTAAAGATAAAACTGAGATTAGTAAAACAAAGGGGCTTTTGATGAATGAATTTGATATGAAGGAGTTAGGTGAGGCAAGTAAGATTCTTGGTATGCAGATTACTAGAGATAGAGCAAATAGAGTATTGAAGGTGTCTCAGACTGCTTACATACAGAAGATACTACAGAATTATGGCATGGTGGATGCTAAGTCTATTGTTACTCCTTTGGCTTCTCATTTTAAGTTGTCTAAGGAAGATTGTCCTAAGACTGATGATGAGAAGAGATATATGGAGCAAGTACCTCATGCAAATGCAGTTGGAAGCCTAATGTACTTGATGGTTTGTCATAGACCAGATCTAGGTCATGCAGTTAGTATAGTCAGTAGGTATTTATCAAATCCTAGAAAGGCACATCGGTATGCGGTGAAGTGGATCTTGAGATAGTTAAAGGGTACTCAAGATGTTGGTTTAACATTTCATCAGAACAGTGTTGAAGAGTGCAAGGTGATCACAGGATTTATGGATTCTGACTATGCTAAAGATCTTGATTCTGGGAAGTCTATTACTGGTTATTGTTTCATGGTGTTGGGCAATGTTGTTAGCTGGAAATCACAGTTGCAGCATGTGGTTGCATTGTCCACCACTGAGGCAGAGTTATATCTTTGACTGAGGGAGTAAAAGAATCACTTTGGTTAAAAGACTTTGTTAAAGATCTTGGTGTTAATTTGGAAGCTGTTGAGGTTTGGTGTGATAATGCAGGGGCTGTTCAGTTAGCAAAGAACAGTGTTTTTCATGAAAGAACTAAACACATCAATGTCAAGTTGTATTTTATCAGAGAGGTGATTTGTCTAAAGAGGTGAAGGTGAATTGGATTGCTACTGATGCTAACCCTGCAGATATGATGACTAAGGCACTACCTGGATCGAAGTTCAGGTTTTGTGTTGATTACTTAAGGCTTGGTTGAACTTAAACCAAGACTTAGGTGGAGATTGTTAATGTGAAAGTCATGTTTTAAGTAGAGGGGTTGTTTCTGACAATTACTTAAAGTTGTCTGTTTTGGTCTTAATTAGTAGAAGTCTTATAGTTGAAGGGGTGTTAGTGTAAACTTCTTAATATGCTGTTAAGAAGTTGTTATAGTTGGTTTTATAGCCGTTAATGGTGATCGTGTTCTATAAGATCATCGATTAGGAGTTTCATAAGAGAGTTCTCTTTTCTTGTTTTCACAATTAATCTTTGATTCCTCAATACAATTCGTTCACTTTGTGTTAATCAATTGGTGTTTTCATAACATAGTGAATATTCAGGTTTTTACAAATACGAGTTTTTAAGGGATTTCAAAAGAAAAAACTTATTAATAAATTAAAAATAAACACAGACAAATGTTTTTATGACTACCAGGTCTAATAATATTATAAACAGTATTTTTTGTTACATGTATATACAAATTTGGATCACGTAAGGAATAGAGTTCCACTAGTATGAGATTAGTTATGCGTATCATACCCAAATGTTTAACTTCTAACGTTGGGCTATTATGTATTATATTACCCGAGTATGTGACGAAAGATGGGAACTCCGGCTAATATAGTAAAATGTTTAAACTTATGTCTAATCAATTTCTATACGATGATATAAACCAATCAGTCTGTCCATCGGTGATATTATCAATAATTTATGTCGTAGTATAAGGACTCATTATCGATTCGTTAAGGGGATGCTTCGGTTGCGATTATAATAATTTCGTGAAAGAGGACTGATCGATATACCTTATGGGAATATGTACCCGGTTCCTCACTGTTAGAGGGCTCATTTACACAACATTAGTCATGTTATTTTTCAAATATATATAGATCTTCAGGAAGGCATAAAATATACAACGAATTTTTAAAACATTTAGAATATCTCATCGATGTTATATTTGCAAGAACGCAAGAAATTGAAAATAAAATAATCATACGAGGTTTTTCAAAAACAACAGACTTTCTATTTTGATATCATCATAATTCTACAGTTTTAGAGACGTTTTATCTCATAAGTTAATCAAGATATGTTTGAAAAGGAATTAAAAGAGTGCAAAATTTCCCTTGTAAAATATATTAAAGACATTTTTGTGTTATAAATACGTAACTATAAAAAAATATTTGTGAGAAAGGGAAATGTAAATTTGAAGTATTAACAAAATGCTTAGCTGTAATTTAATACAACATCACGTGGTAATCGGGTTTTAAGGCGGAATATATTGAAGATACTCCTCTTGCTTTGTCAAGCATCCACTCTTTTCTTTTTCACCTCTATAGTTACATTATCCACTTCTTATTTGTTTCTTACTCTTCTTTTATCATAAAATTATTTTATTTTGTTACTGTTAAAGAGTACGGATGTGTTCTTTACAATGTCCGGTCTATGTGAAGTTAAGAATGCCATGATAGCGTTTGTTAAGAATGTTGACGTTGCGCTACTCTTTCGTAGATGTCTGTATATAATGTGTGTAAAAGAACGAACGAGCTATAGATGACTGGGTTGAGACTAGGGTTGGTTTATATTTATATTTTTCTTTTTTCCTATTTCAATCTTAGTTCCTTTTACATATTTTAAAACTTCTTTAAAAGTAAAACTGCTAATAATTAAAAAAATATTTATACATTTTAGAACTAATACAAAAAGTTGTTAGTAAACCTATAAAGCTTAATAATATTAATATTAAAAAATGTAGAATTATGCAAAAATTTAAAAATCACATTATTTTAATTTGGTTAAGAAAATAAATATAAAATATAATAAAAATATGAAAACAGAAGAATCAAGCATATTTGTAAAGGAAGATATACTGTGAAGAAATAGATGTTGAATGATGGACAACTTGTTGATGTTATAGGTAACTAGCTATGTTATTGGACAATTTATGTAGAAAACAACACCTTAAATTAACATTTTAAACACGTCTAAACGGCCTTATTATGTATTAAATTTTATTCACATTACGAATACATATTCACCAGCACACAACAAACACATATACACAAACACACATGGTTCACATGAATAATGAAGTATTCAGTCATAACCCCACCTCAATTTCACCATGTAATTCTGTATAACACATTTAATTTTGTATAGTAACCATTTACAAAATGAAAAAGATAAAAAAAAAAAAAAAAAACTGCATGTTTACTACCCGCGCAAACATTACATTTCAAAACAAAAACATGTAACAACCAAACACATAATCATAACATTAACACCTTTACTATTAACTCACTTTTTTCATACATCGTAACTTTCATGTTACTATTAAATATTACTTTCTTCTAAGAAGATATTATTATTTAAATTATTTATCTTGAATCTACAATTAATTCCCTCAGCTTATTTATTTCTGGATAATTTGTACATTACTTATTTTTTATGTCTCTCGCATCGAAGTCTTCTGTCATCTTCTTCACGAATTGCAGAAATCTCACACAACAACAAATTATACATTTCACCATAAACAAACATTCAATTCACCTTCATCATCATCATCATCATCATCATCATCATCATCATCATCATCACTATCACCGTCATCATCATCACTATCACCATCATCACCATGGGATCGCCGGTGAACGACAGCAGCACCGCCGAGCAGATCATCCTCCGGTGGGACTCCACGGCGGCGGAAGACGCCGGAGCACGCATGATATTCGACGGAGATCGCGACGAGATCAACCGATACCTACAAGCAGTTGATCACATTCAAGCCTCCATAAACTCACCTTCACTGTCCGATGAACAATCGAAGAAACTTAACAACGCGATACAGATCGCAATGGCTCGATTAGAAGACGAGTTTCGCAACATCCTCATCACGAACTCAACTCCGATCGACACCGAGCCACTCACCGATTCGATATCGTTAACTCCGAAAACAACTCCTAGAACCAGCAGCTTCAAGAGCGATTCACCGGAAAACGACGACTGCACCAACGGACGAAGAGATGAATCGATCTCCAAAATCAGTTCATCTTCGTTTACAGATCGTAACGAACGAAGCGTAACGTTTGCGAGTTGTAGATCTATGAACAGCATACGCGAACAGGATCTGTTACCGCCGGAGAGCACCGCCGATCTCCGCCGCATCGCCGAGCGGATGATCGCCGCCGGCTACTTCCGAGAGTGCGTTCAGGTGTACGGAAGCGTACGGAAGTCCGTCGTCGACGGAAGCTTCAAGAAGCTCGGAGTCGAGAAACTCAGCATCGGTGATATCCAGAGGCTCGAATGGGAGACGATGAACGCTAAAATCGGTAGGTGGATACGAGCTGCAAAAGTGTGCATCAGAGTGTTGTTCGCAAGCGAGAAGAAGCTCTGTAAACAGATCTTCGAAGATCTCGGTACAACAGCTGCAGATGATGCGTGTTTCATCGAAACTGTTAAAGCTCCGGCGAATCAGCTCTTCAATTTCGTTGAGGCGATTAGCATCAGCAGAAGATCGCCGGAGAAGCTGTTTAAGATATTAGATTTGCATGACTCTTTACATGATTTGTTGCCGGATATCGATGATGTTTTCGACTCCAAACTGGCGGAATCGATCAGAATTCAAGCACCGGAGATACTCTCCAGATTAGCAGAAGCTGCTAGAGGGATGCTATCCGAGTTTGAGAATGCAGTTCTTCGAGAACCTTCGAAGGTACCTGTTCCTGGAGGTACAATTCATCCATTAACAAGGTATGTGATGAATTACATAAGCTTGATCTCTGATTACAAGCAAACGTTAGGTGAATTGATAGTCTCTAAACCTGCAACCGGATCTCGACACTGTGATATCACCGCACCGGAGATGGATTTTGACGAACACGAAGGGCGATCGCCGTTAGCCCTTCATCTGATATGGATAATCGCGGTATTGCAGTTCAATTTAGAAGGGAAATCTAAGCATTACAAAGACAATTCTTTAGCTCATTTGTTCATTATGAACAACGTTCATTACATTGTTCAGAAGATCAAAGGGTCACTAGAGTTGAGGGAGATGATTGGTGATCATTACTTGAGAACTCTGACTAGAGTTTTCCGCCAGGCGGCCACGAACCACCAGCGAGCCACCTGGATAGGGGTGCTGCATTGCTTGAGAGACCAAGGACTACACTCGACTGGAAGCTTTTCATCCGGGGTGTCAAAGAGTGCGTTGAGAGAGCGATTCAAGTCATTCAACGCGATATTTGATGAAGTTCATAGGACACAAGCGTTATGGTTAGTGCCCGATGAGCAGCTACGTGAGGAGTTAAGGATTTCGATACTGGAGAAACTAATCCCCGCCTATAGATCGTTTCTTGGGCGATTCAGGAATCATATTTCGGATAACCATATCAAGTACTCTGTTGAAGATCTTGAAAATGGTGTGTTGGATTTGTTTGAAGGATATGCAGTTTCTCAGCATTCTAGGAGAAGATCACAGTGAAATGATCAGGTTAATGTTAATGTAGCATACCATTCTTTGATTATTCAGATTTTTGTTTCTGATACTTGATTTACACGTAACATAACATTCACAGAGTGGTTTTCCTCAAGTTTATAATGTTACTTGCTTCTTGCATAAGTAATTCAACAATACTGTTTCATGTCTTTCGGTTTCCATATGGTGCTAACGCGAATCAATGAGTATATGATCATGGGTTCCATTTACTATAATCATTCAAGATAGTTGATAATACAACAGGTATGATGTTTACCACAAAGTTTCTACTGGCACAAGTCGATACATGAATCACATAACTCGCAACAACAATCAAGAAACTCAAGGCAAGCAAGTGCGGTGCAAAGTTGCGCGACAGCAAGGGCGCACTGGTCGTTTTTGACTTGAGACCAAGTCTGCATCAAGCACCTCCAACAAGCCCAACTTGCCATGAACCCATAGCACGATGATGCAGCCTTCATCACTATTTTTACAGCCTCATTTAGCTTTACTTCTTCAATTCCCGGAGGTAGGTTTTCAGCTGTGGCCTTCAAGTTACCAAATCCAACACATATGTTCCGCAAGTGTATCATCTTATGGTTCATCGGTTTTGAACGATTCTGCGCAAGTATATACAGTTGTTAAAGTTTAATTAAAATATCATAATGCATATCATTAGTCTTTACAAAACAAACAAACAAACATATCATCAGTCTTTGAATTTGGTAATTAGTTAGTTAACTTATCTTGAAAATGAATGCATACCTCATCTAGCAGAAGTGATTTCAGGGTTGGCTTTAGTTTGTTGTTGTGAACTAAAATCATGCGAGTGTATTCAGAAGGAATTCCTCTTTTTAAGCTCATTTTCGCGATCTAAAATTAAGTTAATTGAAGTCAACATAGCTGGAGAGTTAAATACCTACCCTGTTCTGATACCATGTCAAGAATCCAATGGGCAAAAAGAGGAGTAACTTGTGGATCGTGTGCATTGAGGTATGAATGCTAGACTAGATATGGAGAAACACATGGGTCGGGTGAGTTGGGTAACATATGTCAAATGGGCCGGGTCAAAATTAGCCTACTGCCTGAGCCGGCCCAACTCACTTTTTCTCTATTTTCTTTTTTGTGTTTTTGTAAACGGTTAGTGTATTAGATATGATAAAAAAAACTATATTACTCTTTATTGAAATTATAAGATTATTACTCTTACATAAGTCAATCGGACAGAGTAAACAAATGATGAAATGAATATACATTAGACGAGTTTTGACCCATTTAACTTGTATATTTATATAATACTAATTACCAATTTGATTATGCTTAATGAGTTGTACCTTATGTTTTGTAAATTGTAAATTACTTTGTTTTTTCTTTATCTTTTTACTTTTAACCTGATAGTTTTTATCTTTTACATTTAACACTAATATTTTTTTTTTTATTTTCAACTTAAGTCTCATTTACTTTAAATCTTTTATAAAATTTTCATTTTACATCTCGGTCTAAACTTTTCGAGTTAACATACTGCAATATGTTCATGTGGTTCAATATTTTACATCGTTTTTTTCTATTTAACGACCACATTGTATTTTATGTTTCTTTCTAATCTATAGACATTAACACGTCGTGACGCACGTGCATTGTTCAACGTTTTTACGTCTACTTTTCCGGTTTTAATTTTTTTGTTTCACTAGTCTTTTTGGTGTTGATGATCGCTAGAAATATTGTGACATTGATGCTACTTGGCATGGTTTTACGGTCCCACCGCAACTCGCGAGGCAGAATACCAGTTATTTAATTAATTTTCTACACTTGACCTGTTTGACTTGTTATTAGTTAAAATATATGGGTTGAAAGTGTCATCATCACTCTGAAGTCTGAACACATTGTAAATCTAGATTAAATGGAGATCAAGAAATAATAATATAACCTTCTTTTCCATATGTGTGTTTTGGTCTAACCATGCATGTGCAGTAAGTACATCCACCTCCATTTTAGCACATATCTGCAAATGAGAACATAATGTAAGTATGTAACACTTCACAAAAAACTTAAGCAAATTAAGTTTGGGTTTAAACTTAAGTTAAAAATGTTACATTGTCGAAGTGTATGTCCGTTGTCTGTCTCACTTTAACATCGATCATGTAAGTACTTAGATCGGACAATAAACCTGTAGCTTTTGCAAATTCGGGGAACTTCCCTTCGTATCGACCTGATATAATTAACGGGCTTCCTGATAACAAATCTGGGATGCGAGACGGGTACAACTACAACAAATAAATAAAATAACGTAAGAAAATGAGCTAAAGTTGAATAAGAAGAAGGCTTATCGACAGTGAATAGTTATAAATGCACCTCGTATGATTCAAGATTTTCTAATGTGTCAAGGGTTACATTTGCAAGCATTGGAGATAAAGCATTATCTAACAGTCGTTGCAGACGATCATCTATCGTATCTGGCATTAATGAAAGTTAATAAGAGCAAGTTACACTTATGTGACTATCTTATAAGCTCAAATCATGGGTTTAACATAGTAGTAAAACCTTGGTACTTTGTTGAAAACTGACCTACATCATGTGCAACATCATAGCATCCCCTTCCAATATATGCAAGCATTTGCAGGAAATGATGATTACAGTATGAACCTGAAAATGGATAACTCACTTTCAAAACTAAGTGCGTATATACATATATTTTGTGACATCCGAGGCAAATCCAACATCAGTCATGGATAGTCGTTGAGGCTCATAAGAAATGGTCGACTTGTTGTGGATGAGAGGAGATCTCATAGTTAAATGTGCTCGAGTGGGATGATTTAAAGACAAGTGACCTTCTAGGAAGTGTCCACCCACAAAATAAAAAACAAAGTCATGAGCTCTTTATGGGCAAAACAGACAATACTGGTTTGTACGAGAGGTCGGATGTTACACAACGCATTTGTAAAGAATAATAACTAAAAGTTCTATAACTTGACCTATGCCAAAGGTGTAAATTCGGGGAGAATTCATGCCTCCGTCCATGTTTCTGCATTTGATCATATTACAAATATCTCTTTCATCTTCAACGGCGCCATCAGTAATGAGAAATATAAGAGGAATAGATTCACCAGTTTCACCAAACATGTCAATTGCCTGATTATCAAGATCATCAAACATCAATATTGCAAATTCAAACACCATACAAAAACCTTCAAAGGATGACAGAAACTCATGTGCTTGAGTTCTTATAAGAATGGTCTAAACTTTAAGTTATGCTTAAGTGATTTCCACCTTTAACTCTTATAAAGGCTATCCAATCAGTACAAGCTACATTTTATCTGATCTCATTGGTTAGCACAGTATTGGGTGACTTTGGTCTTTAACCCGATTACCTGTGTTAGTGGGGACATAAGGTTTGTACCTCCTTCAGCAACCAAGTTTTCCCACATCCATTCAGTTGCATTTGTGATTGCTTCTTCTGTTGCATGCTCTAACGAAGATGAAAACGATCGAATATCTCCATTAAACGCTATGATATTAAACAAATCTCCATGATTAAGCTTTGAGAGGGAGGCTGTGATTGCATATTTTGATTTCTCAAGAGGGGCATCTCGCATGCTCCCGCTTATGTCCAGTAAAAATATCACTTCCTTTCTGTAAACCTGTTATAATTAATTCAATAACAATCAATCATATCCATCGCGAATCAAGCTTATGTACATGAAATTATCATTTGTTAGCAATGTCCTAAAGGTTGTCACTTACTTTGTTATCTTTGTTAGTCCCTGGGAAAAGATAAAAGCAAAATATGTCTCTCTGATCAATGTCATACAGAGACGGACGCTGCAGAAGCAGACCGCCTATAATCTCATTCGAGCACACCTTAAAACATGCAATCAAACCTGTTAGAGTTATAACAACAAATGTATAGCCTATGAAGCAAAACTAAAAAAAGATCCTGTGGCAATTTTCACCCATTTACTTGTGGTTATCCCGAATGGTTCAAATGGGCCGAAAAAAGATTTAGCTAAAAACCAACTGGTCAAACGGGTCAAATAGGTAAAAGAAGTCATCTAAAGTTTGTTTTTAATCAGGGTCGGCTCAATATTTCTAGAGACGAAATAAAATTTGGGGGGGTCCATCCATATATTATTCTTAAAGACTTTTGCATTTGGACCGGTGACGTAAACAAGAATTTGTTTATAATTTGGCAGAAAACAACTTAGTACAGAACAAAATTAATTATAGAAGAACAGATTAAATGATAAACAAACAATAATAGATTAGAGTAAAAATAAAAATAAATTGCAAATATAGATTTGTCAAAATAGATAACAATAAAATAGATTGACAAAGGAATAGTAGTAGATTAAAATGATTGAGTATAAATCAAAATTATATAACAGTAGCTAATACATTAAGTCATTAAGTGATTAGTTACAAAAGAAAATTTAAAATTGACGGGCCTGAAATAACTGTCAACAGTGAACATGCAATAAACTTTTTGATGAACCAAATTTCGTAAGTCGACCTCAATAAATCAAATTTTGTAAGTTGACATCGATTAATTTTCAATTATTTTGTTATCATTCTCATTTATCTTTTGAAAGACAAATATTAATTGTATTATCATGTATATTTTTATTTTATAATATAGATAAAAGTTTTTGTTCATTTTGAGGGCCCTTAAAATTTCGGGGTGCTTTAGTTGTTTGTACTGTAGAGACACCCCTGTTTTTAACGCATACAACCTCATATGTTTCCTTTAAAGATTAAGATACATTTGTTATAATACCCTTTATGTAATCATTATTAATGCCTTCATTATTTATGGATTAATGATAAAAAAAAAGTGTTTGTCATCAACCATCTTGGGCTACAAAGAGACATAAGAGATCTAAAGTCTTACAGAATAAGCAAAATAGAAGTCTTGAGTGGACCATTTCAGAACTTCAGCCTCATATAAGAAGCTTGCTCCCCCTTCTTGTTGTTGCACCTCCTTTCAAAAGGATAAAAAAGTTCAATAAACATAGATAATTTGATCATACTCAGTGGCGGAGCTTCAACTCTTTCGTAGAGGGGGCGGGGGCGAAATTAATTTTTTTAGGGGGGGCGGACTCGATATTTATATAAAATTTACATACCGGGTCAAAAAATTACACTATCGGACTAAAAATTAACACTACGGACGAAAAAATAGGTGGGGCCCCCCCCCCCCCCCCCCCCCCCGGCGCCTATAATGCTCCGCCATTGATCATACTGTATAACCTTTATAAATGAATAACCTCAGGAACGAAATAAAAATATTCGTTTAGTGAGGTTATTTATATATCGATAAAAAAGATATCCATTTTAAACGTATTAACTATCAAACCCTTAACCTTAAGAGAAGCTTCATCATTTTTTAACGTTAACAGATATCCAGAACAAATTTAAAGGTTGGAAATTGGAACAAAACTTAAACAATGACATACCTTTAAGGGATGACTTGCAAATCTACATGTAATCATAGTCTCAGCACCAGAAGTCACATTTAGCGACACTTTTTCTGCTTTAGCAACGGCGTTGTCCAAAGGTAAAACATGTGAGGGGAAAGTGAATGGCACACTAAGGCAGAATTCATCACCTTGATACAATAACTTTTGTAACCACCTCACTTTAACATGGATAATGGATCCTCCATCAACCTGAGAACGTTGAATATCGATCGTTGAGTAAGTAAACTCGTTCAAAAACTCAACTTAGAAGAGATACTTTATAGAAAAGTATGTCGCTACAACAGAAAGGACCATTTGCGACGATAAAAAAAGTTTTGGCTGGAAGAACATGTCGCTATAACATTATGTGATGGATTTGCGACAGAAAACCATCGCTGAATTGCCAACGTATATTTGGTGATGGATTTCGCGATTGTTTTCTAAGCCAACTTATTGACGGCCTTGCGACAGGAAAATGATTTCTAAATGTGACGGTGCAACTAACATATGGACTTGCGACAGTTTGTTGGATAAGTAGCGACGGATTTAGCAAGGGCTAAGCCCAATAATGTGTTTTTAACGACAGTTAATTTGTTGGATAAGTACGACGTACTATACCTAAATTTACACAAATAGCAGGGCTCTAACCGTTGACTTAATGGGAACTTCACCATTTTAACCATACGCCCAATTATGTAACTGGTTTTATTTTCTAACCTTTTTCACTCTTAAATGTCGAAAAGACATTTACATATAAAAAGTATAAAATTCACTACTAAACAGATGACTTTTACCGACAGTCGGTAGTCTTTTTTTCCTAGGTTATGGAGTTCGTCAGTAATTAGCGACAAATTACTCAACCATTAACTTCCCCATTTCTATATTTTGGGTTTTTATTGCATCCATCTGTTACCTTGGTGATTTATTGTCCCTCGTATTCCTTTTTTAAGTTGAACTAATTTTTAGTACAGAATGAAGAACCCATTTAAACAATTGTATATTTTGATTTATAAATGATGAATAAGATGGTTATGTAAGCACACCTATAAACTTAATTTCTTTCTAACTTTTATTGTATCTTAGTTTGTCGAAGTTTAGGTGAAACCTGGGGAACTTTTAGCGTGTATGTGTTGCGCTTCATCATGAATCCATCTTTCGCTTTGGTCACACCATCTAAATCTTTTTCGTCGTCGGGTGTAATCAATTTGGTGTAATATGATCTCTTGTTGGTCTCCACATCAACGTCTAGAATCGAACCCTGTTAGCCAAATTAACCATACTTCTTTTGAGTGCTTTCATACCCACAAACTAATCGAGCTGCTTGTGAGCTACACGAAATCGGCTCACTAAAAGCTTGAATTGAGATCAGTTTCAACAAGCTTGAGCTCAAACTTGATCTTATATTAAAACTCGTTCAATAAACAAGTTTGAACCCGAACTTTACATATCACGCTTTACCGTGCTTACGAGCTTGAAGACATTTTATTTATATGATTTATATACTATCTTTCATGTTAGAATTTTACTTGTATGATTTATATACCATCTTTCATGTTAGAATTCTACAAGTTTATTCTACTTCATATATGGATCCAATTAATGATAAATTGTTTCGTGGTTCACAACTAAAGCAATATATATAAGTGTCTTTAACTAGAGTTCTTTACTTAATTTTAATAAATGACATGACATGAATTAATGTTCATAGAATCGGATCGAACAATCGTTTTATAGGTTCACTGGACAAACCGATCAAACCGATAGTTTGGGTGGTTTTAACAATAAAATGATGTCATAAATAATAGAAAAGTTAAAATTATTTTATTTATCTATTTAAAAACAGAATATGTAATAGATAAACAAACAAACAAACAAACCCAGTATGTCCCACTCAAGAGTCTGGAGGGTAGGTGGTGGCGAATCTTTCCTCTATCTTGGTAGGTAGAGAGGTGGCTTTCAAAGCAGAATATGAAATAGATGTTTAGACTTAAATATATAAATGTGAATTATAAAATATTAGATTAACCAGTCTGGTCCAATTCTAAAAACACTAAGCACGATGCACTAGTATGCTACCTGCTCGCCCATGGGAATCGCGATACGACAATCACAACACGCGCTAGCGGTAACACAATGCACACGCCACACACCCGTAACCTCAACAAACGCAGTATCCAAACAACACTCTACATTCATCGAAACCCCATGCATATAAAGAGGAATCAACGCGGGCGGATTACAACGCCCGTATACATACGGCTGATAGCTCCTAATATCCGGATTATCCACAACATCCGGATCACTGATCATCGCGTATACCATCGGGCCCGTTGGGTGATGCTTATCGCGCAATAACCCGAATGATGAAGTGGACGAACACTGTGACTGTAACGTCGGACATTTGGTCATTATTGATGGCTTTGGAGCATGCATTGGCCCATCTTTTCCGTAGTATATACGTTTCGAGAGCCTAAGGCCCGTGTCGACTGATTTTGAGAAGTCGTTGGTGTTCATTTAGTTCGTCGGAATCTCGTCGGAAAGTTTTGTGTTGGTGTGGGTGTGAGTTGTGTTTGTAGATTGGGTTGTTAGAATAGGGAATGGAGGATATAGCGTCAGATGAGTTTATATAGTTTTTGAATGTGGTAACAACATATTTTCTATTTTTTTTTCAAATAAAAAAACTTTCAACGATTTTTTAAAAATGTGAAGATGTTTCAAAATTATTGAGTGAACTTATGAGAAAAACAAAATATATGTTTTTTATAGTGTTTGGTCTTTTATGAAAAACACAGAGTCTGTTTTAAGAAGACTCGAATGCAAATGAATAATATACTTATAAGTGGTGACCATCACTATTGATTATAACTATTTGTTTATATTTTGTTTTATTTTATCTTTTAAAGATCATTTTATTTTGAGTTAATTATACAAATGGTCCTTATGGTTTGATCAAAATAGCAAGTTTGGATTCTAAGTAAAAAGACGTTAGTTTGGCCACTAATTTGCAATTTTGTAATGAATTTGAGTATTAAGACTACGGGTATAAACGAGTCAAACCAGCTCGCAAGCTAATCGGAATCGGCTCGAAAAAAACTCGAATCGAGCCGAGCTTAAACGAGCTCGAGTCACAGCTCGAGCTCACATCATGGCTCGTTTACTAAGCGAGCCCGAACCCAAGCTTCAGACATCGAGCTCAAGCCGGCTCGCGAGCCTAAACGAGCTTTTTGTTTTATATAATTTTTTATTACATATTAAATGTATATAAATATATATTTACATAAGTCATATTATTATATATATTTTTATGATAAAATTAATTAAATAGTATATATTATGTTAAATAGAAAAAGTTTCATTAAAAATATAAAAGTAATTACAAAAAATAAAAATTTAAAATTTAACAATAAACGAGCCGAGCTCGAGCCTGATAAGTTTTTGACGAGCCAAACTCGAGCTTTAGAAATAAAACTTTAAAGGAGCCGAGCTCGAGCCTCAGCGAGCTCAAGCCTCAGCGAGCTCAGGCTCGGCTCGGCTCGGCTCGTTAACACCCCTAATTAAGACCAACTTTTCACCGTAATTTAATAGAAAAGTTCATAAAAGTAACATCATAAAAGTAACAAATTTGTGTATCAACATGTGATTCTAATCAACATGTGATTCTAATTTAACAGAAAAGTTAACGAAAGTTAGTGTTAATATTTAAACTCATTACAAAATTGACCCAAACCTGATACTTATTTACTTAATACTCAAACCTGTAATTTGATAAAACCACAAAGATTATTTGCGCAATTAACTTTTGTATTTATTTGAAAACTAAGTAATTGATTGTACTATACATGCCAATTTAGTTACTTTAGCTTATAATTAAAAAATATAACCATTCTAAAACATAAAACATTTTATACTTATTATATAAAAGAGTTTAATTATCATTACTCAAAATATCATGACATGTGGTTACTAACTATGCTTTCCATAAGTACGTAATCAAAAGACATGAGATTCGTTACGGCTTATTTGGCCAAATAATTACTTAGATTAACATGAACTTATATGATGTTTATATGAAATCGACCGTTAATTGGAAGGACAAGTTTGCTGGTACAATGAAAATTCCTAATATCGACTCCGTTTTTAGTTATGCTTGTTTTTATGGTTACGATTCATTTGCGTGTGCCACATAAAAGTTATTGTCGTCGATATGTGGTCTAAAGGAGTATACAATACGAAAACATGACATTTGTTTAAACTGATATCGGTATACATTAGCTCGGAATCATAAATACATTTGGTGACATGATCTTGTAGAAGGAGAAGGAACAATGACGAGATAAATGTTATCATTTTATATACTTTTATCTCTTTTTTTTGTCTCACACGTATTGTATATTTGTACACCACACTATACAATACAATAAAGGCATTCTATATTATATTATTATATAGGTTTCTGTTAAATTATTACGGGATCGTCTTTAACAGTAAACCGATAAGAATTTTAGTAGTAGTATTTTTAACACCTCGAAAGTTCATAGTAATTTTAACAACTGAAATAAATTATCTGTCTGAAGTTTTATAAAGAGATTGGATGGTTGAAATAAGTAAAATTCTCTACTATGAATTTTGCAAATTATGAACAGTAACCCAATGCATCTCGGCCGTTCCTTTTTCACTTTCGATCTGGGCCGTTGGTTACGGCTCCTCGATATCTGGGCTGTGCCTTCTTATGGCTTCTCCACCGTATTTCTTTGTCTGGCGGTGGCGGTTGCGGTCGGCGGTTGGAGGTCGGTTCCGATCTGGGCCGTTTGTTACCATTCCTTGATATCTGGGTTGTGCCTTCTTATGGCATCTCCACCGCTTTTCTTTGTCTGGTGGTGGCGGTTGCGGTCGGTGGTCCACGGTCGGGGGTTGGTTGTTGCCGCCGCGTCGTTTTTGACCGCCGGTCGTCCATTTCAAACTCCGATAGTGTAGACGGTGCTATGGTCCGCCTCCCGACCGTGCCCTCGCCGTTGTGTTTTCGGTGGTCGTCCGATTTGCCGGCGGTGAGGTTGCCTTCGATGCCTTTTGTTTCTGCACACTTATCTTTTGATATGAGGTTAGCATTTCTAATGGGCTATGATGAGTTCATTGACCCGATTAAAAGTTGGATGACGATGTTCGCCATGTGTGGTAGGGTTCGAGGATGGTAGGTTATAGCCTGCAACCCGCCTTGCAGCCATGGTCGACTCATTCCTTTGCGAACTCTGAGCCTAACAACACAACAGGAATTGTTGATTTTGCTCTCCTTTTGCCTCTCTATTGCTCTCAACTGGTATGTTTGGGAAAATTGTATTGGGCGAAACACTGATTATCAGGATTTGTTTGGTTCTTTGTTTGATGCGATTTACCCTTGGTTCCATGTTGCCTTCAATGCGTATTTCTAATGGGTTGTGATGAATTTATGAGTCTGAATAAAGATTCTTTAAGGATATTTGTTAGTCATCGAAGGGTTGAAGGATAGCAGGTTATTACCTGCAACCCGCCTTTCAGTCGTATTGTAATTACCTCTGTAGACGCTCTGAGCCCGACATTAGAATGAAAACAACATCTATTCGAACTGTTCATCAGGTTGCTGAATTCATAGTAGGTAATTGGTGTGTTGATTTACTTTGGGTTGTTCTTTAGATTTAGTTTGATTTGGTTTTTAATGGATTTGGGGGTGAAGGACATATTTTCTGGTGACAATGGTGGAACTGCAAATTCAACTTTTGCAAGAAGATGGTTTTGTTTTGTTTTGGCAGCTGTTTATCCCTTGGCTGATTTGTGGTAGGTTTTGAACCGATTGATTGGCGATGACGATGAAATAAAAGATGGCCATTGTTATGGCGTGGCAGGTGCATTATTTGCAGCCACAATGCGCCATTGTTCTGAGCCTTAAATTATAGTCTTTTGATCACCTAACCGTAATGTTCGAACTCCGCCGCGAAACGCGGGTCGAAAAAAAACCTAACGCAAATCTGCGAAAAAGGAGGAAAGTAAATTCGCGTATCGCGTTAACTGCTCAAACAAGGTTTATCACACGCGCAACGCGCGTGTTGGATTTCCAACTAGTTAGATGAATAGTGAAGGCTATGAACAGTAACTATGAACAGTATCTCTGCTTTCTTCTTTAAAGGGTAAGGCGGTGGAGGTTTCTTCCCTCCACCGCCTCCCACTTTTCATCCTCCTGCCACCACCCCTCACTCACACACTCCCCCTGTACTCTGTTTCACAGTGATCATCACTTTCTTCCCTCCACCGCCTCCTACTTTTCATCCACCGATCATCCGTTTTCTCTTCACCAAATTGATTCCCAGGTTAAAAGATTTCTACCCTTTTGATTTCTTTAACGAAATCGCGTTTGTTCACCGTCTCCGATCACGTTTTCAGGTCTGTTTGTGAAATCGCTTTTTTATCTTTTATGGAAGCAAAATAGAAGCGGGTTTGAGGTGTTTCGTTGTCGTTTCTCTTTTTTTTGTTGGGAATGTGTCTCTGGAAGCATGGGTTTGTGTTTTGGTATCGTTTTGATGTAGGTTGGAGAATGGATTTTGTTCGCATTATTGGTGTTTTTTGGGTGTAATTGTGTGAGGAAGGGGTTTATTAGGGTTTGTGATCCTTCGTGTGTGGGTGGGTTTTGTTATTTTATGCAAATGTTTCTTTTTTTCTTCTTTCTGTTTTATGTGCTGGAAGAATCTTGTAGTTTCATCCACAGAGAAAGAATCGAATTTCCCTTTGAATTGATTTAACTTTTAGTAATTTTGTAGTTCAAATTTTATTATATCTTTGAGGGTTGTTTATTTTTTAGTATATTGACGATGATCTGACATAAATGCTCACTGTTTCTGATTGTTGAAGAATATTTAATGATAAGGGCTTTTGTTTAATCTCCCTGTTTTTAAAACTTGAATTGCAGTTCAGGTGATAATCATAGTTTGTTGAAGATTGATAATGCCTGGGGACAAGAAGATCGCCAATCGTATCCTTCGTATGGATTTTATATCTTTTGCTGTCTTTGAGGGTTGTTTTTGTGAAGCTATGTTGTTTCAAATGCTTGTTTGAATGACTAACTACTCAGCTTTGATCATTTTAGCATAAAGAGGTTGAATCCTGCTAAAATGTGGCAGTTGATGATATAATTAGTTTAATGTTGCCCCCAAACTTAACTGTTTTGGGGTATGAAATAGTTTGTTTTGTTCAAGTTTATGTTTACTACCTAACTCCATTGTCAGCCCAGCCAGCAGTTGTAGGACCGAAGTCTGATGCTTGTGCTTACTTTACCAATCAAAATGTGGTATGATGATTTTGTTTTAAGTTGAAGTATAACAATTGGTAACATACGTTGGCCGGTGTATATTTTGTTCTGTTGAACTCATCATGTAGTTGTTTACCATTGTTTTGTGTTTTAGATACCTGGAAAGGTGGCATACCTTCAGATATTGCTCCATCATATTCAGAGAATGCAATTTATTCAGTTGTTGGTGGGGTTAGCAATATGGGAGTTTCAGAGCAAAGTGTTCATATAATATGAAATTACCAAACGATGAACAGTAAACACGATGAACAGTAACGCGATGAACAGTGCGATGAACAGTACGGTGGGGGCTAGGTATATACTTCATCTGTCCTCCTTCATCTGCCCTGTTTCTTCAGTTGGTGACGTGCTCCTCAACACCGCCGTCACACCGGTACCTCCGTCGCACGACGACCACGACTTCGTTATCATTGCGACAGTTGCTCCACCGTCATCACCCATCACCACTGCTACAAACCGTCGTTAGTGCTCGCCACCGCTACCGGCGATACCCGAAAAGGTTAACCATGGTGGGGTGGTTTTACACTCCGGACACCTCCTTCTTTCCCGATCTATGACATGTATCAACCGCTTCCCGGTGGTGGGATGGGTCTTAACGGTGGTGGTGTTGCCGGCGATGGTCTTAACGGTGTTGCTGTTGACGGCCATCGTGTTGACTGTGGGGGTCTTCACGGTAGTGGTGTTGACGGTGAGGGTCTTCGCGGTGGTGGTCTTGATAGTGGGGCTTTTGATGGTGGTGGGCTTGATTGTGATGGCTCCGCTTCTAATCCGTGCCCTGATATTTTTGTCGTTACTTATAAACGCCATGGGACACGTGTTGGGTTTCTAGCACATGATTTGTATACGTGTTCTTCAGCCTTTCTTCCTATTTCTTGGTGGTGCGCCGTCGCCACATTTCCGGGTGGACTCTTCTCCGAGTAAAAGGCTTTCCTCAGGTTCTGAGTAAAAGGTTTCACTCCGATTTATAGGTTTGTACTCTCCGTTCTAATTCCCGATTTGTGTATTTAGGTTTTTGTGACATCTGTGGCTCCGGCTTTTCCGCTGTTACTTTTTGTGGTTATGTGGTGCCAGACATTGATTGAAATTGTTGTTGTAGTCTGTTGAGATTTTGGATTCCTGATGTGTTGTTGCTGTTGGTTGTTTTAGGGTTGTGTTTGAATGTTGGGTGATTGCACCCAAGTATTGATTTGGGTTTTTTTGTTCCATTCTGTATACTCTGTTTATTCAATTGTATTGATTACTTTTTAAGTGTAGAGTAACACAAAACATTCTGTAGACGATTTTCTGAATAAGATGTTCGATGATGTTGTATGTATGTATGTATATAGAGGTTTTGTTTAGTCGTTGATTATCGTTAAAATTGAAATTGGGCATCAAATAAACTACGGGTGGGTGCTTTACACCAGCTCTTCTAATAAGTAAGTGTTGTATGACTGTATCATTGATTCTAATGGTGAATTACATGATAATAGTTAGCCCAGTCAACCAACTCCTTACGCTTTACTATTGTAGATCATAAAGGTGATTTATGAGGCAGTGGTTATTAGTGTAAACTAATATTGTATGATTCTAATTTTGTTGATCAGATTTTGAGGCATGCTTTGATATCTACTTTAACAGGTGGTAACTTGCAGTGGTAATTTGTACATTCAATAAACTATTGTACTATAATAGTGGCTTATGATACATGAAAACTGGTACCAGTTGCATTAGCTTGACAACTATTTCCAATGTGCAGCCACAACCTGCCATTAGTTCTGAGCCATACGTTGAACATTCCAATTTTATACACCGCTTTGCGGCGTTCCCAAGACGCGCAACGCGCGTCTGGGTAATAACACTAGTTACATACTATGAAAAAAGAAGATTGATGAATAGTAAAAGAAGCTTGATGAATAGTAAAACTGGGGCATTTCCGTCATTTTGGTTTGTCTATGAAGGGTGGCTTAGTCTTTTGGGTTGCTCACTGTTTAAACACAACCACCGTTGATGGTTTTCATAGAGAGGGAGAGATAACAGGTTGGGGGAGATGGTCTGTTTGGGTGACCACCGGCGATTCAACACCAAGCGGCCATCCACCACGTCACCGTCGGCCATCCACCACGTCACCGTCGGCCATCCACCACGTCACCGTCGGCCATCCACCGCCCCAACCCTCTCTATTTGACTCAACTCTAACCCACCCCTTAAACCATCGTCGTCCAACGACGAAACCCTACATCTGGGTTCGCCGGACCTCCCGGTGTCTCCCACTCCGGCCAACTCCCCCGCGGCATTTCTTTTCTTTACGGTAATTACGTGAAGACTCGAGCGGCTGCTGCGGCGGCGGTGGAGGTGGAGGCGGAGGCGAAGCGACGAAAGAAGAAGGGGGGAAACGAGGGTTTAGCGTCAACGCCGGTGGTTGTTGTGTTGAAGTCGGAGGAGGAGGAAGTTAAAGAAGTTGAGATGGCGGATGGTAGCGGTGGTTTGAGTGCTAATAAGGTTACGGGTCAGGAGGAAGAAGGGAATACTGCACCTTTTCCAGACACTTTGAATTTGTGAGGTTTGAAACTTTGAATTTGTGGACGTGTGTTTGTAGTTGCTGTGTAAAGTTAGATGCTTGGTGTTATGGAAATAGAATTGATTAGAAGTTTGGATTAGGAAAATTACGATTCATGGTGTTAGCTACATGGGCTATTTTGAAGCTGTGATTGTCTATCTGGTGGTTTTTTATTGCTATTTTCTTAAATGGCGTCTGCACTTGTTTATAGTTGCAAGAAGCAGTATGCACAAGATGGTATACGTGTAAGTAATGTCTGGGTAGCATTGTGAAATTGGGATGGTTTAGCTCATGCTTCACATTTAGATTTGTTATTAAATCGATAAAATAGTAGTGTTGTTGCTACATGATACCTGATCAACCAGGATAACTTAGATAGATAGAGTACATGAGTAGAAATAGTGCAAAGTGGAATGAGGCAAGTGTTTCTGGCTTTCATTTTCACTGAGGCTTTTAGGTTGCAGTTAAGGTTAATGTAGGTCTTATATGACCCTACAAGTTGTGTTTTGTATGAAATTCTTGGGTGGTGTTTGTTTTTCTGAAAAAGAGCTTCTGAATCTCTTTTGTCTGCGCCAAAAAGAGGCGGGCAGACGTTTATGGTCTGCAGAGTGTTTGTTTTTCTGAAGACGTTTCACTAAAAAAGGTCTGCGTGACCTCTGCTCCAAAAAGAGGTGGACCAAAGTCTTCCACCTCTTCCCACCTCTTCTTAACATATCAACCCTAAACCCCCCATTTTTACCCACACCCCACAGAGGTCTGCTCCCGTCTTGTTTCGCCCCCGTCGCCTCCCCCCGTCGCCCGTCGCCCGTCGCCCGTCGCCACTCCCTACGTCGCCACTCCACCGTCGCCACTCCACCCCCCGTCGCTCGGACCGTCTGCTCGACCGTCGCACCACCCCCCGTCGCCACTACACTCGATTAGGTTTCACCGTCGCTGTCCTGCTCGATTAGAGTTCAAATCTTGAGGTAAATTTTTGATCTTTTTGCTGATTTCTTGATATTGTTGATGATGTTCTTGATGTTTCTGCTCGACCGCGCTTGATCTTGTTGTTTGAATTTGCTTCAAATCTGCTCGATGTTGTTGATGATGATGATATTGTTTGAACTTGTTTGATTTCTGTTGTTGTTTAATACTGCTGATTTCTTGTTGTTTGACTTTGTTTGAACTTGTTAAATCTGCTCGATGTTGTTCCTGCTCGCGCTTGATCTTGTTGTTTGATTGCTGATTTCTGTTGTTGTTGAATGTTCTTGATGTTCCTGCTCGACCGCGCTTGACCCTTCTGCTGATTTCTGTTGTTTTTGAATACTGCTGGTTTCTGTTGTTGTTGTTGATGATGATGATGTTGTTTGAACTTGTTTGATCTTGTTGATGATGTTGTTGATCTTGTTTGCCCTTGACCCTTCTGCTGATTTCTGTTGTTTGAACTGATTAATAGAAATGGTTTGCCCTAGAAATGGTTGGTTGAACTGATTGGTAGAAATGGTTGAATCTTGTAATTTTGATTGAATTTGCTTGTTTGTTGGTTAATAGACATGGGAGATAACATAAATGGACGACTGAGCAATTAAAATGCTTATTAGAGGTTAGCATTGACGAGGTAAATAGTGTGGGTAAAAGAGGTTTAAGCTTGTATAAAGACTCATGGAGTAAGGTAGCAAAAGCTCTTAAGGAAAAGTTCGTGCAGGATCGAATTTCGGGTGGTCTTTCTCTCAACTCACTGTGAATCAACACTCGGCAAGCAGTCTATGAAGAGTTGATCATAATATAACAAGTAACAAGCAGTAAGAAAATCTAACAGCAGATAATTTTCAAGGTACTTTTATATATTGCTTCTCAACTCAAAGGATTACAAGACACTTGGACTCAAATCACTTACTTAAAGAGTTACAGGGAGAAGATATATATAATACTACCTACAGCCGGATATACTTTGATACCAGCTGGACACCTCTAACCTTACATCTATACTACAAGACTCTAGGTGAGGTCTTTCAGACATTTTGTCTGAAAGTTGGTAGTCAGGACATGTCCCTGACTTACCTTTGTCACCAACTAAAGTTGGTAACATGTACTATCATAAAAAGGTGAACAGTAGAATAAAGTATGGTCAACAACATGGCTCTTTAGGAAGATGCCATGCTGTATCAGAGGTCTGCAGCGGACTGTCAGGGACCATACTTTTATCTGCTGGACATAGCAATGTCTTCCGAAGGATAAAGTGCTTCGGAAGAATAACTTCTTCCGAAGGCACTTATACTTCGGAAGACTGCTTCTTCCGAGGCTTGGAGTCTTCTTTGTCTTCGGAAGCAGACTTTGTCTTCAGCTCTTTCATCAGACTTTGTCTTCGGAAGCTTTTAGACTTTGTCTTCAGCTCTTTCATCAGACTTTGTCTTCGGAAGCTTTCAGACTTGTCTTCAGCTCTTTCATCAGACTTTGTCTTCGGAAGCTTTCAGACTTTGTCTTCAGCTCTTTCATCAGACTTTGTCTTCGGAAGATAGTCTTCAGCTGTTGGCTTCAGCTGTTGTCTTCAGCAGTTGACTTCAGCTTTTG
Organism: Flaveria linearis; assembly: GCA_024085815.1. Lineage (NCBI taxonomy): Eukaryota > Viridiplantae > Streptophyta > Magnoliopsida > Asterales > Asteraceae > Flaveria > Flaveria linearis. Next base: position 8,911,552 of record CM044010.1, read on the forward strand.
CCTTTAGTAGATATCTTCAGCTGTTCTTCAGACTTTCGGAAGATCTCTTGCTCAGCTTCGGAAGCCTTTGAATGTAGTACCAAAAGATGACTATGAAGTGAATTTGGTTGCACCAGCCTTATCATGATCCAACAGTTCGGCATAGATATGACTCAAAAACAATTGAAAAACGCATATGACAATCTTAAAGCCAAATACCAAGGATGGGTGTATTTGAAAAATAAAACTGGCAACATATACAATGCTCAAACAAATACGTTTACCTTAACGAACGAGGAATGGGAAGATTTTAAGAAGGTATGTTCATATATATATATATATATATATATATATATTATATAATAAGTTTTACTTATATTTAAAAACTTATATAATTCTTTTACATGGGTTTAGGGGCATCCAAAAGCGGCATCGTTGAAAGCTGTTCCATTGCCTTTTCCAGAACTTTGTGCACAGTTGTTTGATGGTAGTACTGCAACTGGGAGTGGCAAGTGGACATCAACCCAAACATCAGTGGCTGGGTCGTCTTCTCGTCAACATGTACAACAACTTATGATTACGGACACCAATTTACATGACACAGAAGATGACGCAGGCACTTATCATACGAGCTTTGAGGCTTCTCCTGAGCCTGCTACGGATGCTCCTACCCTAAGCCGGCTTGTGAGCCTACCCCTGAGCCTAATTTAAAGAAAAGGGCCAAAACCTCAAAATCAACTACCAATGATGATGATTTAGCACAGGATATGAGAAAGGCCCAACAGTTTATGATGAATGGCAAAGAAGGGGCAACGATTCATGATTGTTGTGAGAAATTGAAGTTGCTTGGGTTAGAGCCAGTGGATCCTCTATTCTTAGCTGCTTATAACATTTTCGCGTCCTCAGACATGAGAGAGATATGGATGGCATTGCCAACTGTTCCTGAGGCACTAAAGGGGTGGATTGAAATGACGGCTAGAAGTACGGGACTAATAAGTAGTGAAGAACATGGTTTTAAAACATTATCTGTTTTTGGTTATGCATTATATGCTTTTGGTTATCTTTTGAAAACTTGTATGCTTTTTTGGTTATGTTGAATACTTTGTATGCTTGAAAACTTTGTATACTTGTTTGGTTATGCTGAATACCTTGTATGCTTTTATGTTTATTGGTTGTGCATGTTTAATGATTATTTATGATTTATTAACACAGGATCATTATGGACTATGATAAGAAAACTTCTCTTAATCCTTATGTACTTGTATATCCGTTTCTTTCGGAATAGAGGTGTGAAACGAATGCGAGACAATGATTCGAGTATGACGGGACATAAATACACGTTAGAGTTATGGCATGGAAACCCAAAACAATGCATTGAATTGCTACGTATGTCTCGTGAATCCTTTGTCCGACTATGCGCACATTTTAGAATAATTATTTGTTAAAGGATAGTAAACATGTATCGGTCGAGGAGAAGATGGCTATGTTTTTTATGTTAATCGGTCATAATCAACGTTATGTGGTTATCAAGCGTAGATTTCAACACTCGAAACAAACAATTCATAAATTTTTTATGAAGTATTGGATAAAATGATGGTTTTCGCCAAAGATATGATAGTCCCAACTATTTTCAATCCAAATCCAAACATTCCGGGACATAACAAAAGGATACGACGGATTTTTAAAGGAGCGGTCTGTGCACTAGATGGAACTTTGGTACATGCTATTGTCCCTACTGGAAAACAAGATTTATATAGAGGTAGGGGAAAAGGAGATTGATATCAAAACGTACTAGCAATTTGTGACTTTAACATGATTTTTACGTTTATCGTTGCCGGCTGGGAAGGAGTAGCACATGATTCCAGAATTTTATCAGAGGCATTATCGGATCCAGATGCACCATTTCCGTTTCCACCACCAGGTTTGCTTATGATTTATTAAATACTTTCATTTTAGTTAATATTCTAATTAATTATATTTATACAGATAAATATTATCTTTGTGATGCCGCATACGCAAACATACGAGGGTTTATGGCTCCATATCGTAATGTGAGGTATTGGCTTGGAGATTTTCGTCGAAGAAGAGCATTAACAAATAAAGAAAAATTTAACCATGCACATGCAAAACTTCGGAACGTTATTGAGCGCGCTTATGGTGTGTTGAAAGCACGATTCCCAATATTGAAGAGGATGGCGCCATTTCCGTTGGTTACACAAAGGAATATAACCATTGCATGTTTCGCGCTACATAACTTTATAAGGAAAGAGGGTTTGAGCGATAATTTCTTTACACAATATGATCAACCCGATATGTCGCTAGGAAATAGACATGCGAACGTTGATGCTGATGAAGATGAGGTTGAAGGACTTGGTACTGCATCAGATCGGGAATACATGACTCAGTTACGAGATGAAATTGCTGAGCAGTTAATGAATGTGTCATTCGGAAATAATATGGAATGAATGATCTAAAAAATGTTGTTGTGGTTTAATTTATATTAATTCAGCATTGTATAACTCTTTAATAATTTTTTTAATTTCAGTTTATTGTGACAGTTTATTTAAATTTCTGTTTATTTTAACTTTTTGTTAATTTCAGTTTATTTCAGCAGTCTGCAGACGTTACAAAACAACAGTCTTCTTAATACAGACTGCAGAGGTTTGGTCCACCTCTTCTCCTACAGATGTCTGCAGATGTGGTCTGCAGACTGCAGACGTTTTACCTCTTCAGAAACAAACAGCACCTTGGAGTCTTGATTGCCAAACTGTCTGAATATTCCAATTAATCATATGAATACATACAATAGTAGCTGATTTCTTTGATCATTTGTTGATTGATGTATAGGTTCAAGTAGGCGGATCACCACAATACAAGGTTTAGACGAAGTTAGGCAAAGGTGGCTTTGGTCAGGTATTTGTAGGTCGTCGTGTTTCTGGTGGGACTGAACGGATATCCGGTCCTGGAGCCATGGAGGTAAGTGAGATTTTACCAAGCAATCAAATTAGGATACTACATAGCATTGTTTTCTCTGAAATCAGATTTTTGCCAACTTAATTTTTCGGATGTAACAGGTAGCTCTTAAATTTGAGCACAGAAATAGCAAAGGGTGCAGTTATGGGCCTCCATATGAGTGGCAGGTTTACAAGTATGTGTTTATTTTCTGATCTATCATTGTCATTTAAAATGTAGTTTTCATTAGATGTTACATCAATGTTCATTTTGGTCAAACAACACTCTAGGCGGCAGATGCAACTACATTTCTTGGTTTTGTTATTGATGTGTTGCTCGCCAGATGAGCCAAGGGCCGTGATGAGATACCGGAGTGGTGTCCATCGCTTGGCGTGGCATTGCTTTTGCATTGCAGCCACAACCGGCCGTCTGTTCTGAGCATTGGTTACCGATCAAACTCATTTGTCTATATCGATTATCGCGTATGCAATAAACGGTTGTCGAGCACACGTCTTATTGTTGGTTGTGTGTATTCGCGCAACGCGCGACACTGAATACAACTAGTTCATATAAAATTTGATCGTGTGCAACTTTGAATATTATTAATAAATTAAAAGAAAATATGATATGTAACACAACACCGTTACACCAATGATAACAATGAATGTATCATGATTCATGACATCATAATTAACTTTAATTAGAAGGATTATTAAGTCGGAACATTTGCTATTATGGTAGCCAGAAAAAAAAAACTCTATTCATATATGAATTCATAATGTTGGTTTGAGTATCTATGCTACTAGGTTAGTATCCGTATATTACACAAGCTGAATAAATAAAATATTAAATAATTAGTAATGAAAATTTATTAATTATAAAACAATATGATTGCATATAAGTAAAAATTTAAGTAATAAAACAATGATATCAATGTTTTAAGCTTTTGTTTTTAAACCCTTATTGCTTTTTTTAAATAAACATTTTGTTCCAAACAAACCGTTTTAAAAAACATGAATATTAAATTTTTCTTAATTAGAACTCCTAATTTTAGTTATTTTCTTTTATAAAAAATATCATTTAAAAAAACATTTTAAAATATTTCATATTTTAAAAACGTTTGCTGCTTTGAAAATTTTCTAATTTTTAAAATTTTGTTTATTCAGAAGTTACATTTGTAAAACCATCTTTTTCTCAATTTATTTAAAATAATTTTTAATATTAAAAAGAATTAAATAATATTATTAGTATTTAGTATAGTTATTAGATAGGAGAGAGAAGCGAGAAAATTAAAATTAGATGCTCTAAAATTATACCAAGTGTCATCTTAAAACCTTCTTTATTATAATAGATAGATTTGCAAAGTAGTGTAAGGGTATATGTGATATTTGCAAAGTAGCTTCAAAGTATATATGATATTTGGGATGTTTTAAAGGATATGTATGATATTTTAATTTTTGTTTTAAGTATATATATGATACTAGTTTTAATAAACATGTGTATTACACGGGTTGAATAAATAAAATATTAAATCAAATGCAAATTTATTAAATATAAGAAAATATTTAAAGATAAGATATAACTGAATTACGTATGAGTAATAACTATAAGTAATAAAATAACGATATCAACTATATAAACTTTTTAAAAAAAATCAAAGATTTAGTTTCAAAATAAAAGGTTTAAAAAAATCATTCTTTAAAATTTTCTTACTATAACTCCAAATTTTAATTATTTTTAGTTTATAAAAATTATGCTTTAAAAAAACCAATTTTAAAATATTTTGTTTGATGTTTTAAAAAAATTCTTTTTATAGAATTTATTTTTTAAAAATAACATTAATAAAATATCTGTTTTTCTTATTTATCAAAAAAATATTTTAATCTAAAAACAATTAAATAATATTATTTGTAATTATTTAATAATAGAGAGAAGCGATAAAATTGAGGAGAAAAAATGTGACAATGATAAGTGTCACCCTTAGTTAAAAGGTAAAAGATTTTGAAATTTTGTAGGCATATATATTAAACTAGTTTAGTAAACACGTGTATTACACAGGTTAAATGAATAAAATATTAAATAAATTAAAAATTTATTAATTATAAAATGATATTTAAGATAAGATACAATTAAAATTACATATGAGTAAGCATTATAAGTGATAAACAAAGATATTAACTTTTTAAACTTTTTTATGTATTTTAAAAAAACAAATTAAACATTTTTATTCAAAACAAACCGTTTAAAATTTATCATTTTCAAAAATTTTCTTACTATAGCTTCCAATTTTAGTTATTTTTTATTTTAAACTTTTTACTTTTTAAAACCACTAATTTTTAAATATTTCATATTAAAAAGTTTGATGTTTTATAAAAAATTATTTATTTAAAATAACATTAATAAAAGGATTTATTGCTTAGTTTATTAAAATACTTCTTTAATGTAAACACCTAAATAAAATTATTAGTAATTAATGTAGTAATTAATATGAGAGAGAAGCAGGAAAATTTGATTAGAATGAATGTGATGATGACATGTGTCACCCTTAGTACCATTTTATTAGAGTAGTAAGATAAGATAAGATAAGATTCACTCTTTTTCTAATTTTATTCATCTTTAATATACATAAGGTTTTAAGGGTAGGGGACACCATTCGAGTATTCCCTTGCTGGTATTTCGGGTTCACGGCAACACCTCCGCCACATATCCAGGTTGGCTATGCGGGTTGCATTTGCAGCAAATACAACTACTAGTACCCTATGAAAGATTTAAAAATGTAAGCGTTGGGTACCCGGTTGAAATCAAATCAATCCAATTGCCAAAGCCCACTATAGCTCAATCTAGAATTTTCATCAAAACCAATCAAACCTGACAGTAACTCGTTAAGCAAAACGATCAGTGAAAGCATTCTAACATCGAAAGATAATAACTAAACAAAAACAGGGCATTCAAAACTCAAGTACCCAACCCAGATGAATATTACTGTAAACTTGGAAAAATATATGACGAAAAGGTAGGTAGTTTCTTCAAACGAAGGGCATTCAAAATATATGACGAAAAGGTAGTTAGTTTCTTCAAACGAAGGGCACTATGCACTTCCAGGCAATGTTCTCGCAGTATATGATTAATAAAGAGACTTTATTAATACATGATGTTAAGCTCATCTGGTTACCTATAATTGGCCCGCGGCGATTCAAAAATGCATAACCCGATCGGTTACGGAGCTGATCTGACTAGACCGTCCGTTTTGAGAACAGTTAGGTGGTGTTTGTTTTTAGAAAAATAGCTTCTAAAGCTCTTTGTCTGCGCCAAAAAGAGACGGGCAGATGTTTGAGGTCTGCAGAGTGTTTGTTTTTTTGAAGACGTTTCATTAAAAAACGTCTGCGTGACCTTTTCTGGAGAAGAGGTGGACCAACGTCTTCTAACCACTTCTAACCTCTTCACATCACATTCCCACCTCCTCCTTGACATTAGGTTTCTCCCTCACAATCGCAGAGTTCAATCCAGCCCTAAGCTTCGAATTCTCCTCCCCATCTCCCCCTTCTCCATCCTTCGGTTTCGTCTTCGGTCTTGCCGCCACCGCCGCATCTCCGCCGTTCGCCGGCGGCCCAGAACCACCACCCTCATCAAGAACAGCCCTGATCTCCTTCGCACGACGCAAATACTCGGTGAATTTCTGCGTAATCGCTTCGCGAATCTTGGGGTTCTTCTCGTACTTAAGGTGGGTCTTGAAGTATTCTAAGAATCTAAGGCGTTCATGTATAGAGGGAAAGCTTTTGAGTAGTTTCCGGCATTGTCTTCTTGTACAGCTTGCTTCACGTACTCTATTGCTTGTTCTTTGAAGTTGTTGTACATGGTCGCATATGTGAATCAGGGGTTTTGAAGATCGATTGGTTGTGAAAGAAAGTGAAATCGATTGATTTTTGGGGTTTGATCGGAGGAAAAGGGGAAAAGAAACAATCGATTTATTTCAGCAGTCTGCAGACGTTACAAAACAAACAGTCTTCTTAATACAGGCTGCAGAGGTTTGGTCGACCTCTTTGCTACAGATGTCTGCAGATGTGGTCTGCAGACTGCAGACGTTTTACCTCTTCAGAAACAAACACCTTAGTGATCTGACTACATGATGTTGGGCTCAAGGAACTTCACACTGTTTAGGAAACCCCATAAAATTATATACAAAATAAGCTTAAAGCAAGAAGGAAAGAAACATCAACAGTCGGTCAGCCCATGGTTTTAAAAAGCGTTCGAGGCGTACGCCTCGAGGCGCGCCTCGACGCGAAGCGGGATAAAAACGCATATGAGGCGGCGCCTCACATGTATACGAGATACGTACGCCTCATGTGGTGAGGCGGAACGCAAGGCGGCCGAGGCGGTTCGAGATGCCGAGGCGTACGTTTTGAGCGGGACCCCCAAAATTAGAAAATACAATTATAAAAACACATCAATCGCGAACATAATTTGAACAGCACCAGTCGCGAACCCTAATTAGAGCAGAGCAGAGCAGCAGCATTCGGCGAACAGCACCAATCGCGACATCAATCGGCAATTCTTCAATCGCGATTCTTCAATCGGCGAACAGCAGCAGTCGGCGAACATCATCAATCGCGATTCTTCAATCACGAACAGCAGCATCAATCGCGACATCAATCGCGATTCTTCAGAGGTTCTTTTTTTATAATCTGAATTTCGATTATGTATATTGGTTTTAGTGTACTAGAATTAGTGTGTAGATTACCATTGATGAATCATGAACGGATGCTTGCGAACCCTAACAGCAGCATCAATCGCGATTCTTCAGGGGTTTGGCAGAATAGGTTAAGGGTTCAGGAATAGTAAGAAGATATTTTACATCATCTTACATTATATACATTTTTTAGGTTGTTGAGAAATTATTTTGCATTTTTTTTATACGGGTCAATATAAATTAATTATTATATAGATTTAAGAGTTAATTACAAGATTAAGATTTATATTGGTTTGTATATTGTACAGCAGCATTAGTCTTAGAATTAGTATGCTATATACTAGAATTAGTGTGTAGATTGTGTATATTGGTTTAAGTGTACTGTACTCATGTTGAACTTTTGTTTTTTTATGTACATAGTTTTTTTACGATGGCTAGTAAAGGTGCAAGGAAAGATCCGGCTTGGAAGTACGGGGAAGAAATTGAGGTACCTCCGCAAGGTAGCAAAAAGGGTTACAAGTATCTAAAGTGCAAATTTTGTAGTAAAGTTATCAGAGGAGGAGTGAAAAGAATGAAGGATCATCTTGCTGGCACACATAAAGATGTCATGCCTTGTGCCAATGTACCCCCTGAAGTACACGAGGAAATGAAGCAATATTTGAAGCAGTTTCAAGATGCAAAGTTCGCTGCCCAACGGAACTTTGAAGAAAATGTGGGAAGTGGGGCATATTATAGCAGTTCGGGAAGTGCTGATCCACGTGCTACCTCTAGGGGTGTTAGGGGGCCAATGGATCGGTTTGTGGGCGGTGCGACAGATGGCGAAGAAGGATCACTCCCAACCGAAAAAATGACACCAGCGAGTGCAAAAGAGCATCGAAACAGAGTCTGTTTGGATATTGGAAGATTTTTTTTTGAGAATGGAATACCGTTTAACGTAGCAACTAGTCCATCATTTACTAGTATGCTACGTTCAGTTGGGAACTTTGGCCGAGGATTGAAGCCCCCTACCATGCATGAGTTAAGGACTTGGATCCTTAAGGAAGAAGTTAACACGACCACTACAATGGTGGAGGACATAAAAGCTACATGGAAGACCACGGGGTTTCTTTGTTATCAGATGGTTGGTCAGACATGAGAAATAGAAGTTTGATTAATTTTTTGGTCAACAATCAATATGGTACTGTTTTTCTGAGAACGGTTGATGCATCAGATTGTATAAAAAATGCTGAAAAAATTTTCGAGTTGCTTGATGAAGTTGTTGAAGAAATCGGTGAAGATATTGTAGTTCAAGTGGTGACCGACAATGCTAGTGCATACAAAGCTGCTGGAGCGTTGTTAATGGAGAAGAGAAAAGGCTTGTATTGGACCCCGTGTGCCGCTCATTGCATTGATTTGATGCTTGAAGATATCGGTAATTTGATGCAACATAAAAGAGCTTTGCTTAAAGCAAAAAAAGTAAGCAATTTTATCTATAACCATCAGTGGGTGTTGAGTTTAGCCCGAAAGATTTTAAAGAAAGATCTTCTTCGACCAGCTGCCACAAGATTCGCCACAGCATTTTTGACGATACAAAGTATTTATGAATCGAAAGACGCTTTACAACAAATGTTTGTTTCAACCGAATGGGGGACATGTGCTTGGGCTAAGAAAGCTGATGGAAAAGAGGTTAAAAAAATAGTCATGGATGAGAGAAGTTTTGGCCTAGTGTGGTTTATTCCATTAAAACCACAATGCCACTTGTTGAAGTTTTGAGAATTGTTGATGGGGAGCATACACCAGCCATGGGATTTATTTATGGAGCGATGGATAGTTGTAAAGAAAAAATAGCAAAGAACTTGGATAACGATCTCTCTTCTTATAAAGAGATATGGGACATCATTGATAAAAGATGGGAGTTCCAAATGCATCGTGATTTACATGCGGCTGCCTACTACTTAAATCCACAATATCGATGGAGTCCCAATGTTTCTGAGCATCCGGAGATCAAGCGAGGATTATATGACGTTATGGATAAACTCTGTAAAGATCCTAGTATTTACATGAAGATCGAAGATCAACTAATTACGTATAAAGAAAAAAAGGGATTATTTGGATATAGAGGTTCTTTGGCGACATATCAGACACGTCCACCGGGTAAATTATTTGTTGATATTTTTATTATAGTTTGTATTTTATATAAATTAAATTATTCACTAATTTTGTATAAACATATATAGTTAAATGGTGGGGCGAATATGGAGATGAGACTCCCGAACTCAAGGCTTTTGCAATAAAAGTTTTGGGTCTTACGTGTTCCGCTTCGGCTTGTGAACGTAATTGGAGTACTTTAATCAAGTCCATACAAAGAGACGAAACCGATTGACAACCGAAAGAATGAACAACTTGGTCTACATTATGTACAATAAAAAGTTGAGGCAGAAATTCTTGAAGAAGACTACTTTAAAAGAAGAAGATGATCCGTTGGTTGTTGAAGATGTGCTGTCTGATGATGAGTGGTTAGCTGACCCAATTGATACCGATGAAGAGGAAATTGGAGGTGGCGATGCAGGTGTGGACGGAGGTGGGAGAGCATTTGGGAGGGAAGTAGCAATGCAGGTGGAAGTTCGTCATCTAGGAAAAGAAAAAGCGTTCAATAGATTTGATTGACGAGGATGAGGATGATGATGGTGAAACGAATTGGGTAGAAGAAGATGGTTGTGAGGATAACGAGTTAGAAAGTGATGCCTTTTATGTTGTTTGAATTTGAGTTAGATTACAAACTTTTAATGTGTGCTTAATTTCCTCTATTTTATGTTTAGACTTTGTGATACGTTGTGTGTGATGACTTTTAAATTTGATGATGAATTTGCTTAAGAATATGCTTTGTTTGATGTTCTATTATTTTATTTTTATAACATATATAATTTTTCTATTTATTTATTATTTCCGCCTCGGGTATACGCCTCGTTTCGCCTCGAGGCTTACGCCTCGTGAGGCGTAGACAAAACGCCTCGAGGCTCGTTTCCGTACTTTTAAACCTTGGGTCAGCCAACGTAGGCATACTTATTCCATATTTCAGCCGAAACTTTAACAAGCAATTTACATCTTTACAAAAAACCAGACTTGATATCATTTACATTTCTATTACTATGTCCATCAAATTTCATTGCTTTCAAATCCGGGCTCACCTGGGATTGCATCTCCGCAAGCTCCCTCACTCTTAGCAGAATTGGTGCAGGGATCGGGATTGACGAGTGCTTCTTGGAGTTTTGAACCTGCTTCAAGAATATAACTACATAAGTAATTACAAGCCGATGTTGGGCACCAAATCGAATATTAGCAAGCATAAAGGCTCGTCTTGTGGCCCAACACAAATTGAGGACTACTTGGTTACAGATGTGCATATTTAGAGAGCACCCAGAAAAACAAGAAGATAACAAAAGACAAACAAGTAGCCAAATTTAACAGCTACGGAAGCTTCACGCCTAGATGAATGCCAGCAAACATCCTGACAAGCTGGTTTATCACTTGACAAGAAGGTAACGAGCTTTGATCTGATTTCTATTATTATATGACACTTGTTTTCACTGGGCTTGCACTTAAAAAGATCATTTCAGGTAATCTGACATGGCAACCAGGTTTAAACAGATCACACGGTTCACTTAACCTGTTAATACTTTTTCTGCCCATATTATATTTTAAAAGACTTGACACTAATATTATGACTACTATGACTACAAAACAATATTACTACAGTAATATTTAAACCTTTGAAAAAAAAAAACAATCTAAGAGTTGTATGCATTAAAAAGAATTTGCATAACTTTCAACCCCTTTGAACTGTTTGACAAATTCCTTCTTATAGCTAATTCTTCATTAAAAAAAAGGAAAACCCTTCGAGATAAACCATAATCCACATCAATGGGTCAAAATACCCAATGCACGAATGCAGATGAAAGAATTTTGCTTACCCCCTTTTCAGCCGGTAACTGTGCAAAACTAGCTCTTAGCAGATTCCTCCACTTATCCTGCAATACAAAGTACAAGGTCCTCTTGTTCATCTTAGAATAATGTATAAATGTAGATCTTAATGCACAAAAATACAGCATTAGAGGTGGCAAAACACAAGAGTCAATGGGCTTGAGTAGCCAAAAAGAGATTCGGCTTTAAACAGACCCGGGTTAGGTTGCCTTACAACACAATTGTCCAAAATTATGAATTTTCATGAATTATTAGTGTCAGTTCTATTATTAAAAGAAAATGTAGCTTGTTGAATAAAATGAGATTTTATGCGTTAAATGTACACTTCAGCCAACTTTCGACTTGATCCTTTTCCACTAAGGTTTTAATTTACCCATCTGCCCCCATGAAAGACGAAACATAGGGTCAACCCACTAGTAAGTAAATGGGACAAAAATGCCACTTCTTGACAACATAAATGTTGAGAATAACATACCTTGAGATCAACAGATGTGCGATGTGAGCATGTTGCAAAAGCAATCCTCTTTATCTCAGACCACCTGCCAGCACCATACCTAGAAACACCTTCAACTAACTTAACGACCTCACTAAGAGTCCACGGTCTATGATGCTTCCTCCTCATCCCACCTTTGGCTGTTGGCACGGTTAATATATTTTCATCTGAGTCGACGTCTGCATATGAATCCATGTGTCCATCTGAATTATTATTTATGTCTGCTGATTGCTCCGAGTAGTGTTCATTTTCTCCCGGTTCCTTAATTAGCTATATAGATTGAAGAATAAAGATAACAGTCACAAGGTGATAGGATTACTGAAAATCATAAATAACCATGAATGGAGATTTCATATTTCTTATTAAATATACGGTGGCAGTATTTTATAGATCATAAAATAGCAAATAATGCATATTCTGCTTCATAAGCTAATTATAGATATGTCCCCACTTCCCATAACCAATATGATATATTTGATGTTCTGGATAATTTTAGAGAATAAATTCAGAACTATCTGGCTATCTGCCAATATGAAGACTGAAGAGTATTATCACAAGGGCTTTTTGTCATTGATTCAATATCCAAAGCAATTAATTCACAGAGTACTCATGTATAGCAACTTAATGAACCAAAACAATATTATGCTTACAGGCTGCAGAGGCCATCCAGTGGCCGCCGTAGCTTTGAGTTCCTGGTTCTCTCTGTCATTATCTGAATGAAGATCATGTCCATCATGAGCCTTCTTTACCAGTCTTGCTGTCATTCCAGTTCCATGGGGCTGAAATTTCTACAATTAAAATCAACCACAGATGAGCAACAATACCACACTCTACATCCATTTAAATAGTAATTCATACTAAAATACTACGGTATAGTATTTCATCTTACACACAAAATCAAGAAAGTAAAACAAGCATGATAATCCTAAAAACAAATGATCACACATTCTATGCAAAAACTAAAAATATGAAAATGAAAAATCAAAAGTAAGCATAGCTTAGCAAGAAGTCAGATATGGAATCTGAGAATGTTAAAAACAAGAGTACATACTCCAAAAGCTTATATGTATCCAGAGTCAAAGATACTTGTCTGTCTGATTTCCATCATGGCACTAAAGTTCCAACATCAAACTTGAAGTATTAATATCAGTGAAAAACCTTAGGAAACCCTTACAAACAAATGAGCAAATGACACAAAGACAAGCAGCTACATAGGTAAAGGCAAGAAGCTACCACATAATCAAGAGAACAATTAAGCAAACAAGAAAAAATTAATCTAAGTCTATTGAATCATTATGCACAATTTCCTAGCAACTAATTCAAGATTACCATAAGAGCCATATAGTTTTCTCTTGGCCGTCCTCTTCGGATCCTAGAGACATATGGAATTTCAACCCCAGAACCTCCAAGAGAATCCTGACGAGTAACAAGTGGCCTCCTAACAGGCTGGATATTATGAACAGGTCTGACCTGAGTTCGTGGCCTATTTCCAGAACTTCTAACGGAAGAAACTGGTCTTGCACCATATTCCTGGCAATCTGATTCTGAAACTTCCTCAATATACCGCCTTGTGGGCTTCCTAACTCTTTTATTTCCCTGATTATCATCTTCAAGAGCCATAAGACGCTTAGGTGCTTCACTTTGCACACTCTTGCTGCTGCCACTGAAAAGATCTTCCATTTGATCAGTTTGACTTTGGCCAGCCGAAATTTTATTCTCACCACTAACGTTTCCTCCTCCAAGCCCGGTGAAAGAATCCTCACTGCGATTCTCATCTTCATTATTACTGTCTTCTAATTTTTCTTTCTTTTTTACTTCATTATTTTCAATATTAAAGGTGGTAACAGAAACGTCACAAGAATTAGACAAGCCCATGGCAATCCTTCTCTTGAGCCACTGTTTGTCCTTAACAGAAGTTTCCCTGCCAAATGTAGCCTTAAAAGTTGCATGAAGTTCTTTCACTGAAAGGTTGTCCAAACATATCTCCCCTTTCAGCTTAGAGAAATCAGGCTTCCAACAAGCAGATATGGTTGAAATTGATGGTTCACTCTCAGCTGATCCTGGTACATGGTCTGCTTGCTTTCTATCTTCAGACTGGTCAACAGGAATTGGCTCTGATCGAGTAACTTCCTGCAGTTAAATGAATATGCAGTATAAAAATTTCAAAACCTTGCACTCTTAAGTGAGTACTACCATCATATCTGGTCATTGCTAAACAATTTATATATTAAAGCAACCAGATTTAACAACCCCTTAAAGTTATTAGAAGGTGAATTATTGTTAGTAAATGGTGAAATCAAGCTTGTATGATGTTCAAAACAAAACAGTACCTCAAAATGGGGATTCAGTTTCCCGAGATCAACTGTTGTTTCAACTACTGCATCTGTTCTTTCTCCTTGAGTAGAAGGGTCTTCAAATTGCAAAAGGTCTGTGATGTTTTATGTTAATTTAAAAGAACTGAAAAAATGAAGGTAGAACCAAATATAGATGGAGACCTATATAGGCAGAGCTATCCAGAACAGCATTATAGAGCTTAAAAGAAAATAGACATACATGAGGTGAAAAACTGCTAGATTGATACTATATTAGTAGCATGCCCAAGTAGACATGATTGTAAGACCGTATGCTTCACTTCTAACATGTGGAAAGAAGGGCGTACCTGGTGCTGCAAAGAGCTCCCGCGTTTTCGCAGGGTCCAGGGAGGGTCCGTCCCATTTAAGGGAAGATGTACGCGGTCTTTCCCCCACATTTTGTGGGGAGGCCGTTTCCACGGATCGAACCTGAGACCTTCGGTCCCTTAGGAACAGCTTTTACCGCTGCGCCAAGGCCCGCCCTCGAAGCTTAACTAGCTAAAGCAGAAAAAAACCCCCAGCATATTATGAAAATTAAAGGAGCCATGAGAAAAATAATAATGGAAAAAGCTTAACTAGAGAGACCTTCACAGTCGATGGGCATGAACTTAGGCCCGAAAGTGTCATCGTTTGAAGTGCAGACTTCAGTCTGACTGTTGTCCAAAACAAAATGCAGTGAACTCTTATGATCATTCAAGTCCTCAGCTTTCATCACTTCATCGTCAGTCGCAGGTATATATATGCCATCACCTACAACCTGTTAGTACACAACACATCAAATTGACCACCCTGATATTAAGTGTGGTAAAAACTAAAAACAAATACCATTGGCAATATCTTGGAGAGAACATCAGCAAAGATATGAGGGTTATTGACATTTTCTAGAATGATGATTGGTAATTATGCTAGTATCCTGTAACATTATAAGGGAGGAAAATTGCAAATGATGTATCCTAGAGTTGACAAATTCAATGGCTAATCCCAAATGATGCCACCTATATAAATTTTACAGCCTTCTCTGTGTCAATCTTCCTCTATATGCTAAATCAGTGGAAAGGAGCCAAATGGTTTTGAATATGATGCCTTGCTTAATGCCATGAGCACACATGCACATACGCAATGAATGAAATGGACTACTCAACATAATATTCTAATCAAGGTATTTAAAAGGTCACCAATAAATCTATTGCAATGTCATTAGTCATTACCCAATCTAACTCCTATATGAATCAAAAGATTGTCTCTATTCCCCCAAATTTACTAGTTGCTCCCTATTTAATGGTTACCTTATCCATAGAGACATTGGTGTGTGAGGTTATTTGGCATCCAAGTAACAACTAATCTAGTTGTCCTTTCGTGGGTGTGGATATATGAAAAAAACAGTGTTGCAAAAATCGGACTAGTCGGCCGATTAATTGGCGACTAGTCGGCAATCGGTGAGCCACCGATTGGATTTCCCCTAATCGGACTCAATAATCGCTAATCGGTAAAATTGGTCCAAATCGGGAAAAAATCGGCCCTAATCGGCTGTTAATCGGCCTCTCTTCTGCATTTTTGCAGAATCCGGCGAAATTCCAGCGATTCCAGCGGAATTCCGGCGAGATTCCGGCGAAGTTCGAAAATTCCGGCGAAAATTTTGAAATTCCGGCCAAAGTTGTTTTATATATATAAAGCTAAACATATTTATAAAAATTACATATAAAAATGTGTATTTATATATATAAAAATGAAAATAATATATAAAAATTCCAAACCGATTAATCCCGATTAATCCCTGTTAATCCCGATTAATCCCTAGTCCCCACCTCGCCGCCCGACTAGCGCCTAGCGATTTTTACAACATTGGAAAAAAATATATAAATGCACTTTCATGCGTATCATTAAGAACTCTAAATAACACTTAAAAGGGTTTGTGTTAGAGGTATAGACGTTTTGTGTGTGATGGATTATGGAAGTACATGAAATACTGAAATGGAAGTTAAAAGTTATGTGAAATGCATAACTTATGGAGACACGTGTCCAAAACATCTATATCTATCTTGCCTTCTATTTTAAAAGTAATAATAAAATTACATCCTTCCAGCAGAGGTCAATCCATCATCAGAAAATAACAACAAATCTGGTTTACAGCCAGCTACTGCTCAAGTAGCAGTGTGGGACCATGTCCTGTAAATGCTCAGCTTTACAACTTTAAGTAATGTTTCTTTGATCTTCTCCTAAGGTATTGATTTTAGATCAGAGATTATATTTAAATCTTCACTCCATGTTATTATAAAAGCCAACCTCTTGCCTTTTAAATGTGTGTCCTCCCATGCTTCTATGTTCAGAGAAAATAATTTTTCAAGATGCTATAAACTTGGCTCCGCTTTGTTTCTTTGTATGGTTAAGCCATTGAGGTTAATATATTCCATGTTTAAACAACTATTCATTTTGATGCTTTCTGTATTGAAAACAACAAAAATCAAAAGAAACAACCATTATAAAAAAACATGAAATCTTACGTGGGAACCCTTAAACAAAAGAAACAAGGGCAAGGGGCTTAAAAGAAGATCCATTAAAAGAAAACAGGAGAAGTAAACAAAATCATTCAGCCTGAACACCTCTTCAGGTAAACCTCAATTTTACTAGAAGGAGCTGAGAAATATGCTGAAATCATATGGGAGAATATATACAGGTCAAATCTATCTGTTTAACCCTTCCACATTTTTCTATTTCTCTCCGTAAAACATCATATTGGTCAGACCAACAAGTTTAAAGAGGAAGAGAACTAAAAACGTCACCAACACCTCTGTAATTCTTTCTAGCAATTTTAACACCCTAATCGTCTTATAATAAAGATATCATCAGAATTATATGATGTGGTCACATAGACAGTAACAGTTCTCACTTCTAAGAGAGAAGCCTGTATATAAGCAATTTGTCATTCCCTATATGCTAAGAAGAGCAATTATATCCCAAAGGGATGTATATTAGTATTTCAATACAACTAAAAATGGCCTTAGCATCCCAAATCCCAATGTTTGTTTCAGGATCAAACTGTCAATTCTAGCTGCAAATCAGATGCTTATTGAAATCTAATTGCATGTAAATAAAAAAACTGACCATGGGCGGAAGCCCTTCCTATGTTTAAGGACCCAATTTTCAAATTCAGATTCTACATATATCTCTGCAAGTCTGTATAAAACTTTACGCACAAACATATCACATCAAAAGATCATAAAACTCATCATGCATAATATGACTCTTATCAAACAGATGAATAGAACCCTGCACAGAGTTGCAGTGCATTATAAATTGCTTGATCTTCATATATCTTATATAAAACTAACAGCAAACAAGTTATAAAAGAACTTCTAAACATAAAGAAGACATCCTGCACCTCAGGTTCAGTCATTTCGCGATTAATGAAGCCTTAATCTTTTCAGCTCAATATTAACAGTAAAGCATGCTTGTAATACTAAAAGACACAAATGATTAATATTTCCTCTAAATTCTTTATCTGACTTGCTAAATTCATCGTTCTAAACTTGTACTGTAACTCTGTAACTCAAATGTCAACACTATCTGCAAATGCTCACTTACTAGCAGCAGGAAGAACACAAGGGGCTTTCCTCATCACAACTCAACATCACATGTCACACAATTAAACTTTCTCAACTAAAGATTCAATTCATGTAGAAACTACACCATTCCCCTAACCAAGTTAAAAGCAAATTACCCGAGCAAGCTTGTAAACACCGGATCAGCAATCTGCTTTGAAGATTCAGAGCAATCTACAATAACTTCACACGCACTCTCTTGCTTATCCCCCCCTCCTTCCTCCACTGCTACCACAGTGTCCATATAACATTCCAGCACATGCAACTCCACACAAATCAATCAAATCAAACCTTTGCTCACACTTCCGACTTCACATTGCACCATTACTCCCCAATTTTCCGCACAAAAACCTAATCGATTCAATCACCATAACTACCTGCTCCAATTGGCACCAATTCACCGTCAAATGTATCAGTACGATCGATTTGTACGCTGTAAAAGGTGATTCAATCAAATTTTCGTATTCATATGGTGGAAATTTGAACTGTGATGGTGAAGATATGAATTGAATTGAAAGATTATGGTGAAATTCGAGTGTTCGACGCGCTTTTCGAGTACACCGTGTTTATCAAGGAAGAAATTCAGTTTCGGAATCGAAAGTGATTATAAATTGGTTGTTTAATGTGGGGTTGACATCCGGATAGCTTTCTTTGGGTCGAAGACTCTAACGCGGTGTTGCCGAGTTTACTTAAGTACTTAACCTGGGAAAAGAATGGAAAATTTTTTTTTCCTTCTCTCTTTTTTTTTTTTTTTTTTTACTTTTTTCATTTCCTTTCATTTTGAAAGGATTGATTTTAGTCTTTATTTTCCTTCTATTTCATTATATTTTCCTCCTTAAGTAAACTCGGGAACACGAATTTCTAACAATCCTTTCATTTCCTTTCATTAAAAAAACTCTAGAACATAACTGTTTTTTCTTTCCTTCCACTTCCTTTCTTTTCTCTCCTTAAATGAGACTCGGGAACACAACGTAAGGGCTGAGCATTCACACCAGCATGGAGTTACTTGACAACATCTAAATCAGTTTTTAATGGTTCAGACGTAATGGTTCAGCATTTAATAATTTAGACTGTTCATTTCGCAAACAAATATCTGAATGGATCAGACTTTTACCTTTGAATGATAAAACATCATACTAATGCTGAATGGTTAAGAGGTCTGATGCGGAATGGTTAAGACCTCTCATCTGCATTGGTCAGACATTTGTCTTTAATAGTTAAGTGATATACTAATTATTAATGATTCAGATCTCTTAATAGTTCAACATTAATTGTTCATACCTCCTTTTGGTTCAGCACTTAGTCATTCAGAAATTTTCAAAAAGCCCTTTACTCAATCTCATCTTCATATTTATACTAAAAACACTATTTGTTTGTTCTCTCTTTTAATTAAATAATATTTTTTATATTTTTATCATTACTTTTTCTTTCTTCTCCACTCACAATAACTTTTAAAAATATTAAAAAGTTTATGAGTTTTTTTACCATCTTTCCTCAAATATGAAGATTCATGGTACACTCATCATAAATGTCTTTTTTATTCATTCACAACCACATACAAACATTCCATATAATATATGACACACACTCTTATAAAAAATAAAAAACCTATTGTATAGCAACTAATGCTAGCTATTGTGCTCATGGTGTTGATGGAACATGTGGAATGCCAAACCGGGGGTGAATTGACCGATCTACCCCGCGAATGGCGTAAATGACCTTACGGATTTGGAATGAGTATCGGTAATCACAGTCTTCATAGTATAAAAGTATATCATACATCGAGTTTCATACATGTTAGATATGTATCTGATGATTAAACATGTATGAAAATACTTGTTAATTTATTAACGTTTGGCTGGTTGGATTTTTAAATGCTCTTACTATTTTAATTATTATTTATAATTTTATTACCCAAAGAATTAAATATAAATAAATAAAAACTAATAGATAAGTTGATTATTATGTCATCAAATAAGAAAATTACGATTATTGTTTGGTAATGTATGTCTTGGGGTAATCATAACGTGCATCATCTAATACCATCACCTCTTAAAAGTTTTTAAACAAATATCATGCCCGAATATACATATTTCATTTCTAGTCTATAATCTTTTGGATTTTAAGTTTGTTTTAGTTTTGCGTTAGGTTCCTACCCCTCGTATCCCTCATTAAATGCTTGTGACATGTAAATGATATATGGAAATTAAAAAATGACACAGGTATATATTTAACAATCGTTTTTTTTGTTAAAAATAATATTATATGGTTATATGATAATAATTCACTTCATACATTTTGTGCGAAGAAAAAAACTCAAAGTAGATATCATTAGTGTTTATGTAGTAATAAATTATTTCTCGAAAAGTTAATTAAAAATATTTTGGTTTTGAACAAAACATGTTTTTTATGTATCATAATATATTATATATATATATATATATATATATATATATATATATATATATATATATATATACACACACACACAACACACACAAACAAAAATATTTCTAAAAAACACCTATGTACGCCAAGACATATATGTGTGTTCACGCTGACATGAGCAGACACATGGGTACGAAAATTCTTGAATCATGTAATGATCTATTATAAGAAAGTTGGTTGAAAATACACTTCATCATATGTGCAAACATGTGACACGAACTCATCGACATTCTGTCAAGTCCTGGTCTTTAACATAAAATCGCAACCATTAGCGTATTTTAGTCTTTTTTTTATAACCTATGCCTATCGTAGCATAACTTAAATTGTATTTAAACTGAGCGTGTTAAAACAATATCTTCATAAATGCATAGAAGATGAAAAATTACAAACTACAACCATTTTAATCAAAGTTTCATTATTACACAAAACATCCTTTTAAATTTGC
Source organism: Flaveria linearis (assembly GCA_024085815.1). NCBI lineage: Eukaryota > Viridiplantae > Streptophyta > Magnoliopsida > Asterales > Asteraceae > Flaveria > Flaveria linearis. The sequence goes on from CM044010.1 coordinate 8,932,466, forward strand.
ATTCCATCAAAGTTCCTTGAAATTATGCTTGTGTTTTGAGGATCGTGTTTTGTGGGCTCCAATCCTGAGTTTGAGGTCGGACACCCGTGTTTCTAATACGGGACGCCCTTTTTATTTGGCGATAGCATGACACTGGTATTCCAAGGTCTGTCATTCATGTTTTAAGAACATTTTACAGATCAAAATTTTAAAAGGATATATTACAGTAAGACTTTAGTTAAAAGAAATTTGAAAGGATTTACTCGTTTCGACTCATGTATTGAGCGAGCTTGACCCGTAAATTAGATTACACTCCAGAAATTAACTAGTATTAAAGTATTTCGTTTATTTATAGTTTATGCTCTCAAGCTTGACTCGTGAGTGTTTTTAAACTCTGAATCCCCCTAGCCCGAAACGTATCAGGAGGACCCCGAATTCGGAACTTCGGGGGACATCCAGAACACCGATGGATCATATAGAACTCCTTGGGAGTTCTACCTTCATCAATGTCTTCACACAAACTTTGACACGATTATCTCTTACATTCGAATCTCTCTTACCGTTCATTCGGAAAAACTGATTTCTTCAACATGATTCGTACGTTTTGTGCATGTTCCACAGATCAATCGACTGCTGTTATTATTGGATAAGCGCGAATTAGTTGTTTACATTTCAATACTAGTGTTGTTAGGAATCTGCAAAATTGGTCAACTTTTATAATCCATCTGTTAGTTGGATAATCAGGCCATACATTCGATTTCATGATTTTATGCTTGTGTTTATGTAATCTCTAATAGTTCTACTTGCTTTTAACGCATTAAGATCAAAGATTTCAACTCATTTGCTTATGAATGGATCCATGTGGGTTGTATTGCAGTTAAAGTTGAGACGGGTCAAATTAAAAAAACAAATAATAATTAAAAAGAGAATGAGTCAAATGGGTTGAACAGATGAAAGTCGTCTAAACCTCATAAGATTATTATGTTATTTTGATATAGTGATTTAACAATTTTGCAGGATATGCATGCAATTATGTAATATTATTACACTGTTACATACTTACATAAAGAAATAAACTAGCATGTTCTATACAAGATAACGCTAATTTAGGGAAGATTGTGTTTTAGGGTAAATCTATCCATACATTTTAATTATAGTTAACATGTTGTGATTTCTTTGTTGAGGTGATTCCGTAACCGAATTAAACAATTCCGACATTTTTAGTTCTATTCTGTAAAACATTTTAATGAAGGTGGCGTGTATTGTTAAATCGTTAAAAGATTACCTTTAATGGTATCTTAACCGTTTAGCATTAGATTATTATGTTATTTTGATATAGTGATTTAACAATTTTGCAGGATATGCATGCAATTATGTAATATTATTACACTGTTACATAAAGAAATAAACTAACATGTTCTATACAAGATAACGCATACAAAGTAAGAAGTAAAAGCTTCCTACATAAATACACAACTGCTACCCCCTTCAAGGTACCTGTTGACCCAATCCAAAGTCAAAGGGTCCTCATTTGAGAAGTCAAAAAACTCATCAACATTAAAATTGACCTTTGAACCTTCAACTCCATGTTTATCTATGGCAGTAACATCCTCTTCTTTCATCTCCGATTTCAAGGAGTCCCTTGTTGAATAATTACCGATTCGTTTCTCCATCATCTCCTTCTTTTGCTTAAATGAGAATTCCAGTAGTTCTTGATCTCATTATCCGTTCGACCCGGTAGCCTTCCAGCAATTAGTGACCACCTAGTCATCATTTTTAGTAAACAAAAACAGTAGTCAAGTACATGACTCATAAACAAACAAACATACCCAGTAAAAATCCACAGTACAGGACGTCTTAGGACTCATAAATATGTTAAAGTTATCATTTGATCGAGTTAAAGAACCTGTTTCCTAAAAGTTTATGAAGCCTGATGATCAAATCCTCTTCTTGATCAGAAATGTTGCCTCTCTTGATATTTGGTCTCAAATAGTTTAGCCATCTTAGCCTGCAACTCTTGCCACACCTCTGCAAGCCTGCAAACACGCGATCCACCCATATAATTTCTAACTAACCACACGCGTATATGTGCTTTTGTATCATATTCAACTATCCGGTACCTGCTTTAGCTGCAACGATGGCCCATTTTTTTGGACCGTGTATCGCGATAGCTTCGGCTAGCTTTTCATCTTCTTCTGCTGTCCATGCTCCCCTGTTGGTTTCTTATTTCTGGATTTGCATGTCTTTGAATCCATTGGCTACATATGTTTTTTTGGTAAGTCACTCAGTTGTCAGTTGTATATACTTATATACAAACATGAATGATTGCATATGTTGTATTTGCTTGCTGATTTTCTAGATTTTAACATAAAGAATAGATTTCAGAAAGATGTTCTATAAGAAAGCACTTCTAAGGAGTGACATATATCTATTATAAAAATAAGTGACTGGTATATGTGGATATTCTTTTCATAATCAATTATATGTTGACCATAAATCTGCTTTAGCCCTACTAGTATTTATCATATGAATTAACTAGAACTGGTATTAAGACTCGCGTGTTGTGATAGTGGTGTAAAACAATTAAAAAAACTAACGTTGGAAATCGCAACGTTAACCCTCACGTTAGAGGAGCTTTCATGACACACATAACTTTGTATAAGAGAAACGAAGTTTTGACGTCGTTGATGCCATTCGAAACTTTATATAAACAAACAAAACCGTCGCAAACCCTTGCGTTGAGCAGGGCTGTTGATAATACTGGAAACTTTATATTAAAAACGAAACCGAAAAAAATTACGTCATAATGTGATAAAATAAGCACGTGTACAACGACAAAAGAACGAAACCGTTAGTGCCTATATTAATTAAAGATAGTTTGGAACCATGTTGTTCTTACCATTGCCAGTAGCAACCATTGTTTTCAGGCTCGGATCGGACCGGCCGGTCCGACCGGTCGGACCGCGATTCGGTGGCCTGGCCGATCCGATCCACTATGGTTCGTTTTGGTTGAGTTGAACGGCCGGTTCAAACCGAGTCGGCGGTTGGACCGGCGAACCGGGCCGGTTCCGACCGGTTTTCCAATTTTTTTTTCTTGATTTTAGTGGGTAAAAACGGGGTGTTAAACCATAAATTAGTACTTCGGATATACAAATATAGTTAAGTTTATATATAACTATAAAATATATGTATAAATCATATATAAATTACTTATATTTAATTACATATATAAATATAATTAAAATATAATTAAATCCAGTCCATCGGTCCGACCGGTCCGACCACCAAACCAGTAAGGCGTCCGGTTCGACGCCCGATCCGGTTCTGAAAACATTGGTAGCAACCATTTGTTAATGGACATTTGTTTTTCTCATAAAAGTGCAAACAAGAGTATGCCAACAAATGGTTAGGTTACAATTATGTTTTATATGGGGGTTAGGTGATTGATGACAATGATAAAGATAAATCATAAGTTTTATGGTACCAATATGCATGTCATCCTTAGGCTCACTTTACTCTTCTCATTAGTATAAAATGTTTTAGTAAGGTATAAAATAAATCAGTCACAGATCTTAAATACTTTTATAAGGGATGAGAGTAAATTAATTTTTTCAAGGGGCGAACTCGGTATATAAAAAAAAATAATCAAAAATTAACACTACTGACAAAAAAGAGGGCTTATATCCTTCGCCATTGAAAATAATAGAACCGCATGGGTATTCTTGACTCATATGTGTCTTCTTATTTTTATGGGTTTATGTTAGGCTTGGAAATGCATCGAACGTTGAACGAGAAAACTTGTTTATGTTCGAAATCTAATAAATAAATTAACATATATAAACATGATTCTTGTTCATTTATTTAAAACAACGAACATAAACACCTGCCTCGTCCTTTCATTTACATGGACAATTCTTCATACTTGTTCATTTCCTTTCTTTTATGTGTGTGGTTATGTTGGTTTATTTACTTTTATTTATTTACTGTTAGCTAATCTTAGTTTACATATTCATTTTATTTATTAGATATCAGTAATACTAATCAGTCCATCATTTATATATCCATTTGTTTTTTTGTAGTTTGTATTTGATTTAATTTTTGAATTAGATGGTATTTAGACTTTAACTAGTGGTGACTCACAAACATGTAAGGACCAAAATCGATGCAAATAAGAAAATAGGACATTCGTTAGTTGTTTGATGTTTAAACTTATTCAAGGCTCAGAATATGCTACTCGTAGCGGCTACAAGTAAGAATGCTGTCACACCAAACAACGGGCTATCATTTTGGTTCATCATGGCCTTGATGCAACGTAAATAACTACAATAATTTTCTGGACATTTGCAACAACATAACATTGTAAAGAGTCATCATTAACAATTATCCCAACAGCAGCAGCCAGGCCATACCAAACGTCTCCATACCAAACATAACTGATCATTGACATAGCCAGTTTCAAATACCAACGATACCAATCAACCAACAATAACATCATCATCAGGCCATTTAACTTTCTGACAATGCATCTGTCACCAAACTAGAGCAAACTTTAGAGCATAAGGTGAACATCAACTCTATAGCAATATCATTGAGGCAAGGTCTCAGATGAGGTAATTCTCATCATCATTGACACAACAAAGAAGGCAAAACGTAAGCAAAATATCAGATGACATAATCTCCATCATCATAGACCATTAGAACTCAGGTAACCCAAACAATAGAACAAACCAAACTATAAAGAAAGTCATAGATGTGGTAGCTCCGGTCGGTGATGGTCGGGGTTGAACCATAGCTCGCACCCATCGGCCATGCAAAGAACCCCTTCTTATTAATATGGATAAAAGGGAGCAAGCAGGTGGTCGCACCACCACCATTGCGCGTGCGCGTAGGGCTTAGATAATCCATCATAGCCGTATATACATCACAGATCAGACAGTAGGCTCAGAATCGAATCACAGTTACGGCTGCAGACCATAATGGTTGCCATGCCACGGTAACTGGTAAATTTTTTTCGAATACAATCATAGCCAAACAGACACTATACACACCTTACGATAAAGATAATTCTGCACTAGCCAGGCTTAGAACCGTTATCTGGTCATTCCAGTCATAGCCACTGAAACGGAAACTAACTAAACACACCCAAATATAGGTAGTCTCGGATGAGCGACAGCTCTTCGTCATCGACATCTCTACTGCGACACAAACAAATAATGAGTCGGTATCAGTCTCAGATGAGGCAAAACCTCATCATCATCGACAAATCACAAACCAAGCAGACCACCATTACTGTTGTTACCACCGTCAGCATCAAGAGACCATAACTAGTCTTAAATGGGACAAATCGACCCGTTACCTTCACCACCGCCACCATTAACATGAAGCTGATAACAGGGGAAAGCTAACGCCGACGGCACGACATGCACCGGTCGTTGAAGTACAACCAAGAAGCGACGACGACGACGGTAAGACAACCAGATCTCGAAACCCTAAAGGGTGGCCATCGCGCGCCATCTGGTCTGAGCATCATCGGACACAACCGGAAATCGCAGTGGCCACTGGACGATTCTAGCAACACCATGACTACCACGACAAGCGCAAACATCAACGGTAACGATGAAACCAACCAAAGATTCGCGAACAACCGCCACCATGGGCAAAAGCCCCAAATCAAAACCCGAAACAATCGCCACATGCAACCATTCCCATCTGCAGGGCGACAGAGAGACAGAGAGCCTGGTGGGATCTCGGCATAGCCAACAGCGACCGCCCCCCCAACCCAAGGCGGAGAAGCAACAGAGCCATCGTTACCGTCACCACCACATTCTCAATCCGAAAACCCTAAAAGGGCATCGGAAAGACATAAAGAGATGGGAGCAACAAAGGTGCTCGTGCGACCACCATGAACACTGTCAATGGGCAGAAGACCGCTACCTGCCCCATCTCAACCACAAAAGGGAGACAGAGCGGCAACAGCCTCCACAACCGCGCCATCACGACAGTCACAACCGGCGAAACAACATGCAAGTGACCCAGGCATCAGCACCACCATAACACTTACCTGAAACAAACAGCAACAGGGGTGGTGCGATCCGCCGCCGTGGGCCGGCGGTGTAACCGAAGACAGTGGTGGTGCAGGGGGGATGATGACGGAGGTAAGGGAAACCCAAGTGTCGATATATACAAAAGGGTGGTCTGAGGAACAAAACGAACGGCTCAGATCGGGAGGAACAAAACGAACGGCCGTGATGGAACTTGCCACTGTTCATCAGATTTGGTAAATTCATAGTATGTAATTTGAGTATCGATGCGTGCTTTCTAAAAGTATCGATGCGTGCTTTCTAAGTTGTGTTATATTGTAGAATCATGTGATGATGGTTAGATTTAGACTTTACTTTGATACCGTTATTAACTTGAAAAATGGAGTTATACCTGCACTTAAGGGGGTGTTTGGGATTACTTATTTCCTCTAAAATTACTTTTAAAAAATAACTTTTAAAAGTAACTGCTACTAATTTTTCAAATTCAACTTATTAACCCTTTAAAATCTACATATTAACTTTTCTTTCTATGTTTCCCAAACATACTTATTAACTTATAACTTTTCGAAAGTTAATAAGTCAAAAGTTGGTTAAAAAGTAAGTTTCCCATACACCTACTAAAGTCTTTGTCAAACGGATTGATAGTTAGATATCCTAAAGGGAGGATAGTTAGATATCCTATAATTATGTTAAAATCAGTTTCTATCAAACTTTTTATAACAATGAGTGGCAACGTGTCAAACGGATTGATGATTGACGGGTAACAATAATCAAGTTGTAACCATGTTACTTGAATTGGTAGGTTGTAATAAATGGCTGAAACATATCATAAACACGCTAGTGGTTGTAAAATTAAACGAGTTAGACCTATTTAATTAAACAAGTCAATCTCAACATGACCTGTTTAATTAAGCTAGTAAATCCAAACACGGCCCGTTTTTTAAAACTGGTTGTATATATCAAATGCAAAACCTAATTCTTTTTTTTTCGTGTAGCGGTGACACTTAGTATTTACTAGTATTTGTGTTCATATACGTTATTTTGACGGATCATAAATTCCAAAACAGTTGCAAAATATCGTGGGGTTGGGAGGATTGACCAGTGGGGACATCGTCGGTTTAAGTAGCTCAAAAAAAATTAAATCATTTTTATCAAAGATGTAACATCTAGGTAATCTTACATCAATAAGTATGAGAGATGTAAATTTAGCAGAAACTTTGCATTTTAGATGAGAGGTTTGAGTTCAAACTCCAACATGACGTAGTTTAGTATAGTGTAATTTATGAGTATGGTAGTTTACTGTTAAAAAAATTAAGAGATGTTACGTTTATAATAAATACTAAACTTCAAGTATCATCAATGTGTTGTATGCATAATCACTGCAAATGAAAGCAAAACTTGATAGTTTACTAGAATTTTGATTATGTAAAAAATTGTACTAACTGATTTATAATTAGACCGGCTGTGTATTACAGACAAAACATGTTGATAATTAATAATCAGTCTATTATCAGACGTAACTTTATTTATATAAAATGAAACTCAGAAGGTAATAACATTTTCTAAACAAGAAATTACGTAGACCTAAGACGAATCGGGCTTACTTCGAAGCAACAGTTGGGCCTTATGGCCTTTGATAAGTTGGCCCATTAACTTTTTTCAAGACAACTGATCAAAAGTTGTTTTACTAAAAAGAAATTTAGAAACAGAAAAAATGAACTTTAACATGTTCTAACTTATAAACTTGAATTATAAAACCGAAAAAGACCCAAAGCTTTGGTTCTTGGCTACATGGCATCAAAGGTTGCACTAATCAAGCAGAGTAATTTTTTTTTCAAATTTTCTCAAGTATAAACAATTAGAAATAGCAACTTTTAGATTTTAAATAAAGTTACAAACAAGTTGAACTTTTATTAAGCTGAAACTCGCTTGAGTTGAGCTTTATTGAGTTTGAGTTAAAGTTCAAGTGTACGAAATGAGCTCATAGTATATAATGTAGGGGTACAAAAAGTTCGTGGCTCGAAGTTCGCTCGAGAAAATCTCAAAAAAGCTCGGTTCGAAAAAAGGTCGTATCCAAACAAGCCGGCTCGGCTCGGCTCGAATTCTGAACGAGCCGAGCCGAACCAGGGTTAGCTCGGTTCGAGCTCGGCTCGTGGTCGGTTCGTTGGCTCGGCTCGTGACTCGGTGCATATAATATATGTGTATATATATTTATATAGTATAATAAAAACTATTATTATTACTACTACTATTATTATGATTATAATTTTATATTAGGATTTGGAAAGATTTTCTTAAATAAAAATGGATTCTTTTTATAAATATTTAATATTTTATTTAAAAAAATATATAACTTGATAGTAAATTGTTTATATTCAAAATAATAATCTTTGTTACCTAGTACAGAGTGCTCAATAAAAGGTAAAAGTCTAATATATATTTTTTATGTTTTCATATAAATTAATGTGAAAATTTTTTAAATCGAGCCGGCTCGAACGAGCCACGAGCTGGCTCGAGCTTTTCACGAGCCGAACGAGCCGATGTTTTGAGCTCGTTAAAATTTTAGAGCCTGTGGCTCGACTCGATAAGTTTCAAGCTCGAGCTCGAACCCATACTGGCTCGGCTCGTTTACAGCCCTAATATAATGAACTCAACTGATTTTTATAAGCGTTTATTAGTTTAGTATTTTACTTATTCAGTCATGTGTAAGACAGAGAGTATCATAACAATACGTGCAACTGTGCAAGTTACAATTTACAAATGATAATACCATCGAATTTATTAGATAAATTACATAAATAGTACCCGTGGTTTAACCAAATTGCATGTTTGGTACCCAAACTTTAAAAAATACAAAGATAGTCCAAACTTTTATGTAATCATTGCATGTTGGTCGTGTCGTGCCACAAATTCATTCATTTTTTTGCATTTCATAAAACTTAGTTTAACTTTAAATTTAGTTTTAGGAACCAAAAGTGTAACGCCTACATAAAAGTTTGGATTAACTTTGCACTTTTGGTAAAGTTTAGGGACTAAATTTACAATGGGTACATAAAAGTTTAGAATAATCTGCAGTTTTCAAAATATGAGGACTAGTCATGCAATCTAGTCAAACCATAGGGATCATTACGTAATTTCTTAATTATTATTTAGACCATCAAAAAGGGTTATTAAAGTAACTAGTTGAGAACCATATCGCGCGTTGCGTGATATCATGTTTTTTTTATATAAACAGTTAGTATATCGAGTGTTTAGATTACTGCCTTTTTCCCTTGGTTGCCTTGAACTTCAAAAGAGGTGTTATAGATTAGAGAGATCATGTATTAACAAAAAGTTGGAGCATTGTGCGTTTCAGGCGGTATTGGCAACTTCAAAAGGTTGTTGTTGTAAGTCTTTAGTCGTCCTTTGGCTTTTTTTCTGCTGGTGGACCTGTTTTTGAAATGTTGTTTAGCCCATAAAGTGGTAACATGTATGTTTGTTGTTCAATTTAGTTATATTATTTCTTACTTTCTTCACGAAATAGCGATCTTTTTGCTGATGAACTTGTCTCTGCTCTGTGTGAGACTGGAATGATGATGGTGTTATTGGTGCAGGAGTGGCTGCTGTTGTTGTACTCCTGTTATCATGTCAACCTTGGTAACGGTATAACACAGCATTTCGGCTCTGTTGTTTTTTGTGTGCTTGAACATGGAATAAGGCCTGTTTGTTATGATTTGCTGCAAGGTGATCTCTGCGCTGTGTGTTGTTAGTATGTCAGGGCATGTTATTCCGGTAAGGTTTGTGGATGGATCATTGAAGATTAGAACGGGGATGCTTCCTGTGTCGTCGGAAATTATGGCGTGGATTCGGTATCTGCAATGATGACCTGTTTTAGTTGTCTATTTTATTATAAAATAGAGTAGTGGTAGAAGACTTACATTTCAGTTGTTACGCTGAGGTTCCCGTGCATAGAGCAGAACCATCCTTGTCCGACTTTCATCAGGGATTGATCACATTTTGGATAGCCTATACAATGCCATTCTCTGTCCATATGTAGCTCTGTTATTGCTGCTCTCAGGATGAAGTTATGACCTGCAGGTGTGTTTAGGTGATGCTTAGTTTCGGTTTTAATGATTGTTGATGACCAATCATAGTGGGTTCAGTCGTAGTCCACGGATATATGAAAAGGTAATACCAACTAATTCACATGTAGAATAATATTTAGTTGTCAGTTTCAATGTAAATGTTCTTATGGAGTATGAAGCATTTTAGCATTCAAACAAAATCTTAGAATAGGTAAATGCAAGAAGTTGTTAGTAATCTACAGTTTGAACATTATTTGACAGTATGTGTTTTACAAAAGGTTAACAATGGAAGTGCTACAATTTGTTAGATGACAAAGATTTAAATGTATGAGATTAGCATTTAGATTATAAGTAGGACTCAATAGTTGAGTTCAATCATGGCTATAAGGACACCAAAAAATAACTGCGTTTAGTTCACACACGTAGGTATGTTTACCAGTCAGGTTTTATAGAAGTTTTTTTTGAAGAAGAGAACGGTACATCGTCCAAACAAAATGTTAAAATAACTAAATGCAGTAGGTCATTAGTAATCTGAGACATCAAAGGATTACGGCACCAATTTTAGTAATTCTTTGACATTGCATTATGCGCATAATAGCAACAGTGGAAATACAGCAGCCAGTTGCTTACCAGTCAGGTTTTATAGAAGTTTTTTGTGGAGAAGAGAACGGTACATCGTCCAAACAAAATGTTAAAATAACTAAATGCAGTAGGTCATTAGTAATCTGAGACATCAAAGGATTACGACAACAATTTAGTAATTCTTTGACATTGCATTATGCGCATAATAGCAACAGTGGAAATACAGCAGCCAGTTGCATGACAGATATGTAAATGTATGAGAGCAGCATCATGAATATTTTAAAGAAGAGAACAATTGTCAGTCAATATGGATGAGTGAAAGGCAGAATAGGATCTGATTTGGTGTTACCTTAAGTTGTCGTGGTTCTTTTGCCTGTAGTTGGGATATAGTTGTATCAGGCTGTTGATGTGTTCCTTCCCGGAGTATTGTAATCGTGATATGTTTCTCTGTTTTTTGTGATGTCCTCTAACCTGTCATACCTGCAATAAGTAGGGAATTTATGCATTAGTTTATGTATGTGTGGAACTTTTTTTTTGGCGTTTGTTACATGTCCAAGAGTTGCCTGGTTTCCACTGTTGATGGGTTGACATAAACGTGGGTTGCGTTTGTTGACTGAAGCTGGAGTCTACCTGAATTTAAGACATTTGTTAGAGTTTTTTTTAATTTCTTATAATTTGGCTGTGTTTTATCCCTTACCCATGAAATCTGTAAGTCTTAAGGCTGTTAATGCAAGTATTGTAGGCTGCGCAGATGCCTCAATTGCCACTCTTGGGAGTCTGGTTGATGATGATGCGATCTCTTCCCATAGCTTTATGCTTACATTTTTATTGCTGTAGATTTTTAAATCAGTATTGGTTAGGCAAACCATTATATTAAAATTTGTATGGTGTTGTAAAGAATCATGGATTGTATATGCAGTTGTTTCTGTCGGTTATTACCTGCAATCTCTCAAGGTTATTATGACATATGGCTTCCCGTTGTTTGTAGTGTTGTCTTGCATATTTTGCAGAATGCCAATATAATCTACATAAAAAATTTAAGATATAATTAGTAACTAGTGGTGAGCCCGCGCGATGCCGCGGAGTGGACATTTTACAAGTATTAAGTATTGCTTAACACGTAGTTAAAAATAACAAGAGGAATATTGTATACTTGGTAAATATATGTAACATAACATAACATACCCAGTAATTCCCACTCAAGAGCAGGGTCTGGGAGGGGTAGGTGGCGGCGAGTCTTTCGTCTATCTAGTGAGATAGAGAGACTGCTTCCGAAGAGATAGTTTATGTATAGTTGGTAAACATAGTAGAGAAAGATACTGGGATCCAGTGAGCTTGAGAAGGTTATTGTACTTGCTAAATCCATAAACTACCACTCAACATGTACTTCTGAATAAAACAACATGAAACCAACCAAGACAAGTTATCGATTATAGTCACCTTACACCATCTTACATATGAATACTAAATTGCCTATTACAGAAAAATTCTAAACATCTACTTAATACAAATTAGTAAACATCTTGTTGATCGAATGCATCTGCAATAAAGTGCAAGTGGGTCAAGCTAAGCCAACCCAACCCAACCCAACGCATTCCAAAAACTTATACATTTTTGCCTACCCGTTTCAAACTTATTTGTCATCTGTGATAGATAACAAAATATAAGTGCCCAAGCTCAACCCTCTGTTTTTAAAATAATGAGTGATGTCGGGCTTGAAAATTTACCAAAACTAAGTTAAAAAAACATACCGGCACAGCTTGTTTCAAGGAGAGCCTATAATATGTTGAACAAAACAAACACTTGTGACCAAAAAAGAAATGCAGAGCAACATGCTTCAGTAGCATTTTCTGGCACATTTGACCACTTGTTTGAAACACTAAGCAGTAACAATAAAAAATATGAAAAAGGGTACTATGAAGTTAGAGAAGCCCGAGAAGAATATATCAGGGAACAAGCAAATAATTAGGTAAGGAGGGTGTTTAACAAAAGGCAAATCTGGGTTTACTTTTACTTGTAACAGGTCAAACAAGTGAAATTTAAAAGAACTTAATTAAAAGAAAATGCGTTATTTAAGCAGTACATGGTCACAACCAAGTGTTTACAACCTTCTATACTTCTAAAATAAAAAAAAATTAAGCTTTATTTTGATAATAGTTTTATAGAATATTAGATATTTATGATGTTCAAAAAAAGACTGAAGTAAACACATCAACACAATTTCACCCTGTTTTGCCACATACAATTGTAACACTAAGCAGACGATGAGCCAATGAGAAGAATTTTGAATAGAGGGAGGGTCCTGAGGTGAAATTAGAGAAGCAAAAAAAAAAAACAAATAGTTTCCTAAAGGAAGACTTTTTACATACCTTCCCTGTTATCATGGAGTACATGTTGAGCATATCGATTACAGTGGATTGAAAAAGAGTTGTGGTATCATAACTCTATTCAAAATAGGGGAGAATTACATCATCGTATTATTTCAAATAACACAAGTAGTGATATATGATTTGTTAAAAAATAATAATAAACTTACTATGAATATAAAGCAATTATCCAAAGATGGCTCATTGACTGGTTCATATCTATCATAAACATCAAAAAAAATTTCATCAACTGGACCCAAAATATCAAGCCATGGCTTTTAATTCAACTTCAGTTTGATTACTTTCTAACTCTATAGATACAAAATGCAATAAGTTTCCTTTTGGAGCAACATTATGGGAGTATGAACAACAAAAGAGATACTTGCAGAATGTAAGTTATTATGGTAATATTGACTTATTGCATTTGTTGCCCACAGCATACAACGACCCAAATTCTTACTTTATTGTGAGTAATATTGTTACGGATACATGGTAGACAACTCAGGCAGATGCTAACAAAATTAAAGCCTACTTAAAATGATAATTGACCAAGGAAAAAATAGATCATAATTGTTTAATAATAGACAAAAGCCAGAAGAATGTACCTTGTTAGGCAAGGATCACAAACAACTTTCTTGCACTTGGTTGTTTAAAGGTAGACTTGGCATCTTTTTTGGAGGTCCTCAATGTGTCTCTTTAGCATATCATGTCTAAAACCTCTTACAACAATAAAAGATAAAAAATAAGTAAATTCATGAACTAAAAAAAATAAAGAATTGACATTTGAAAAGAAAACCTACTGCCGCTTTTGCCATGAGTTTGCTTTAGCCTCACACGTCTTTACCCAAGGCTTCACAACCAACCTTTGTTCTTATTGCTAAAATGTTAATTACATTCGGCGCCGGAACACACCAATCAGAAATTGAGTTTTCAAGTATCACAATGTCGCAGAGAACATACAAAAGTTTACATGAGCGAAGCACCATATCAAAGCAAAATGAAATTGTGTTCAAAATATAGACCAAAATGCTATCAAGTATATAACTAATTCACGTAACATAGTTTAACATATTCTCATTGCATCAATGTGATAACCCACAAACGCAAGTGAAGTTGAATTAAATACTCAGTCTCAATAACTTAATGCTTGTTCTCTTTGAGGCATTTTATCAAACAGTTTGTATGCAGCTTAACACATTCAAATTCAACAAATAAATTAAATGATGGTCATGCCCGAACGCAAACATACATCAGGAGATCATTTAAAAGACACAAACATAATCAATACCATATGTAACAATAACATAATCTGAGCAGACAACAAAACTAAATATGAAACATGCTCACCATCATAAAATTCATAAGCTTCATAAAATGTTGCAATTTGCAGCCACTTTTGAAATTTGTTGTCTGGTCACACCACAATTTTTTTGATTTACATGTTTTCTAGAATACAAGACCATTATGAAACATGCTTACCATCACAAAATTCATAAGCTTCATAGAACGCAACATACTGCAATTTGGAGTTCATACATAAAGAACAAAAGGAGTGCAAATATGAATAACATTGGAATGATCAAAAGCAAAGAAAATTAAATGCCACGAAAAGTAATAACAAGAACACAGTAACATACATGGGTGTGTTTGCTATTTAGCCATACACCTATCAGTACAGAAAAAGAATAAAACAGGAACGTATATGATACTGGTAACAGGAAAATCACATAAGAGAGGGATCTATGTTTTACAAAAAGTTCAAAAACCCATAGATGAAAATTTGGCAAACTAAAAACGTACCTTGACAGTTGACACGAAACATCACAAGTTACATAATAGAACTACACAGTTTATATATTACATTTATCACCAAGTATGAAATAGATAAACAAATAGATAAATTCAAGATCATACTTGATACCAAAGACCACTAACTGCTTTTTCCCCTGAAAACCTTTCAGTTGGCCATGAACTCAAACATACATTCCTTCCCTAAATTTCAACAATAGAAAAAGTGAAAGACAAACATTGTTAAAATTCCAATCGGACGACATTGCTCCAACTCGAATTTTGAATTTCCATCCACAATCAACAAAGAAATGGGAACATACAAATTGCTTCCATCTCCTTCGTGTCAACTGGATCATGTACCCTAAAACATCACAACGCACCATCATGTTATGGTTTACAAAACCACAGAAAATATAAGAAACATAAACACAAGATAACTAACATACCATCTGTTACAGTCAATGCGACCAGTACCATCATCAAGCACAAATGAAATATCAGTAACCCTTCAATATACTCAACACACGAATCAAAATTCTCATATTCCGTAAACTCCTGCAAATCATCAACAAACACGAATCTCAAAACCCTAGCCGTTATAAATTAGGGGCTAAATCGAACACATAACATTCAAAATGGCGAATCGAACCTTGTTGAACTCCTAATAGGGCGAATCGAAGATCCCTTCGACTTCCGATTTGCCGTTGCAAGGGAACGGAGCATCGCGGAAGAGTTGGTAAATATATATAGAGAGAGATTACTTGAAGAAGAAGACGACAAAGAAGACGACCTGGCAGTGGAGATACGATCTGAAGATGAAAGATCGATCACCGGAAGCTCTAGAGACCCAAATTGAAAGGGAAGGGTCGGCCAGTGAGTGTCGGTCGAAGTCGAAGATGAAACCGACGGGGAAGGAGCAGTTGAGAAGGCGCGTCTTATGGAAATTGTAAAATGACTGATTTAGCCATCCTTTATGTATTATAAGGTAATATAGATATCAATGTTGTATGTTGTAGTGCTGAAAGTTAAAATTGTAGCTGTGATTACCCAAGACAACTCTGTTCTGTGCTGATTTGGATCCTTACTTTTCCGTGCAATGACTCAAGCCTTTGTCGGTTTACAAACTCAAAATATTGATCTGGAAGTTCAGGCGTATCTGATATAGGAGTGAAAACAGATGCTGACCCGATCCGCATGTAAGCTGGATGTGATAGGGTAGACGTATACTTGTCTGGTTCAACACATGCATACCCGTTAATTTTGTAACATTTATGAACCTCAAGCTTTGATGTAACAGGAGGGCGGACCTTGGCGCAGCGGTAAAAGCTGTTCCTAAGGAACCGAAGGTCTCAGGTTCGATCCGTGGAAACGGCCTCCCCACAAAATGTGGGGGAAAGACCGCGTACATCTTCCCTTAAATGGGACGGACCCTCCCTGGACCCTGCGAAAACGCGGAGCTCTTTGCAGCACCAGGTACGCCCTTTTAAGCTTTGATGTAACAGTTCTTTGGTCTCTTCCTTTTGCCATTACCTGGATTCCTATACCCTGTTATATCAACAATAAGGATGTATGGGTGGTATGTATACTTGTCTTATGCGTGCTAAACGTTACAAAGTTGAGTTGTTCTACTTTTATTAAAAGTGTATTAAAATTGTGAAGTTCAATACAGGGGATGTTGTACTATTATTGAATTTGTATTTGAATTTTCTTGATGGACAAATGAGTGTAAAATCATGCATAGTTTTTTATATGGTTGATAGGTTTCGTTGGTTATATGCATGACTTTTTCGTAGAATAGGTTTGGTTTTTTAGATCGGAGAATACCTCTTTGTCAACGAACACGTAGCAGACCTCATTCTAGCAACGAACAACACGGATCTCAAGTTCTGGAGCATCACCACCAGGCCTAGGCGCTGAAATGCCAGTATCCTCCATT
Organism: Flaveria linearis; assembly: GCA_024085815.1. NCBI lineage: Eukaryota > Viridiplantae > Streptophyta > Magnoliopsida > Asterales > Asteraceae > Flaveria > Flaveria linearis. The sequence continues at coordinate 8,949,225 of CM044010.1, forward strand.
GGTAACTACCTATAATAGAAGGAAGATTTACCGATTAGTGATGTAATAATAAAGGATTATTATAGTGAAAGAGGCTAACCTTTCTATCATTGATAAAAATAGAATATTGAATGTAAGTTTAAGGCAAACCTGTTTTTGTTGACCTCATCTAACAATTCTGTATAAACAATGTTTAAAGTTCTATTATCACTGTTATCAATGCTTTTTTTAGTAAAAATTTTCACTGAGTTAGGAGTAGTAGCTCTTGAAAGGGCTACGTAAAGTTGGCCGTGTCCAAAAATTGGTTCTGGTAAGTAAATTCCTATTTTATTTAAACTTTGGGCTTGATTTTTATTAATTGTTATTGCATAGCACACTCTGACTGGGAATTGTCTTCTTGTAAAAACAAATGGTAATTCTTTTGTGTTGTGGACAAAGTTAATCCTTGGAATATAAACCCTAGTTCCGACGATGTACCTGTTATTATCTGGGCCTCTATAACGCGTGGTAATAATTGTGAAACTAATAATCTAGTTCCATTACACAAACTATTTTTTTGATCTATATTGCGCATTAACATAGTGGGAGTGTTCTTTTTCAGTTTGACACAGTGTTTGGAATGCCATTGAAGTTTAAAGTATTCAGATATTCAATAGGATACATCATGTCAATATCACCAGCATTTGCAGAATGTGGGACCATTGAATCTGTACTTAAATAAGAATATAATCGCCTGATGATAAATTTAAGACAATATCATTTATCTCATCAACGGTCTCGTTCTTTGGACATATAAGTGCTCGCTCAGCCATTGTTGTTGCCATCGGAGTTAGAAGACTGTTGTCATCGTATACAAATCTAATCAGGTCACATAACGCCATATCACGTCTTCAATCACCATTTCTGGCAGAATTTGAATAACTTTGGTATCTTGTTGCGCATGTGTCATTAGTTCTCCTTCTTCACCATTTCCAATCCTTAATAACCATTATGTGAACAGCTGGATGTCTGACCCAAATTGAGCAAGGGCGTAAATGAAATTGATAAAAAACTATAAGAATAGAGACAATTATAATATTGCAATGGTTGGAAAATTCACATACATGAAGGGGTGAGTCTACTTTGTATTACAAAAGTAGAGTAGAAAGAAGACTCACTACTCAATTCACGCTGCTCTGAGATCAAACACGACCCAATATCTGATAAACAAAAGTAGATTCATACAAATATTAGTCACACACCAATAGCCAATACCAAACAAAAGCTATTATGAATGCCCAATTTCAATCTTAACAATAATCAAAGAACCAAAAAAGATTCTATGTCCATACATATACAACATTATCATGTAACTAACCAATCCATATAGTCTACACAAACATACACAAAATATTATAAGAAACATAGAAAGTGCAGAAGAGGGAAAAAAACAATCAACAACAGCTGTTAACACATAAATGGTTCATTCTATGTAGAAGTTACCTCTGCAAGTCACCAGCTGGGAGGTAGATATCAAACCATAAGCTAAAATCTGATCAACAAAAGTAGATTCATAGAAATATCAGTTACACATCAATAACCAGTACCACATAAAAGCTGTTAAAACAACGCAAAAGAAAGTGTTTGTACATACACGTACATCATTAATATGCAACTGACCAGTGCAAAAGCAAAGTAAAATTGTATATATACACATAAGAAGAAACCCAGAAGAAAAGAAATCACAGGACTTACAAAACCTGTTGTGTAAAAAACAAACCACCATAACATTCAAACACTACCCTCAAACATACAACAGCGACAACACATCAGAAATCGACAACAATTTCATGTCATTAACACGCAACTGACCAATACAAAACCAAACTAAAATTGTATATATACACATAAAAGAAACCCACAGAATACAGAATAGGAGAAGAAAAAAAAATCAGCAGCAGTCGTTAACACATACTCACAGGACTTACAAAACCTGTTGTGTAAAAAACAAAGCAGCATAACATTCAAACACTACCCCCGAACATAGAACAGCAACAACACATCATAAATCGACAACAATTTCATTCAAAGTAACACACAAACGAACACAAAATCCCCTAACCTCAAGCATCAACATGCAGCCCCAAAAAACACAACCCGATCACACGAAAGAGAAGATGAAATCGATTAACCGAAGTTGAAGGCCAAAAAAGGGGAAAATCCGTACCTGAAAACCGGAGAAATAATCGCAGAACGCCAGATTAGAGAACAATAAACGTGAACATCAACAATAAGCAACCCCGTTAATACGCAAGTCATCAAGAGCTTTAACAGGGGTAAGACACGTGTACCACTAACTATACAAAAGGGGAGACGGAAGAAGGATCGAACCGCTAACCTAACCCAAAAAAAAAAGAACCACCACCAACTAATCTACCAAAAAAACTGAGGAAAACTCCAACATAAGTTATAATAGCCAAAAAAAAGGCATAGCAGAAAAAGAAAAAAAAAACAACGGCTCAGATCAGCAGTGGCCAAACCAACAGCACAGACAGAGTATGCCACTGTTCATCACATTTGCAAAATTCATATTATGTAATGAAGCTTTGTTGTGTGTGAATGTTTACTCAAAATATGATTAACTATAACACTTGTAAAGCAAACAAGTAACTTTGAGATAAGAAAACAAATAAACAAAACATACTCCGTAATATGCTACTTATAGCAGTGCTATTAGTAGGATATGAGAAGGATAGGAAGTAGAATGAAGACAATTAGACAAACCTTTTTTCTAACCTAGAGGGTAGAGATGTTGCTCGCAGTGTATCCTCCCACTTAGATTAGAAAATAACATTTTATGAAACTAATTACTCTTAACTTTTAGGTTTTAGAAAAAACTACATGTATCAGTATGTTAAATTGTGGTTGTTCATATTTCTAAACAAATCAATATCATTTTACTAATCATTTCCAAACATGTATTTTACTTTGTCACATACACTGTTTTATCCTCAACTAATTCAACCTAAGATGAAGTTAAGACAGTCCGTTTGCTCAACGCTTTTTTTCTTACAATAATCTACTAACAATATTTGAAAACACAATAATAGGAAACATAAGATGTTATTAAGTTCAAATCAACATTAAGATGTTTAACGTTCTAAAATCTTTCAAACTGATTAAGTATTTCCACTCCCAAGACGTGGTCAGGTGAGATAAGGCGAATATGGTGATGAAGAACACAACAATATTGGTGAAGGTCATTGTTTTCGAATAGGCATATATCTTAGCTGTTTGATGATCAATCTTGATGAGCTTTATGAAGAACAAGAAAAACGGATAATCTAATAGTGTTTTAGAAGTTTGTAAGGTTAGACGTGATTTCATGTTAATATGTTATGAATGAGTATTAAGACGGAAAAGATGGACACAAGTAAGATCGACACAAGCTGTCACACGATCTAGTCATGCAAACACAAGTAGTCACACAATAAAGACATGCGATCACAAGTCACATAATGCGCAAATACAAGATTGCCGTTATAGGCATTTTTCTTAATTTGCATAACATGTGGACCAAAAGGACCACACAATATGCTCTTTGCAAAGTTGTAATTTCAAGCTTAGTTTTTAGTTTTTTTTCTAATGTTTCATCATGGTTATCATATTTGCTTGGGCTCACACAGTCACATTTCTCTAATTTACACCAGGTGTAACAGGTCATAAACTACTCTCAAATATATGATATATTAAATGAATCATCTTTAAAAATCTCTCAAATATATGGTATATTAAATAAATCATCTTTAAGTCGTTCTAAAGATAATTATACCTGCTTCTTGACGTGTAATTAGTTGGTTTCGGTTCAGTTATACCTTGTACCAAAACATTACCACTCCAAACCTGGGAAACGACCTTCACCAATATGAATGTTTATATAAACATTTTGATGCTAAGTAATATCTAACCAATGCACACCTCTATAAATCTAACTTCTCTAATACATAGGTGGAACTAGAGAGTTCCTAATGCTCCAAGCAGCCACATCCTTTATTAATAGATTACTCAAACTTGTCGTTTAATTGTAGTTTGATATGTAATTATCATCAATAGAGTAGTTTAACCGAATTCTATGCTTAGTGAGTTAAAACTTGTGGTTATGTGAATGGTTTGCTATATCAAAAATCACCAATTTGGAAAAAGATCAAATGGACCCTTTTGGCTTTGAATAGCCAATCAGAAAGCACCTTAGCCAGAGGGAAAACAGGTATGGCCATACATAAATGAAATGAACCCTTTGCTATTAAAACTTTATGGAAATTTCAAAAAACAACACTAGATACTTCTTGTGGGAAAAAATATCTCAATAGCTGTTAGTTGTCTGATTGTGTCACTGTGTCTTCTTATGAACTTCTTAACTCCATTGCCATGTGCACTTATGGACCACATTATGCACTAGCCTTATCAAATGTCGTAGGTGATGATATGAACGTGTGGATCGTGCTGCATATGCTCTTTTAGATTCGGTTAAACGCGTAGAAGTTTTTGCATACCTGTAGTATAATATCAGTATCCCATAACCATAACATGCCCAGTAATATCTCATCAATAGTCAAGCTATTAACAAGGTCTGTAGAGGGTGGGATGTAAACAAACCTTACATTTATCACAATGGGTAGAGATTTTGCTTCCAGAAAGACCCTCAGCTTTAAAGCTAACAAGGAACATATATAACAATTTAGTGTACTATAATATCAATATATGCCTAGTTATTAATCAACTAGTTTCGTACACAAACATTATTGAGTCTACTATAATATGAGTATATGTTCCTTGCAAAAAATGGTCCTAAAGCAGATAAACGATAAAGGTAAGCAACTGAAAGTAGCAAATCCATCACAAAATAGATTAATGACAAAGGCTAATATTGTGACCGGAACTTCCAGTTGCAAATCTGTCACGAAGGTCATTTGTGATGGTTTTTCGTTGTTGCAAACTGCAAGGAACCAATTATTTAGTTGTGATGCTAAGGAAACTTTATGGTTCCACTCTCATCAGCATTTGAATTTTGGTGTGACATAATTGGGCATGTAACACAATGCAAAAGAAATATATTAAGTTTAAAGAAGTTTACCATATTTGTTAGAAAAAAGTGGATATGTAGCTAGAGAGATGTGGCCATAGACATTAAGTAGATGAGGAAAATCATATCCATCCATTCATTATCTTGTTAAAATAATGTTCTCTCATCCTGTTATCTCTTTGTTGGCAATACACCATTTTCAACAATGGTAATTCCCATTGAACTATTAATCTTGTTACTTTAGTCTTTAGACAACTACTAAACTAAGTTCACATATTATAAGTACAAAATGTTTAGGATGGTTAGATGATGCCGATCGATAGATACTTTTTCTAACTATGAGGTTTAAGCCTAGCCACACTCACGAAATTATTTTCAAATAGTTCACATCAACCGGGAATTTATTTACAAGTGTCATCATGTTTCCGTATACGAATATCTATCAACTCGATTATACATTTATTGGTGTTCAAGTTGGGAAGAGTAACCAAAATTAAGATAAAACATAACAAAATTATAATGTTATTAAATAATACATGCATGAATATTAGTTAAAGATGTAGTAAATCATAACTTCACTTAAAAAATACTTCCATATTCCCAGAAGTTAATTTGAATCAACAAGCTAATAAAAAGAAAAGAAAGAAATGAGGTACCACTCATTGGAAATTCAGAGACATTTAACATAAACATTTTTTTTCAACTCATTTCCTTCAACAAAAAAAGGTATAATTTGTTCTATTGTCTTTATTAGAACATGGAGGTCACTAGCAGGCCAGCTTGCTTTTGGCTTTTAGATAATCTGATCAAACGGTTGTAGTTGATTTGCATGGATCTCTTTTTCAAGTTACTCCAAACCACACTCATCACACCCTCCTTACATAAACCACCCTCAAACTCCCACAACACTCACCAACCATCACTCCCAACATCATGAAAATGATTCACATTCTCTTGACCATTTGCTCTCTCCTCGCCTTCTCCGCCCACGCCGCGGTCCAAGATTTCTGTGTCGCGGACCTGAAAGGTCTGGACACCCAGCAGGCTATACCTGCAAGCCCGAGGCCAAAGTCACCACAGATGACTTTGTGTCAATGAGCTTTCGAAATGCTGGAAACACTTCCAACCTTATCAAAGCAGCCGTCACTCCAGCTTTTTCGGCTCAGCTTCCTGGTCTGAATGGGCTTGGGATCTCCATTGCCCGGTTGGACCTAGGCGCCGGTGGTGTGGTTCCAATGCACACTCACCCGGGTGGCTCTGAGCTCTTGTTGGTGACACAAGGGTCCGTCACTTGTGGCTTTATCTCCTCGGCTAATGCGGTTACTTGAAGACCTTAAAGAAGGGTGACATCATGGTGTTCCCACAAGGGTTATTGCATTTTCAAGTGAATGCTGGTGGGTATCCTGCAGTTGCATTTGCAAGCTTCAGTAGCGCGACACCTGGCCTACAGATTCTTGACTTTGCATTGTTTGCTAATGACCTACCGTCGAAACTGGTGGAGGCGACCACTTTCCTTGATGATGCTACTGTGAAGAAGCTCAAGGCGGTTCTTGGTGGAACTGGTTAAACTTGTTTTTGATTTCATGTGCACCTCATGATTCTTTGTGTTAATTATCAGTTTTTCTTTATGTTCATTTCGTCATTAACCTTATTAATGTCTAATGACATTCTATGTCTGTTTTGAACTTGAGGACCTTAAAATGTTCACAAGTTTGTTGTACTGTTATTGTTTTAATTATAGTTTATTTTGGGAATTATTTATTCTGGATTAACATGAAAAGGAATTTTAGGACTAGATCATAGTACTGATCAAAGAAGTCTAAATGAGCCGAGCTGTTCATGAGTTACTCGAGATCGGCTTGCTAAACGCTAGAATTAAGCTAAGCTTAAACTAGCTTAAGCCCAATCTCGAGCCTAATTTTGAGTTAATTTAATAAACGAGAACGAGTTAATTACTTGAGAATGGCCTGCTAAAAGCTAGAATTAAGCCAAGCCCAATCACGAGTACATTTGAGTTAATTAATAAACAAGCTCAAGCTTAGTAACATAGCTTCAAACAACCTGAGCTCAAGCTTTCATAAGTTAAACAAGCCAATCTCAAGCTTAAACGAGCTCGCCTCGGCTTGTTTACGCTCCTAGGTTCACTTGATTTTAAATCTTTTTAGATCTTATAGAAAGATTTCACTCCCCACTCACTTAAACCTTGGTGAACTAGGTTGCTTAGGTATTCATCAATCTTTAGGGTGTTTGAGACTGAGCTTATTTAAACAAAGTATTAGTTTATTGCATTATTGTAGTGCAATAAATTTATCCAAACACTAGTAAAGAAATGTATATTAGCTATTTATGAGCTAAAAAGTGTGTTAAGCTGCATAATAAATTTTAATTAATGCATAAGCTGCTCTTAATAAGGTAAACGAAACACCTCCTTCCTTAAGAGCATCCACAATTGATGGTTTGCAGCTCCAAGAACGCTACATGAAAAAGGTATGGACAAATGTGAAAAACAAAAGGTGAGGAGAGAGAAGCCTGCAGCATGTAGCCACAAACTGTCCATGGGAGAAGTCAAGTTTGGGAGGAAAGAGAAGGTGTTTTTAGGCTTGTAGTTAGTGCTGTAAGCGAACCGGAACATTAAGCGAACAGTTCGTGAACCGGCGGAAAGTTCGATTATGTTCGTTCGTTTAATAAATGAACGAACACGAACAAGAAAATCCGTTCGTTTAGTTAAACGAATGAACATGTCCAGATGCTGTGTTCGTTCATTTATGTTCATGAACGTTCGATAATGTGGTCGTTAACGTTCATTTGTGTTCGTTCATTTAATTAAAAGTTATGTTTGAAATAATTCTGTTAAGTACTTATTTATATTGGTGGATATTACATAATCTTTGTGATTTTGATTATAAGATCAATATATGATGATTTGTATTTGTTTGTTTTAAAAATTTTCGTTTGTGTTCATTAATATTCATGAATATTTGTGTGTGTTCGCTTCCCTTCGTTTGCGTTCGTTTATGTTCGTGAACAATTCATGAACAAATTATTTTCTTAATGAACGAACAAGAACAAGACTATGTTTGTGTTGTTCGGTTCGCTAATACCCCTACGTGAAGTCGTCAGGCGGGGGGGGGGGGGGGGGGTTTCGACATGAAGGGCGGCTCGACGGATGGCCTAAGAAAATATTAATAATTTTTCATGTTACAATAGCATTATTTCTCAATAACATATAGAAAGATACCATGCATATGCAACACTACAACTTGGATTTAAATGTAGTCAGCAGCACTATTATTTACAATAATAATGCTAAATCTAACATAAACTGTCTAGTTAAGTTGCAGATTAAATATCTAAATGGAGTATATAAAAGGAATATTCTATATTAAATTAAAAAAACATTACAAACCTCTTTCCTCTTTTATAAATTTTCAATTTCAGCAATAAACTTCCAAATAGCTGGGATGGGCTTATTAAGGACAAAAAGTCAACTACGATGTTCAACGAATCTTTTATGAATTATTTATAATTTATTTTAAAATCTTAAGAAAGCAGAAACATCATGACGCAATCTCATCCAGTCAATTGTTTGATGACCTCAAATTGTGATAATTTGTACTCATAGAAAGAGTCAAGAAAACAAAACTGCCGTCCTGCTTACAAATTTAAATCAGATTAGCCCTACCACTTTGTCATTTAGATTAATTAAAAACCAATTAACTATTAATTAAGAAATAAGATTAAAACTACCCAAAAGAAGACAGCATATCTTCCAAAAGACAGCACTCCTTTCTATATATTCTAAACTCTCATCTAATCAGTAATCACACACTTGTGTTTAGTTTGAAGTTCAATGATTAAGCAAAGCCCATTTTTCTTACCTTCTTTTCCTCTAACCACAACCTTGATGCCTGAAACGATGATGTTTCAGGAACCAGAACCAGATTTGAACTCGGGTCAAATCTTGGATTGGTTAGAAGATTCAATGCCACACCTGCCGTTGATCCTAGACGATCTATATGGCTCCACGGATATCATGGATGATCCGTGGTGGGGTCTAGACCCCATTGATGCTGATATTATTTCAGCTTCTATGTCTGTAGATAAGTTAACAAGTACTGCTTGCAGTACAACTACTTCTCCGGTTGTTGTTACGGATCAGACGCGACTGCTGGCGTCTGATCTGTCAAAGAAAAGAAAAGCACCTGAGGATCATATGCCACAGATGGGGAAGAAATCGAGTGCATACAAGAAGGGGAATGGGAAATCCACAAAGGGTGATGGTAATGTTGGTAACAACAAAGACGGGCGGTGGGCAGAGCAGTTGTTGAACCGTGTGCTGCAGCAATCACCACTGGGAACGTGACACGTGTCCAGCACCTTCTCTTAGTTCTCCAAGAACTGGCATCACCAACTGGAGATGCCAACTACCGCCTGGCGGCGCATGGGATGCAGGCTCTTGTTCGCCATCTCTCGTTAACCACCAACAGCCCTGAAAAGGCGGTGGCCCCTGCCATCACTTTCACCACATCAACAGCTAGTTTCTTCAAAAGAACTTTGATCACTTTCAACGATATCAGTCCATGGTTCACGATCCCTAACAATATTGCCAACAACGCCATCCTCCAGGCGTTGTCAGAACAAGATTATGGTTCGTGCAGGCCTCTTCACATACTAGATATCGGGGTTTCCCATGGGTTCCAGTGGCCCACGCTTCTAGAAGCACTGAGTCGCCGGCCAGGCGGTCCACCACCATTGGTCCGACTTACTGTTGTCCCACCAACACACGATAATCATCAGAGTCCCTTTGCAGACTGTCCACCTGATTATGACTTCACCTCAAACATCCTCCGGTTTGCTAAAGATGTCAATGTGAATTTACAAATCAACAAGCTCGACAACTGCCCTTTGCAAAACTTAAATGCTGAAGTTATCAATTCATCCCCAGATGAAACCTTATTCATCTGTGCTCAGTTTAGACTTCACAGCCTCAATCACACAAAACCAGACAACAGAACAGAGTTCTTGAAACTGATGCGAAGTATGGAGCCCAAAGGCGTGATCTTGAGTGACAACAACATGGATTGCAGCTGTAACAGCTGCAGCAACTTCGACTCAAGATTTTCTCAAGGCTTAGACTACCTGTGGAGCTTTTTGGACTCAACAAGTGTGGCGTTTAAAGGGAAAGAAACGGAAGAAAGAAAACTTGTAGAAGCAGAAGCTGCAAAGGCACTGATCAACCCATGTGAAATGAATGAAAAGAAAGAAAAATGGGCAGACAGAATGACTGGTGTTGGGTTCGTAGAACAAGCGTTTACAGACGACGTTATGGATCAAGCTCGCTCGCTGTTGAAGAAGTATGACAGTCACTGGGAAATGAGAGTCGAAGATAAAGATGGGTCGGTAGGATTATGGTGGAAAGCGCAACCTGTTTCGTTTTGTTCCCTATGGAAAATAGATCAAAAAAACTAGTGAATCCTAGAACAACTAGTAACATAAGCCTAAATTGATCTGCTTTTGTATCATATTCAAGAAAAGAGCAAATCATTAATTAGATCATTATTACTTGCAGTTTGTATTACAACCTAAACATTTATCAATTTGCCTATTATGATCATGAACAACTTCAATATCAAACACATGTATATCAAATCTCCTAACTTGTATTCGTAATGAGAAATGCAAAGAATCAACTTTGAAATGAATGATGTTCAAGATTTGTTGAATGAATTCATATGAACATGAAATGTAAATATGTATATGAACTTACATATCATACTATGCGATGATCTGAGGTTAATGAGCTCATTGAGGCAATTGATCGAACACCTTCAAGGCATAGCTCCATTGATTGAATCTAGCATACTCTGGTCTAATTAGCAAGATCAACGACACCATTATCACTGTAACTTGTGTGGTTACTTTAATTGCCTTCACTAGTAACGTGATCATCAAGCAACTGACAAAATCGATTGAATAACTGTATTTTGTGTGGAAACTTCATTTGTATATGGAAAGGGGGGCGAAATAGTAGTGTATCCGTGGCTTTTAAAAATTAAAAACATATTTTTGTTTTTCTAACGAATTATAATTTACTTTTAATATTTTTAGGACGGGTATATTTAACAACTAGGTTATAATATCGTAATACACGGGTTGAATAAATTTACTGTTACATGATTAATGATATAAAAATTATGTTTTAAATATTGTGTATTACACGGATTGAATAAACCTATGTGTTACACATTTAAAAATATGAAGTTAACATATTTGAAATTTAATTATGGATAGTTATTAATTGATGAATAACTATTATAGCATTTATAATTAAGAGGGGATAGAAGAGGAAAACAAATTATTAGATAATCTAGAATGGTAACAAGTGTCCCGATTTATTTTTATTTATTAGTATAGATATATGCTGGAGTGGTGGTCTAGCAAAAAGCTAGAGAACATGAGACAAATTAACAATCACATCAACTGAAAAAATACATAAGAGATCTTGCTTTACAAGAACGAAAATAAAACGTCACATAACCCCGTCAACCTTTAAATTTGGAGCTTTGTTTTTTCACTGAGATCCCATTAGCTGGGTTTGTGACTGCTATCGATTTATTGTTAAAAATAAGCTTATTTCTCGCCCTCCAAACACTCACAAGTCGTAAGCATGATGGTGTGTGATCTTTCCTTTTCCGTTGAGTCTCCAATGTGTTTATGCATTACTATTAAGTCTTTGATGAGAATGCAAAAATAGACGGGATCATGCACTATGACCCAATGAACACTCAAAAGTGTTAAGTCCCCAATCTTTTCATCAGTTTATTGTAATATACTTTTATTAATCACTTATATTTACCAATGTTTTTACTTTTTGAAGTTATAAAATATAAACTTTATCATTTGATATTATAAGAGATATTTTGCATTGACAAATACATATACTACACTCCAAAGTTCGTATAAACCATAACAGGAGGGACCTTTGACTAGGGACAACGCGTGCTTGGTCAATTAATAATTTAATTGTTTTAAAGTGATTACTAGTCATGGCTTTAATTGTGATGGATTATTATTATATTTAAGAATTATATTTTAGGTTTATATTATTTGGTTTCCATTTGAAATTTTGTTATTGTTTTTCCCAAGCGTAGTGCAGTGCCAATGAACATAGAACCCTTCCAAACCACGAAAGTTCATATTTGTATCCACTCCAGTGATGGAATCATTAAAAAATTTTTTTCAATGGTTTCACTAATTTTTTTGCATTCAAACGTGGCATGCGACTACAAAATTTTCAGGTCGGATTGAGTCACATATTATATTGTAATTCGAGATGAGAAAATGAAATGGAATCTTTTCTTGTTTCACACGAAACATTACATCACACCAGCTTATGTACAAGATCATCAAAACTAACTACCGCTAACAAACGTATTAACAAACTAACTAATGACAAGGGTAAAATTGTAAATTAACTATATACACCTGAATTAGACTTAATAAAAGTCAACATCCCCCCTCAAGTTGGAGGGGAGAATACACCAACTTGAAAAGCAGATTGTGATGTAAAGAAGAGGATAAACTCTTTGTGAATATATCAGCAAGCTGAGATTGAGAAGGCACATGATCCAAACAAATTAATCCTTCTTGTAACTTTTCTCTTACAAAATGACAATCAAGCTCAATATGTTTGGTGCGCTCATGAAACACCGGATTTTTGGCAATGTATATGGCGGCTTGATTATAACATTTAAGGGGTATAGGAGTGACTGTAGGAGCTTTAAACTCACTGAGCAATCTTATCAGCCAAGCTAACTCAGCAGTCACACGTCTCATGGATCTGCACTCAGCCTCTGTAGAGCTAAGAGCAACTGTAGGTTGCTTCTTTGACTTCCAGGAAATAGGAGAACCCCAAAGGAAATGTAGTAACCACTAACTGACCTCCTGTGTTCGGACATGCTGCCCAATCAGAGTCACAATAAGCTTGCAAGGCCAAAGAATCTGAATGATTAAGCTTGCAAGGCCAAAGAATCAAGCCTTGTGAACAAGTGCCTTTAACATAAGCTAGGGTATGCATAGCAGCTGTCCAATGAGGTAACCGTGGATCTTGCATAAATTGGCTAAGAAATTGCACAGCAAAGGCAAGATCAGGTCGTGTATGAGTTAAGTAATTGAGTTTACCCACAATTTGTCTATATTTCAAAGGTTCTGAAATTGGATCACCATGAGACAAATGCAATTGTAGGCGAGAAGGAAGAGGAGTAGTGGTTACTTTGATGTCTGAAGTATCAAATTCAGTTAAAAGATCAATAGCAAACTTCCTCTGAGTCATAATCAATCCATCAGAATGCTGTAAAACTTCAATACCCAGAAAATAGTTAAGAAGCTAAGATCTTTAATACCAAATGTGGTATGTAAAAGAGCTTTTAAGTGGGAAACTTCATCAGGATTATTCCCAGTAACAAGAATATCATCCACATACACAGCAACATAGACAGTTGATGAGCCCATGGTTTTAATGAATAGAGAGTAATCATTGGTAGATCTCACATAACCCTGACTCTTAAGAACAGTGGACAATTTAGCATACCACTGTCTAGAAGCTTGCTTAAGACCATAGAGGGACTTTTGTAACTTAAGAACCTTAGAATCTGGAAATGTCATACCAGGTGGAGGAGAAAGATAAATCTCTTCATCCAAATCACCATGTAAAAAAGCATTATCAACATCAAGTTGATAAATTGGCCAATGCATTTTGTAGCAAAAGCAACTAAGGTCCTAATAGTAGTCATTTTGATGACAGGAGAGAAAGTTTCATTATAATCAAGACCCTCCTGTTGAGTATCACCTCTAACCACAAGTCGAGCTTTACATCTCTCAACACTGCCATTAGCATTATACTTGATTTTGTACACCCATTTACAACGAATTGGCTTTTTACCTGGAGGTAAATCAACAACAATCCAAGTGTTTGTGTTTTGTAAAGCAGTGAATTCTTTGTGCATAGCTTCTTGCCAAGCAGGAAACTGTGCAGCTTGTTTATAAGTTTTGGGCTCCTTTAAAATGTCAAGATGATTAACCAACTGCTGACTTGAAGAGGACAAATCAGCAGTACAAGCAAAGGAGGAAACAGAACAAGCATTTAGCAAACTGTGAGAACAGAAACATGAAGAATCTGAAACACCATGAACTTCATTGCAAACAAAGTCCTTAAGATAAATAGGGGGAACAGACGATCTAGTGGATCTTCTAAGAGGAATAGAAGAAGTTGACAAAGAAGGATCAGAAGTAGGAGGAGTAGGAATATTATGAGGAATAGGAAGATCAGGAGAAGAAGATGAAGAAGGAAAAGAAGGAACAGAAGAAAGAGAAATAGAAGGAGAATCATCAAAGAAGGATGAAAAATTGTTAAGAATAGGGAAAATAGAAGATGGTGAAGTAGGAATAGAAGGAAACAAATGTTCAAAGAACACAACATCTCTCGAGATAAAAACAGACTTTGTGTTAATATTGTAAAGTTTATATCCTTTCTTGTTCAAAGGATAACCAATAAACAAACAAGGGACAGCTCGAGGTTGAAACTTATCCCTTCCTGGTTTAACTGTAGAGGCATAACAGAGACAACCAAAAGCCTTTAAATGATTGTAAACAGGTGATTTATTGGTAAGCAATTCATAAGGACACTTATTACCAAGCAATTTTGAAGGAAATCTGTTGATTAAATGTGTGGCAGTTAAGACACAATCACCCTAAAATTGCAGTGGTAATTTGGATTGAAATAATAAGGCTCGAGAAGTCTCAAGAAGATGTTTGTGTTTCCTCTCAACAACCCCATTTTGCTGAGGAACATGAACACAAGTAGTTTGATGGATAATACCTTTACTAAGAAAATATTTAGCATGAGTAGAAGCAGATCCTAACTCAAAGGCATTATCAGAGCGAACACATTGAACTTTAACACTGAATTGAGTAGCTACCAGTTCAATAAAACTTTGAAGAACAGAAAAAGCATTGTTTTTGGTAGCTAACAAGTGAGTCCAAGTAGTTCTACTAAAATCATCAACAATAGTCAAAAAATACTTGCAACCTGTGTAAGTTGCAGTATTGTAAGGACCCCAAATGTCAATGTGTATAAGCTCAAATATACGAGTACTGGAACGTGTACTAGTAGGAAAAGGTAAACAATGTTGCCTAGCTTGAGGACAAATACTACAAGTATCAATAGAATTCAAAGAGTGATTATGAAGCATATGCAACTGTTTCATCTTATAGACAGGTAAATGACCTAGTCTATGATGCCAAACTGTAGCATTAACAACTGAATTACAATGAGAAGTGGTAAACAAACGAATTAGAACAAGTAAAAGCATTATTAGTTGCTTGTAAAATGTAGAGCCCATCAAGAAGATTACCAAGAGCCAGTGGCTTCTTCATTGAAGGGTCCTGCAACCAACAGCACTTGTTAGAGAAATAGACAATGCCATTTGTGTCTTGACAGAGTTTTGAAACAGAAAGAAGATTATGTTTAAACTCAGGAACAAGTAAAACATTTTTAAGAGAAAGTGAGGGAGTCAAAACAACAGTTCCAAAATGAGTAACAGGAATAGCATGTCCATTTGGAAGACCAATGTAGAAAGGTCTTGAAAAAGGAATAAGATCTGAAAATAATTGATCATTATGACACATATGATCAGTTGTACCTGTATCAATGATCCATCTAGTATGATAAGAACTGTTAGAGCATGTTATCATACCTGCAAAGTTAGCAAAACTAATGGAAGAAGCAGGTTGACTAGAATCAGGAGCAAAATCAGGTTTCAATTTCGATTGTTGGAGCAAATTCATGAGCTCATGATATTGTGCAGGAGTGATACATGATCCCACAGCAGGATCAGAAGTAGAACTAGGAGTATTGAGAAAAGGATTAGTTGAACTTAAAGAAGACAAATCATCATGTTCAACTAAATTAGCCATTCCTCTCCTAGATTTTGTGAACTTAAAGTCCTTAGGGAAACCAATCAGCCTATAACATTTGGTAGCATGATGTCCAGGTTTATTGCAATTAGAACACACCACATGCTTCTTATTATCATTTCTAGCAGAAGAGCTGTTAGGAAAATGTGACTGAACATGCATAGAAGCAGACTCAGTAGAGAAATGAGAAGCAACATGTATCTCTCATTGTTTCTCATCTTGAACAATAAGAGCATAAGCTTGATTAATAGTAGGCAAAGGTTTCATCATGAGAATGTTACCTCTAACAGTATCATAGCATGAATTCAATCCCATTAAGAACTGCATAAGTTTGTGATTTTCATATCTTTTAGCAATCAAAGTAGCAGTTCCACATGTGCATGGTTGAATCACATCCACTACACTCAATTCATCCCAAACAGTTTTCAATTTAGTGAAATAACTTGCAACATCAGAATTACCTTGAACAATCTCTCCCAAATTCTTCTTGAGTTGATATAATTTTGCTCCATTAGACTGTCCATAGCGTTCAATCAACTCAGTCCACAATTGATGTGCAGATTCAACATAAAGAACACTTGCACTTATCTCTCGAGAAAGAGAATTGAGAATCCAAGAGATGATCATGTCATTACAACGATTCCATAAAACTGCTTGAACAGCATCAACAGGACGAGTTAATTCACCTTTAACAAAAACAAGCTTGTTTTTAGCAGATAGGGCAATTGAAATTGAACGCTTCCAGGCTTCGAATCCAGATCCGTCAAATGATTTCGTCACCAACATCATACCAGGATGATCAGACGGATGCAAATATAACGGATTAGAAGAATCAATCGTGTTGATTGATTGCGATTGTGATGAGGTTTCAGAAGACGACATGATTCCGTTTGTAAAAGCGAAGAAAGAAGATGAAATTGTGAAAGAAATCTCGAAGAAGATCAAGAACAGGAAATTCGCTCTGATACCATGTAATTCGAGATGAGAAAATGAAATGGAATCTTTTCTTGTTTCACACGAAACATTACATCACACCAGCTTATATACAAGATCATCAAAACTAACCACCACTAACTACGCTAACAAACGTATTAACAAACTAACTAATGACAAGGGTAAAATTGTAAATTAACTATATACACCTGAGTTTGACTTAATAAAAGTCAACATATATGAAGGAATTTTTCATTGTGTTCGGATGATTGGAAGGTGATTTAACAGATTACTTTGGGTTTCAGGGGCGGCTCTCCTAAAAATCGGGAGTCCTTTTCATAACTTCATTGTTAAAACCTAATCAATTTATAAATCTAATTAGGAATATGTACCTGATCAAGTCTCGCCAATCAATCGACTTAACTAATAACACTAAAATTTATCATTACGTATCAATCTACATCTTAAACTTGTAATGCTCATTGGATGGTCATTTCAACATCAAGTCCGTGGATGTTGCTTTTATTTTTGAACAATAAATATGTAACACTGCGTCGGATGATAGGTGTTATCTTAGATGGGGGCACTATCTTCGTATGTGTGTGTTATCGGGTCTATGGATGTTGCTTATGTGCTGGAAATATGACACTTAGGGCCACCCCTATAGCTAGAACTAAACTCATTGATACAAATGGTTGTGACAGTTGAGCATCAATAAATCAACAAAACAAGGCTGATGTAAAAGATAATTTCATAAAGAAATTGATATTTATGGTCAAGTTATAATTGCATATATATACTAGACTAAAAACATCCGTAAATCAATAAAAATCAATGGTGAAAGTAAAACCTTAACAATCAAATTGATTAACAAATGATGGATCAGAGCAAGATATAGAATCTTCAAACAAAAATCACATGATCGAGTCCTTGATCTAAGAAAAACTCTCTTTGAGTTATAAGAAAGAGTAACTTGGAATTATGAGGAAATCACGTTATTAAATTAATTAACAAATGACGGGTCCTTGAGTTCGAGTCCTTCAAATCCCAAAATGTGAGAATCATGACTCTCAAATCGACAAGAATCGTGAAACAAATTTAAATCTCCCTCCTAATCGTAATCAAAGTCTAAACTATAGGCATGCCTTGAGGGTTTTAGTCAGGGTCGTCCCAGAGAATGCTCGACAAATTTTGGGCTCTAGTCCAGTAGAAAAAAAAAATTATATAATACAACAATAATTATTAAACCGATAAAAAATAAAAACATTGTAACAAAATAATTAATTTACTTATTTAAGCAAATCATGAAACTCTCGTAGCAGAAGAATTGATCGATCTTCTGCCCCCGGTACCTAGTCGGGTTTTTTTTCTCTCTCTAAATTGGGTTTTAAATTAGGTAAATGATGACAGCCTAAAGTAATTAAAATGTTAATGAGTTGTACGGTTTAATAGGCAAAAATAATTAATTATTTATGCTATTATAATCTCATCGGTGTGACAGATATCTACATGACACAAACTTTACAATCTCAAAACAGAGATGAAACCCTAGACATATATGAAGAAGATGAAGGTGAGTGGCTATGAAGGTAATCATCTTAAAGATGATGATCTCAAAGATATATAATTGATTCTTGATATTATACGCAGATAACTGATGAAGAGTGCAATCTTAAAATGTAATGAACCATGGACTCTCTCATCTTTTATAGGCCACTCCTATGGATAGAACTCAACCGATGTAAGCTGCTCCAACAAGCCCATTCCATGTACAACATACTTAGACCAATAGTCAAGTGAAATATGCAAAACATATAACAAGAAATATTAGAAAATGAAACACAAAAAATATAATTTGTTTGTAATTGAATCGAACATTTGTAATATTTCAACAAGTTTAAACCCAAGCCTACTCGTTTCGGCACTTTACCCTGAAAAGGTTTAGAACTTATGGTCCATTCATGTGTTTTAGAAGCCTAAGCATAATATGATATATTCTTTTTTTGAACTGCCAAATTATTAAAAACTAATAAAATGCTAGAGATGAAACATATAAGATGAATTAAAAATTAAAACATAAAATCACGCCATTAGTTCCAATCTAAATTACCCATCTTTTCTCTCGCTTTCATCCAAAGAAATGATAAGGCTTCATATGGGCCACGATCTCAGCCTAATTTTTTTGTCTTTCTTTTAATGAAGTTAGTTTCATTAATTACAACTAGGATTAGAATCCCGCGCGTTGCCGCTGGGGTCTTTTCCCAACACTATGTAAACATCTTCCTTTAAATGGGACGGACCCTCCCTGTACCCTGCGAAAACGCGGGAGCTCTTTGCAGCACCAGGTACGCCCTTTTATGTAAACCATATTAGAATAAAGGAGCAAAAAAATCATGAACATGGTTCCTCATGTGTTGGTAGAAACACATGAATGACATATCAATTTCCTTAAGCCTCAAACCCTTAATGCTAAGCTAATTTAGTTAAAGCAGTTTTTTCGTAAGAATGGAACATCCAGTGTAAACAACTGCAAATACATTGGATCTTAGCCTCTACTATTTTACTAACAACTGTTAAGCCCCTCTTATTGTCCATTGTTCGAGCTTGAACTCCTTACTAAAGTCCTAATAATCAAGTCACGGGCTATGTTAGTGTCATTTGCAGTTTTGTACGAAAAAAAAGAACATTAACTTGCTATTTAGATATTTGACTATTAATTAGTTTTCTAAAATGATCAAATCTAATAAGAAACAACTTATAACAGAATAAACATTTTAAAGATTCACCTTAAAACTATAAAAACTACCCTTCAAACTACCATGTTTCCAGAAATGACTCGTTCTCACCCAATCCATCTTGACCTGTTCTAACCCTTTTTGTTGTTTATAATGTATGATCATGTTTAACCACAAATAAATGTTATTAGGTTATAATTAAAACTAAGAAATAGAAGGGAATGCACTAAAACATCTTATTATTATAATCAAGAAAATATTTTACCTGTTAGATTGTGTGCTCCATGCTTTAGCGCATATAATGCTCATTTCATATGACTTTCCCATTTACATTCTTCCAATGCGTCAGATGGGTGATTTTATGAATTGTGCCATTTGAGTTTGCAGTACGTTTTGGAAGTTGAATCTAGTCAACTTTGTGGTCAATTTCTAATGTAATAGTTAATATATCATAAACTATATGCATTTGATAGAGAGAAAAGCTATTACCTAAACCAAACTTCTTACTAAATTGCCCCGGCCTTGGAAGAACCTTTAAATACAATGAAACCGCTATTAAATCAGAATAAGTAAAATGAAAATACAACTTTTTAATATAAGAAAGTATAAATCATGCACGGTTAGAATTAAAATAAGCAAAAAACATAAACCCAAGAATTATTCCATTGTTAATCGTCATGACATAATCTATTCCATCCTTCTCATTCACTCATAAAAAATAAAACAAAAAGAAAAAACATGTAAAGAAGCCACCTATTGAGATATCCTAGTTGAAACATATACAACCTTTTCATCTTTTGTGTTAGGATTTCTACCTCTCTACTTAGACCACTATGATTTTATAGTGGTTGAATGCATCGTATAGAGCAATGACATGATTTTTTCCTTATCAACTTGAAACTTAAATTTACAGCACCTAATGAACAAAACGTTTATAAAATACGACAGAGATGCATAAGCCTAAAATACATACTCAGTCTATTACATCTTGCAAAAACAAATATAACACGTGTCATGAACAAATATATTACATGTATAGTTTATGTATGTTTTATGTTTGAAGCTTTGTAAAAGGTTTGCTCAGTATATAGATTCTAATAACATGAAAAAAACAAACATACCCAGTATGTCCCATTAGAAGTAGGGTCTGGGAGGGGTAGGTGGTGTCAGCCTTCCTCTGTCTTGGGAGACGGAGAGACCGCTTTCAAAAAGACCCCCGGCTCAACAAAGATTAGGACAACTAAAAAAGAATTAAAAATTCAAAAGCATCAACAAAGATTAGGACAACTAAAAAAGAATTAAAATTCAAAAGCATACCTAGTTAACATCACAACTTCGAATCTGAACATACCTGGTAAAAGCTAGAAATTTGAAAGAGCTTGCTGTCAATAGGAGATTAGGACTACCATGTAGAAAATGTAAAACACAAAAAAGAGTAATAATCAATCAATACAACTAATGAAGAGCTGAATATTTAAAAAAACATGTCTCGCTAATATTTAAAAAGATATAGCAGATGCAGCAACTTCAACCCGGTTACTTATAAAAGGGTCAACATGGGTCAAATATGTAAAAATGAAAATAATTAGCTTAAAATGAAATAGGTCAAATGGGTAAAAAAGATTTAAGTTACCCAAAGTATATTTTGGATTGAAATGAAGTTATAAAATATACCTTCTTATTATTATTAAAAATTTAGAACAATGTAAGTTCGTCGATCATATTTGAGACCCTAATAACTTATGACAAAATGCTAAGAAGTTACAAATTTTGCATAGAAACTGTTTCGGCCCAACAAGGACTATTTTGACCCAAACATAACTGTCCGGCCAAACTGTTTAGCAGCATATAACAATATAGATGACAATAATTTAAAACAACCTGCATAAGATTTAAAAAGAATACCTCTACACAAATTAAAACTAATCGGAGCCTGACCGAGAATAGGAGACTAATAAGATGAAGATAATACCAATTCCTTCCGTAAGTTTTAATTACCAAGTCATGTTTATATTGACCTTATAAAGATTCAACAATTCAAATAATATCACAGATCAAGCTTTTAGTGTAGAACATATGAGTTTTAAGAACCTGCCTTAATAAAGGATCACATCAAATTAGATATAGATTAAGCACAAACCTTTACAAAAAACTAACTCATTGATCATATGGGAGAGAATTCACTGCTGATGTTGTTTTCCTTTTCTCACAACAGTCCTTTCCCCCCTGCAAGCATAGCATACCTTGTATGTTAATGGCATAGCCTTTAGCTATACCCATCAAATAAACTCTTTCCCTGCTTTGTTCTTTCGCTTTTTCATATTGTAGATGGAAAATTATCAAGCTCTTCTACCTAAAATCGAAACCCTAAGCTTCAAACAAAAATATATAGAGTTCAACAAAATATTTGATTCATGATTATTCAAACGAATTCAATTAGTGAAGAAAGAAACCTTTTAGCCCCAAAATATCATTATAATACAAAATGGGAAAATGCGAAAACACACATCATGGAACTTACTGATTGACTGATGCACCTCGAAGGAACATTGAATTCTTCATTAATTTGTAACCCTAGAAATTGATCTTGAACCAAGGATTTCTGATGGAGTTGCAAACTGATGAAGAAAAAACAGAACATCGCATTGATCTGGATCAAAACAAAAAAAAAAACTCCATCTAATACATGCAATTAGGTTAGTATAGATAAACGTATGCGAGTAGCCACCTGGTATGACTGTCGCTGTAGCCTTCACCTTTGGAAGACTACCGCCTCCTCTGCCACTCTCTCTCTCTTCTCCCGATTATGTGTTCTGGAATGGATTGTGTGATTGGAATCGTGAAACATGAAATACCTAAAATAACCCCACCGACCAAGGGTTTAATATATAGTATAATTTATAGTTGGGTAGGACTATAAGTAGATGGCTAGAAGAACATTATGAGCTTTTTTTAACAGATAACATTTATGAGCTGTGTGTAACAAGTTGTATATCTAGAGATTGCATTTACATTTTTTTCTAAACAGTAAATGTGCGGTACTGTTTTGAATGATACGTGTTATCTTAATCGGGCTTAACTATCCGTGTCCCAGCAGGGACTGCACCCCCAACTCCTTTAAAGGAAACTCATTGCTAGAAAAACACTCTGACTCAACTCTAATAATGTTGCTTAGATTAGATTGCAACCCATGACCTCCCATATATTTACATGTCATGATACATCAACTTAAATAGTTAGACTAAGGATCATTGGTATTGCACTTCGGTTTCTGGATTCTTGATCACTACCACATGTTCTTCGGAAGTGGCTTGACGATTAATTAAACGTGAGTGTCAAAAGTGTTGCACTTCTTGTACCCGTTAGTCAGAGTTAAAAGCCGCTATTGTGACATAGTTCATGGCAGAACGAAACCAATTGTTGAAATATATAATCGTTTCAATCTTGGTTTTTTTTACAAAATGTTTTACTGAAACACTAATAAACGAAGCAATTTATTTTATGATATAGTCTAATTGAATATTTTTTCACTGCAGTTAAACTGTTGATACATGTTAAAGATTAGAATTTAATGTTGGTAATTAGTTAAAGTGTAAATGATTAAAGGTATCGACAGATGGCAAGTTGCTAAAGATTCTAGGCTGATGTTGGTGGGCTCAATACTGCTGGGCTGATAATGGATCTGATGGGCTAAATCTTAAAGGATAAAAGTGGCTTTATTTTGAAGTTTGAACAACATTTAATTTTTTAAGAACTGATTACATAAATTTTTTTTATCCCCAATCATTTTTATAAGGTAAACATCATACCATTAGATCACTAGATCATAAGTGTGATAAAAGCGACTTACCTGGTCAAACGTAAAAAATGAATAGAGACGTTATGACGTTATGTTAGGGTGAGAACTTAATGTTACCGAATGTTCACGAATGCTACATATATTCGATCAGTCATTCGATTGGAACAGAATCATCCAGTTAGTTTTTTGCTCTCTGTCTCTCATTGATTCGTTGCTTTGAGAACTCGTTTTGTTTATCATCCGTTGCATTCATCTTCTGTTGATCTTTCAACAATATTATTGTTATTGTATGATTTCTTGTTTACACATACATATTTGATCCTGTGAAGATTAGATACATATGAATGTTTTGTGTAGGTTATACGTGAAGGATTAAATATGCTATTTATTTATTTATTTATTTAATATTGCTTCTCACAAATATGAAAAAGACAGGACACATTCGTATAACACAGTTAAAAACACGCAACAAACCACACTAGAAACGGTACATATCAAGTGGAAGCCTTGGCTCGGGCACGGTCGCGAGCGGAAATTTCTTCGGTGTCGATAGCCCGAATATCTCCTCCATGTTTAAATCATCATTCGTCATTGTAGCCGGTAATTTCCAGTTAAACCCATGGAGTAAGTTAGCCAAAGTCGCCTCAATAACTTTATATCCTAAGCTATACCCGGGGCACATCCTTCTTCCCGCACCAAATGGCAACAACTCAAAGTCATGACCCTTAACATCAATTTCCTTTCCAATGAACCTTTCGGGGTAAAATTCTTCTGGTTTATCCCACAACTTAGGATCTCGCCCGATGGACCAAACGCTAACAAGCACTCTGGTTCCTGCTGTAATGTCATAACCGGCTACTTTACAATCCTCACGGGCTCTTCGCGGGACCAACATTGGTGCCACAGGGTGCAACCGCATTGTCTCTTTGGCGATTGCCTCGATGTAAGGTAGGTTAGGCATGTCCTTCTCTTGAACCCATCTGTTCTTGCCTATGACCCGATCAAGCTCTTCGGTTGCCTTTTGGAATATCTCGGGTTTCTTTAAGATTTCGGAAATCGCCCATTCGACTGTGACCGCTGAGCTCTCGGTTCCGCCAGCAAGCAAGTCCTGTATTCATAGAAATGTAAGTTTATACATGGCAAAACAGGCGGGTCTAATCGGACAAATAAAAGCATATAAGTAGAGTCTAAGGCCTAAGTGATTAAGCCGAGTTATCCAAGACAATACAAAATATGAAGTTTTTTATGAGTTTCCTCATAAGAAAATTAAATATGCAATGACGACTAAAACACAAATAGATAAATCCGATTAAAATAACACGTATATTATTTTGAAAGTAGAGTGATACAACTTGGAATGATAAATGTTATGATGCTCCCCCATAATGAATTATTAGTGGCGCGAACAACTGAAAGCAACTGGTGCCGTCCTTTTACAGTAAAAAACTAAAAATAGTTTTTTACTTGCTAGTTGGCTTTCATTGTAAATAAAATCATAAAAATAATCAAAATAAAGTGGTTGGAACCTTTTAGCTATAAAAACAACTTATATTTATTCTTGATTCAATGTTATTAAATTTCAATAATTGACTAATTGTACTTAAATAACCAAAATGAAACCGTTAAGAAACCTGCTTATTATTTAAAGACTTTTCTATAACTATTTCTTAAATATTAATTCAAGTTAAACCTAAAACCAAGTTTCATGTTTGTTCTTTACCTCAATTTAATATTCATAAACAAACTTCACCCTAAAAAACAATATTTAAATTTAAAAAAATGGTTTTAAAATTAAAAGTTTTAGGTGACTTTAGTGAAGACCGTAAAAGACCAAAGAAATTTAATCAACGTCCAATAAAGTCAGCCTTGACATAAGCTCAAGTTGAATTTAAAAGGTTGTTTCGTACTTTGTTAATGCTTTCATTAAAACACTATTTTTATTTGGCCTAGAGGTAGAGTATGTCTGGTTTACTAAAAAGTGCCGTATTAATAGATTAGTTTTAAAAACATATTAAATTATTCATACCGGTTTTCTTATATTATAATATTATATTTCCGAGTTCATTTAATGGAAGAAAAGAAAGGAATTGAAAGAAAAGAAAATAATTATCGTGTTTCAGAGTTTTTTTAAAAGAAAAGTAAGAAAGTTATATTTCCAAGTTTATTTAAGGTGAGAAAAGAAAGAAAATAAGGAAACAAAAAGAAAAGAAAAGAAAAAGAAATAAAAAAAAGAAAAAGAAAATTTTTATTTCATTTCACTCGTTAAGTAAAATCGAGAAGACAACGTAAAAGTTAAAGTCTATCCGATAAGAAAAGCAAACCTG
This sequence comes from Flaveria linearis, assembly GCA_024085815.1. Classification (NCBI taxonomy): domain Eukaryota; kingdom Viridiplantae; phylum Streptophyta; class Magnoliopsida; order Asterales; family Asteraceae; genus Flaveria; species Flaveria linearis. The sequence continues at coordinate 8,975,031 of CM044010.1, forward strand.
CGTAAAAGCTTTAACCCCATGTCTCTCAAGCTTAACATCAAACTGAGGATCATCAGCTAACTGCAACAACAAATCCACCATATCCTTAGCCACAAACTTCTCCCCCTCCACCTTCCTCCTCTCATTATGTTCATCCAACACATGCTCCAAAAACCTATCAAACTTCCTACTAACAGCCTTCATCCTCCTCACATACCCCTGCAGATCCATGAAATCGATCCACGGTATCGAATCACCAATATTAAACACCCCGTTGAGCAGAAACAACTCGTCCAACATCTTCTTAAACTCGTCCGGACTCACCACCGAGTCATCCGACTCGTCCAGATACCGTTTCCCCAACACCATACGGCTGATCACGTTCAAACTGACAGTTGATAACAGATCCTTCAACGGAATCGACTCACCAACTGAATTGTAGATCGATTTCAACAACGATTTCGTCTCTTCGACGCGAATGTACTCGTACGACTCGAGGCGTTTCGCGCTGAAAAGCTCCGTAACGCACATTTTACGTGCTTGACGCCAATACGGACCGTATGGTGACCATGTGATATCGGAGTAGTTGTAGGTTGTGTACTTGCCTGCAGCGGTTTTCGGCCTGCAGGCGAAGTTGACGTCCTGTGTTTTGAGGAACACTTTCGCCATATCGACCGATGAGCCAACGACGACGTTGAATGATCCGAATTTGAGCTGCATGATCTCTCCGTATTTTCGGGAGAGTTGGTGGATGGAACGGTGGGGGAGGGGGCCGATGAGGTTGAGGTTGCCGATGATCGGCCACGGTTTCGGGCCTGGGGGGTGGTTGCGGTGGCGGTGGCGGCGGAGATGGCGGGAGAGGAGGAGGAGGACCACCGTGGCCACCCATGCTCCGGCGAGTTGAGTGGAAGAAAGTGAAAGTGAAAGTGAGTTCATGAGGTTTTGTGTTTATGTTTGTTTTGGTGTGATCTGGTGTTTGATGATGTATGTTTGGGGGTGAGTAACGGATTATTTATAGGGGGTTTTTTTAGTGGTGAGTGTGTTGTTTTTTTTCTTTTATTTATTTACTGTTTTGAGATCAGTGGGATACCGGAAATTGTGGGTGTGAACATGACGAGTCAACTGTGTAACTAACAAACCTGACCAATAGAAGTGATTATATTATTTATATGTTTGTTTTAAGTAATTAAGATCTTAAACTGCCTTTCAAAAAAAAATTAAGATCTTAAACAATACAAATGGGAAAGAAGTGTTTGTAGATAGAAGTGTGTGGGTACGTCAGATTAAGATTATAAAACTTATTGGGAAATGTGTAGATTTGTATTTAAGCTTTGGATTGATTTTATACTTTTGTTTGTTTTAGCTTAACTTTGTATGAACTAAAAAAATAAGAAATGAATAAAGAATTTAAAATCCATGAAATTTCCTAGTAATGTCTTTCTCATTTTCATATCACATTGATTTCGTTTTTGTTGAATATCTAAGATGACTTGTCACATTAGAGAAATTAACATATTTTTTCTTTGTACTTTCCATAGTTCCACACAGTCACCATAGGACACTAAATTCCCTCGTGAAAATCCTAAGAAAATTACTTAACCTACATATAAATGAACGGCATACGATAACGGTAACTAGAGATATGTTGATTATTCTACTCATAATATGTATGTTGCATGATAACATTAAAGTGGTTAATTTTACAAAATCAAAATATGAAGTTGCGGTAACTCTATTTCGAGGATTAAACATACAGATTTTTGTAAAAATATTATATCTTGAATCCAACCTCGTCGTTAACAGAATTTATATAGGGGCGCTAATAAAAAACTAAACATAGCCACAAATTAGTCTTTAAAAAATTAACGAATAAAAGTTATTGAAAAAATCAACTTAGTAAATAAATTTATAGATTATAAATGTACATTAAATGCTAAAAAAGGTTAAGTAGAATTTAGAAACATTAGAAAGTTAAAAGGTTTAATCTGAAAATTTTATCGGTTAAACTTGAAACTTTATAAAATTGAGAGGTTAAGTAGAGAAGTTGAGAGGTTAAGTTGTCGGTTTGAATAAGTTGACACCGACCTTGGTAATTGTGTATATATATTTATTGGTGTGTTTGGTCATAGATTTATAAATATTTGAATATAAGAAAAAAGACACATTATATTACCATATATTTATAAACCAAATAAAGAAGCAGTGTATATTAGTGTTTTATGATTTAATCATATACCTTTAGAGATTTTTCTCTTTGCCCCCTTCATGTAAGTTTATATGAACAGAAAAGGAGTTTACACACAAAATGGGTTTTCTAGATGTTGTGGTGGTCATCGGCGATGGCAGAGGCGATGATGATGGTGACCGTTTCACCGCATGCATCTACTTATCGCTCTTCATCACGGTGGTGTGGAATCTGTTGCCTCTCCGCCTTCCCTCTGTGGTCGAGGTGGGGTTGGCGGCGGTCTGCGGGTGATGTTCGGTGGTTATGGTGGTAAGGTTTAGCGCAGGTTTTTGGGCTGCGCGGCCCTCAATGGTCGTCAGTGGCAGTCCCTGCGGCTGATGGTTTAGGGTCTTCAGATCTAATGGTTTTTTTCATGGAAACTACGACTTTTTCTCCGGTGACCCTTCGACCTCCCTTCACGATTGAGGTGGGATCGGTTGCGATGGTGACAGTGTAAGCAGTTTTTTGGTCCCTCTTTTCATGGTTCAGTTTACATGTTTTTTGTCTCTGGCACCTGTCTTAATGACGATGAGCACTATCTCATCTGAGATCCAGATCTGTGGTCGGTTTGCATGTTGTAATTTGTTGGTGTTGTATGTCGATGATGATGAATCATTGTTCATCTGAGACCTTTGGTTTTTGGTAAATCGAGGGATATGATTGTAGAGTGAAATGGTGTCAGTTGCCATGGCTTGGTGACCGTTTATGGTTTGCAGCCGCACCTGACTACCGGTTCTGAGCCTCATCACAGGTATTACATTGATACGTATTGTTGATTTTTCATTGTGACATCTCACATTTTTGATAATTAAAAAGGTTAACTTTATTAAATTTTAAAAGGGACTTTTATGCCATTTTGAAACTTTAAGGACTTGTTATGCATGATAATTAATTTGGTGGTTAACAAATTAATTTAATAATGAATAATAATAATATTATAAGTGATATAATGTTTACTTAATATTACAAAACTTAAGGTGATAATAATCTTAGAAATAATTAATAATAATAATAATAATAATAATAATAATAATAATAATAACAGTAATAATAAGGATAATAAAATAATAACATCAATAATCTTGTAATAATATAAGTTTATTATGCTAAAACTTATAAATAATAAGATTTGCATATGAAATAATAACAATTCTAAACTTCAGGGACTAAGTTGTAATTTAACTAAAACTAAAGCAAAACTTTAAATCTCTGGTGTTAACTCTTGGAAACCTCAGGGACCATTTGTGTAACTTTGAAACCCACCCACTTTCTTCCCCATTTTTCCCCGCATTTTCGGCCACGATTCCAGCCACGATCGAGCACTAACTCCGTATATTAATCAAATTAAAGACTCCTACACGATCATTTATCTGTCTCTAATCGACTCCCATTTTTAATTTCACTCGAAACACAACAAACCACCTCCATCGATCACCACCTTCATCACGAACCTGCAACTTAGTCGAACTTCACCTCCCGGTCATCCTAGGCCAAAATTGACAGAGGGTTATTGCTTGTAATCGACTTTAGAATCAAGCTGCAAAGTTGATTTGATTAACAATAACGTTTGGGTATCGAACCGACCTCATGACAGTCGCGACTTTCGTTGTTCTTGTTTTCAATTGTTTTGACATCGTATCAGGTAATTGAATACATGTTTACACTCGATTTCATCTACTAATCAAAAGCCCTATGCTTAATTTGGTTAACAATCTCGAATTGTTGTTCAATTTGAGCATTGTCGAATTAGGGTTCATAAGGGATTGGGTATTTGGTTGAATATGTGCATTTAATAATTGGAAACCCAAATCAACTGCGGCTGTAAGCCTGGTTCACTGGTTCCGTGCACACTTGTAAACTAAGAGGTCCCGGGTTTCGAACCCGGCTCCCTCATTATTTTTTTAAAGGCTTTTTCAGCCATATTTTCATTTTAGAAAATTTTTATTAAATATAAAAATAACTTTTGTAAACTTTAAATATTTCATGAACACCAAATAATTTTCTGTAATTTTTCTATTAATTTTAAAAATTAAATAATTTTTTAAAAAACATTTTAACAAATATTATTCTTGGTTAAATCCTATTAAAAATGGGTTTCAACTAATAAATTAATTTTGGTTCAAACGTTATTCTTTTAAAATCATGGTTGTTTTAAAATATTTGTTTAAATTTTATATTTAAAACTTTTATTATAAATGTTTTCTTTTAAAATAATTAAATAATTATTTATATACATATAGGCTTGTTACAATAATTTAAAAATCATTTAAAATACTGATGGACATAATACTATCTTTATTCTTTAAAGAATTATTTTTATAACTGTAGAAATTATATAATATTACATCATTATTATACCTAATTTCATTTCTAAAATACTTAATCACATAAACTTATATAATTCCTTCTAATGGAATCAAAATGTAAATAACTACATTATAAACTCATTACTTATTAAAACCTTAAAACTATTAAAAACCTAATTCTTATTGAACGTTAATCACATTGTTAACCTTAATCTTTATCTCGTAAATTATACATTTAGGTGTTTGTAAAAGAATCCGTCGGGCATCGTTAATTCTTATAATCCTCTTATATACTTATACGTCATTGTGTGTATTTCCATATCCCTTTTTCTTATTTTCACACTTTGGGGTGAAACATGTTAACTTATATCATTGCACTTGTAAACTTATTCGAGACTTGTAAACTTTATGGTAATTTACTTGTGTGTCGTGGTTAGTTGAACTTTGTGGTTACCATGTTATGGCGTTATATGTATAATCATTAACTATTGCTAGCCTGACGACGTCATAGATCTATAGGTCTGACAAGCCTGCTTGGTTGATCCAAGCTTGTCAGACCCAAGTACACTTAGCTAATCGTATATACTTTTAACGTTTGAGACTTGTAAAACTTTGTCAAGGTTTGATTGTTGCATTGTTCATAACATCCCTAATCACTTTATACACTAACTTACAACTTCAATTGCCATCTTTTATATATTCTATGTATTGAAAACTATGGAATGTTCACCAACATTTTTATGTTGACCTTTTATTTTTAACATGTTTCAGGAATACCTCAGTTATGCGTTCTACTCTTTGAAGCTTATATCACTTAGGACTGGACTTTGAGAAATAAATAATAATCTTGTTACTTTCAACCTTGTGTACATGATGTATTTTTATTTAAGCCTTTTACTTGTATTGTTATTTGAAACTTAATTAATATATTTGAAATTTATAATAGCTTTTTATGTGGCTGTGAACAATCGTAATCCTCACATCTCGACGATTCCGCCGTCAAGGTTGGGGTGTGACATTCATGTTGTGGCAATGGGTATATTTTGCGGGATTTGCCCCTGTTACTTATATTTTTGTACAATGTGTTTATTAAGGATGAAAAGTCTGTTTATGTGTTTGGCTACGATGACGGATCTGAGCATTTTTTGCCCCGTCCATCACATGCGCGAAGCGAGTGAATGTTTACCACTAGTTGGATTTAAATAGTTAGACAAATATCTATTAAATGTTTCTTTTAAGTCAGTTATTTTTATTTCCTCTCATGAATAGTCTTTTCATATAATAAAAAGTTGGAATTTTAATAATTCAAATTATTAACTATTATTCAACATTAATTCTAATTAATAATTTGACCAGTGATGATCCCACCCTTTATTTATTATCAATAACAATTACTGTTCAGAAAACCGTTAACTTCGATTATTTCTTTAAGATTTAACATGTGGTAATTAAATGGCAATAACTTGAGTTATTCAATATAAAGGCTGTGTTTGATATGCCTCTGACCGGGCTGACCCTGACCCGGCTGACTCGGTCAGCCCGTTTGAAACGATGAATCGAGCCATCTGACCGAGTCAGGGTGTCTGACCCGGACCTTGAAATCAAAGAAGCTGACCGGGCTGACCTCCCCCTTCACCCCTGCGCGATCGATCGGCACCTCCACCTCCCCCTGCGCGATCGATCGGCACCTCCCCCTCCCCCTGCGCTCTCGATCGATCGGCACCTCCCCAACCCCTGCGCGATCCCTAATCGAGCTACAGCCCTAATCGAACGACTCCCTTATCTGCGGTAATCGATCAGCCACCTCCCCTCCCCATGAGCTCTCGGTCGGCTTCATCCCCTCCTCCCGGCGCTCTCGATCGGCGATTTCATGGTGGTTGTGGTTGTGTGTGTGTGTGTGAGTGAGTCTGTGTTTGTGTGTGTGCGTGAGTCCGTGTTTGTGTGTGTGTGTGGGAAGAAGAGAGTGTGTGTATGTGGTTGTGTGTGTGTGTGTGTTATTAATAATAATAATAATATAATAATAATAATAATAATAATAATAATAATAATAATAATAATAATAATAATAATAATAATAATAATAACAGAGAAATTTAACAGAGAAATTTAACAGAAGTGTATATAGAGGTTATTTTTTTCATTCGGCAGAGTCAGTCAGATACATAATCAAACAGCCAAGTTTCAGTCAGATGCAGACTCAGTCAGAACTTCTTACCGGGTCAGCTTCTGACCCAGTCAGATCTTACTCAGTCAGCGCAATCAAACAGCCTCAAAATTTATTTAGGATCAACTTTTAAAGGTATCACTTGTCATATGTTATCCTCCATTGTATTCAATCGACTGTGTCTTTTCAATCAATTTTGTCTCCTCCAATTTCTAATCATTTTCTAAATCAATATTGTTTGTTTTGATCAGTAATTGATTTGTTTTTTTTTTGTTTAAAGAGTATTGTTCGTTTTCATGATATGTCACATGTCACGTCACTTAAATAAATGAAATTAATGATATGTTAAACTGGGATTATTTTTTGTAACAAAATAGAAAGTTGGGATCGTCACTAATCAATTATTAGTTGAAATTAATATTTGTTAATAGTTGATGGTTTGAATAATTAAAATCCAATTTTTCTATATATTACTATCATAAACACCTTGCATTGTGGCACGACATGAACCTGTTAAAAAATACTAATGTCGAAACTTTGCTAATAACTTGCATGTTGAAAGTAATTAATAAAAAAATACTAATGTTGAAAGTAACATTCAATATATATTTAGTAGATATATAAAAAAAGAAAAAACAAAAGAACACCCAAAAATAAAAATAAAAACAAAAAGGGGGAAAAAGATAAGAAAGCTTTGACGATTTATCAGATTATGCTTCGATAACTTGTATGAATCACACATAACTCCGTATAGAGTGAAACTTACATCGAAACGTATATAAAATAAGTACGCTCGAAACATATATTTGATCTTTACATAAAAGCATATTTAAAATTTTATAAGAGAAAAAAACATTAAAAAGCATAGGATTGAAATAATAATTCTAAATAAATGTGAGGATTCAAATAGTAAATCCAAAATTTATAACTATTTTCATTCGTATTTTAAATGTAACTAGTTAAATTCTGCCTCGCGCGCTGCGCGAGTATTTTAAAACCGATAATCACCGGTACAACCCTAGTTTCAACCCTTGGCTCAGATCCGGCTTCTCATTATGGCTGCAAACCAAACGTGGTTGTCACGCCAAAACAACGGATTTTTTTTGAAATCATCACAACCATCCTATGTAATACTGCTTTGGCTCAGATAAACTCACGGTGTCAGGCTGCAAACCATCTACATATGGCTGTCACGCCAGGACAACAACATGCTTTTGGTTTGGCCATCATTGCCAACGAATTGAAGACAACACGATGCAGCACAATGACAAACATAGATTTGGTTCAGACCTGGTCATTGCTTCTAGCTGCAGACCATCTACCAATGGTTGCCACGCCAGAACAACAACCTGTTTTTGGTTAGATCATCACAGCCAACAAACAGCCTAAAATAAAGCAACAATGTGTGATCCAGTGAATCGAAGCCACCAACATCAGGCAGATTCATGAACACATGGAAAACCCAAATCAACATCAAACATTAAAGCTCTGTAAGAATCAAAAACGAAAACCCTAGATGAAGAAGCAGAACCAATGATCGACACATAAGGCTCAGAAAAAATAGAGAAAAGAGACTAAAACTAAAATTTTCGTCAAAGCACGTGGAGAAAATTTTAATTTACTCTTAAGAGCATATACAATATTTGTTTAACTCATGTTTAACTTTATTACAACTCGTTTTATAAGATGCCAACATGCTAGGCTACTAACCTGCTTAATTAAACATGTTATACAATACCTATTCAAGCTACTTGTTTTAGACATCTCCCAGTTATAATCAAATATTTTATACAAACAACGTCTTCCAGTTAATCCATCAACACGACACGATTCAGTTTCTCACCCATAACCGTTTATACAAAACTATTTCTTGCAACCCGATTAGCTTCACTCGAAGGGGTGGCTTGTGGGTCATCAGAAGGCCTATACGTAATTCTAAAATACCACAAATAATAAACGTGACCCATCATTTTTCCCCAAGGGCAAAGTGATCCAACAATAGTGACAACACATTTGACTTTTTATTAAAATCAACAATAATTCTGACCCACAAATGAAGGTCTCTGACACTTATCACGACACGTGTAACCATACCACTGGCTTCCCCTATGACCGCAGTAGACCACCAGGGACAAATCTGTCATTTCACCAAATACCACCCACCGCTTCATCTTTTTGACTTTTCCCTTAATAATATTACTTTCCCACTTCCAAATTCCAATCATCACAAACTCTCCGACGTCGTTTTGTTCGCTGGAAAATGGAAGAACTCGCCGTCCGGCAAGCCGGATCCGCCGGACTTCAGAGCCTCGAGACTCTGATCGGAATATTCTCCGCCCATCCCCACCGTACACCATTGTATTCCGCCACCGATTACGCCGCCGTCGCCGATATCACCATTAACAACTTCAAAAAATTCATCTCTTACCTTGATCGGAGCTCCACCGGTCACGCCAGATTCCGGAGAGGACCCATTTCAAACCCCACATTGCCACCGGAGGTGGAGTCGGAGACGGTGTATTCTACACCTCCGATTCATCAAAGGGTGCCGGAAACTTCATCGGTGAAATCGGGATCTTTTGAGAAAAGGGATATTCCGGCGACAACTATAAACGGTGGTAGTGGTGCCGGTATTATTGGGGTCGACACAGATGAGAGGGGGCAAAGTGCAAACCCCAAAACTATTATGGCCAAATCAAAACCTAAAATATGCAACTATTCATTCCATTTGCTTTTTAAATATTATGTAATACAACTATATCTTTTGGTCTTCTCTTGAGCTTTTAATATCAAATTATAAACGAAAGAAAAATATCACATCTTTGATTTTTTTTTTCTATATGTCTAACTACTTTTATGTTTTATCACTCTCGTCATTTGTATATGTCATTGTTTGAATATTATTTTAAAACTCATAGAAAGAAAATTGAAAAGGTTGACCAAACAAAAATTTGAAGTGTTTGAAGTCGTCAATAATTTCTTAGAAACTCATAATCACTTTTAAGAAAGCCAAGTGAAAGTGGAAGCGTCTGTGTTTCCACGTTGGTCAACGGTCAACAAGCCGACGGCTGTTTTCATCCCGGGACCCCACACAAAAAGATAAAACGTTTTTTTTAATAATAATAATAATTGTACTAGTTTTTTTCTTCTTTCTCTAAAGGACAATAGTTATATTATTTGAAATAATCACATTCGTGATGCTCGTGGTTTTAAGTTTAGTATTTACTTTTCACTAACACGTACTTTTGGTGGTTGATGGGCATCACGATTAGGCGGAGTTGAACAAACATAAAATACCAGTGGGGTATGCTTGCGTGTTGCATTTGTTGGGGTCTGAATAAAATTTATAAAGAAATGTAGATACGAATAAGGATATCGCAACGGTATAGTTTGAATTAAAAGAAATACAACACATTATATTTGACAAACGAATTGCTCTCCCGCCTTGCGGAGGTGTAGAGAAATGTAAGTAGAAATAATAACGTCGTATCGTAGTATTTGAAATTTAAACTTTAAAATAGATAATATTGACCAGAGTTGGTTTTGAAAGCGCATGTAGATTTTGAAAACACATGTAGAAGTAACCATATCACAATAATATATTTGGAATTTAAAAGTGAAAAGTATATTATATTTAACTTGAGTTGATTTTAAATAAAATTTATATTGAAACATAGTATAAATAAGCATGTAACAACGATGACGGACACAAACTTTTAGGGGGATCAAAATTTTTTTAAAGTTGATTATTTATCATCATATATCATTTTTTTTCTAATATGGGGTGGATGGGTGACGTAGTAAATAATAAATTATAAATATCCAAATTTCGAGAGAGAATGAAAATGTTTCAGCTAATTACATAAAATAGAAAAATTATAATTAAAAAGTTTATTTAATCTAAAAGGTTTAAAAATGAAAGTTTGATATGTCACACCCCGACCGACGGCAGAATCATCGGAGCGAACGAGGGGATGATTGATTGTTCATAACACATGGTCGTCTAATAGTGGAGATAATATTAAAATCAGATTACAAGATAGCATGAGTTTAACACATGCAAATACAACAGTTGAAGTCACAAAAGATATTCATTTTTTAACTAAGTCCAAAAGTCCTAATTGTAAGCTTGCAGATAATCCAACTATGCAGCATGTCCTGAAATCATGTGAGAAATAAAGTCAGCTAACGAGTTAGCTGGTGAGTAATCACAGTTTGATATATATAAAGATTGATTGTTTGACTGAGAAATAATCCAATTCTCAAGGTAATGCTAAGATTTATAATGCAATAGCGGAGCATATAGATAAACCGACATAATATAAACCCCTTGACTTGACATTTTGCATATAATAGACTTGCACATATACACTATAGATAGACTATCTACCTCCGGCACAATCACCACTCGACTATTCATGTGGGGTGGGTTATCCAAACCAGTAGATCTACCATTGATACCAAAATTGATTGATTGATTGTATTACGGTTCCTACTGCCGTTCAGTTTATCATAGTATGTTCCACATAGTTACAAGTAATAACATAACCTGTCTTGAATTGAATTTAGAATGAAATAACAATAGAATATCATGATTGAATATTGTATCACATGACTTCCTCCAAATAAGAAATAATAAAAAAGGGGCTATGAATACTCACCTGGATTGATGAATCGAGGTTGATTTAAACGGTTTAGACACCTAAGAAACCCTCAAGGTAAACCTAAGGAAATGGTGCTTCGAGAGTTAAAATCATAATGAATTTGTAAATCAGAATTAGGTTTAGAGGTTCGAGTCGGATTTGGGTTTTGTTTAACAGTTTGAAGAAGATGTTTGATAAATTTGAATAACTTTGTTTATAAAGATTAGGTTTAACAAGTAATTTATATTTTCAGAAATTAATAGTATTAAACTATTAAATAGAACACTTGTTTTATTTGTTTGATTATTAATGTAAAAATAAACATTTAGATTATTAATTAAGTAATAGTTATTTTAAAATAATAAATAATTAATAGTGCATCAAGTATATGGAATAATAAGAGAACGAGAAAAGATACCACCAAAAAAAACTTCAGACGATCCTCAACATCTTGCGTCTTGAATAAAACGGCAAGGCAATTGATTGAATGAAGCAATCTTTGTATCTCACAACTCTCTAATCTCTATTTGTTTTGAGATATGATGTTTTTGTGATGGGATGATCATCATCAACCAAAGACACACATATTTATAGTTCTTTATATCAAATGTGCACCACACAAATGTGATGATTAACCTACTCCACTCAATTATCATGTCCACCAACTATGATAATGATTAACCTACTTCACTCAATGAAATAATGAGAAACCATTATGGAGGAGACTTTATTTGGTGGATTCAATTATGGTGAGTTCCCACACATACACACACACACACACACACACACACACACACACATATATATATATATATATATATATATATATATATATATTTACTACATTTAATTAAGTTTGTGAAACTTATTAAATAATTTGAGGAATTTGATAAATGTCATAAGGGTTTCATACAATTCATTAAACCAACAATAAAAGCGAAAACGGAATTGTTTCATTGATAATCGCCTAATCGGGTTCGGTTTCACAATTCAAAACGGGTCAAATGTCACAGTCTCCCCTGCTTTAGGAAATCTCGTCCCAAAATTTAATCACGAGGAGGCTGATGTGAAAAGTTGAGGGTACTTCGATTTCATTTGGTCTTCACGTTCCCAGGTGAATTCTGGGTCAAGTTTAGATTCCCAGCGGACTTTGACAATGGGTATCCGGCTACGCTTGAGTGTTTTGACTTCTCGATCTATAATTTCCACAGGCTTCTCGATAAAGTGCATGGATTCATCTATGCGAACTTCATCGAGTGGAATGTGGAGGTTTTCATCGGCAAGACATTTCTTGAGGTTGGACACGTGAAAAGTAGGATGAACATTGCTGAGTTCTTGAGGTAGTTCAAGCTTGTAAGCAACCTGCCCAATGCGTTCGACAACTTTGAAAGGACCCACATAACGAGGCGCTAGTTTCCCCTTCTTTCCAAAACGGATCACTCCCTTCCAGGGTGACACCTGAAGGAGTACGAGTTCTCCAACTTTGTATTCCATGGGCTTACGTCTTTTATTAGCATAATGCTTTTGATGATTTCTAGCAGCAACCAAGTTATCACGGATCTTATGAATTTTGTCGGTTGTTTCTTGTATCAATTCCGGACCAGTAATCTGTGATTCACCAACTTCAGACCAACAGATGGGAGATCGACACTTTCGGCTATACAAGGCCTCAAATTGTGCCATCTGGATGCTGGTATGGTAACTGTTATTGTAAGAGAATTCGATCAACGGAAGATGAGAATCCCACGATCTACTGAAATCAATGACACAAGCCCGGAGCATATCCTCGAGGGTTTGTATTGTTCTTTCAGTCTGACCGTCGGTTTGCGGGTGATAAGCTGTGCTAAGATTCAGTTGAGTTCCGAGAGCTGATTGGAGACTTTTCCAGAAATGAGAGATGAAGCGACCATCGCGATCAGAGATAATATCTAAAGGTACACCGTGCCGACTGACTATTTCATTGATGTAAATACGAGCCAATTTCTCGACTCGGTACTCCTCACGAATTGGTATGAAATGAGCCGACTTAGTCAATCGATCAACGATAACCCAGATGTTATCATGACCACTAGCGGTACGAAAATAAAGTCAGCTAACGAGTTAGCTGGTGAGTAATCACAGCTTGATATACATAAAGATTGATTGTTTGATTGAGAATAATCCAATTTACAAGGTAATGTTAAGACTTATAATGTAATAGCGGAGCATATAGATAAACCGACACAATATAAACCCCTTAACTTGACATTTTACAAATAATAGACTTGCACACATACACCATAGATTGACTATTTGCCTCCGGCACAATCATCACTCGACTATTCATGTGGGGTGGGTTATCCAAACCAGTAGATCTACCATTGATACCAGAATTGATTGATTGATTGTATTAGGGTTCCTACTGCCGTTCAGTTTATCATAGTATGTTCACATAGTTGCAAGTAATAACATTACCTGTCTTGAATTGAATTTAGAACGAATAACATTATAATAACATGATTGAATATTGGGTCACATGATTTTCCTCAAATAAGAAATGATATAAAATGGGGTTATGAATACTCACATGACGTATAAGTATGTATATAAGACGATTATATAGGATAATAATCGATGTTCCAATGAAATCCTTCACAAGGTACCTAAACATGTATATATTTACAAGATTTAAGTCTAACAATAAGTTTAACGATTTAACGAGTACTAGTGTTTCAAATGGAATTTGGGGTTTTTATAAATAAGATTAGTTATCAAAATCATATATATTTTAATATAATGAAAGAAAAACTTAATTAATCCTTTTATTATAGTTTATGAAGTTATAAAAATTAAATTCTTATAATGATTAAATTATAAAATATAAATAAAATTTTATAATTGACATAATTAAGCTATAATCGTAATGACTAATAATAATTTAGTGATTTCAACTATTTAAAGTTTATTTTTATAAAAATAAACTATTTATAACATTTGTTAATGATATTTTATATAAAAATTATTAAGGTGTTTAAAGAAATAATTTTACAAAAAATCATTAGATAACTTTTAAAATAAACGAAGTTTATAAAATTGATTTTTATAATTTTTAAAAATTTTCTATAATTTTTTTAAAGCTCAAAAAGGCCCTAAAAAAATAGTTGAGGGTGCACGGGTTCGAACCCGTGGCCTCAAGGTTGAAAGCATAGTGACATAACCGGTGAACCAAGGCTTACAGCCGCGATTATTCACGGTTTTGAATGCTTTTAAACACAAATAAAAATAACCCCAATTTCACTCAAGAACCCTAGAATGAAATCGAACAAATTGATCACTAATTTGTTTATGATAATGAAATCTATGTTGGGGCTTTTGTTCCCCACACAAAAACGAACATGTGAGTGTGATTAATTACCAGAAATGATTTGGTTGGAGAGTGATCGGGTTCGAGCTTGAGCCGCGACGGGGAGGTGATCAATTTCGAAGTGTTTGTGCGTGTGTGATGAAATTGATGGTTCAGAGAGTTTAGGTGAGCGTACAGGAGCGTTTGCCCTCTATGTATAGGGGTTAATTTAATGTTAAACTACTCGAACGGTTCCAACTTGATTGTCGGATGTTCGGGTCGATTTGATATGTGATTGAACCGATTTTATGTTAAATTGATGCTTTAATTATTATTATAATTGTGATTATGCGATTCCAGGATGGTTAATTGATTCCACTACTCGATGTTTCCACTCAATTTCGATTCGGTTTTAGTGGGTGGTTGAGTTTGCTTTATCCCGCGTAAATCGACTCCATTTTTAAATTATATTGGGGCATAAGTTCGAATCTTCCACGCGAGATGGTCGGGGATGTTTAATTGGGTTGAAACCGAGTAATTTTGGGTGTTGTGGCTTGCCGGAGTATGGCCGGAATGTGGCCGGAGGGTAAGAAGGGTCGACGGGGATGGGGGGCTGGGTTTTAAAACGAAATTTCACATTTGGTCCCTGTAGTTTAGAGTTTTGTTATTTTATGCTTGAAACTTTAATTTTAAGTTTCATAAATTACATAAATACCCCCTGCACTTAATTTACTTTAAGTCCTAACCATTTTTAAATTTTAATAATTTTTATAAGTCATTGTTATTATTATTATTATTATTATTATTTTATTGTTATTTTTATATAAAAGTCCATGAAAACCTTCTCATATTTTATATAAAACTTGTTTTATTTAATTTCAAATTTGATACTTACGGTTCATAAATATCATTATTATCTTATAATAATAAAATTATATTTATAAACCATATGATTTTTAATTCGGATTAAATGACAACATTTATGTGTTTTTAACGAATAGATTTCATTTACTAATATAAACGAGTTCGGGTTACAAATTGGAATGGGTCGGATGTTACATGATATGTGTCATTTAATTGTTTAAAAGAATATGATATTCGGTCATTGTGTTAAATACGTCAATTCAGTGTGTCTAATACGACATTTTGTCAAATAATTTTTTATCACTTGCTATATGTATTTATCATTATGTTTTACGTGTTCGTTCATTTCTAAAACGAACGAACTTAAACGAAACGTCCAGTTTGTTTGCATCCTTAAATGTTATTTCACCATTATGTTTTTTTATTTCATTTTATTAGAATAAAACAATACAGTTCAGAAAAACATAATAAATAATAAGATACAAAATGAATTAAACTGAACATACGATGACAAGTAGATTTCATATAAATTGAAAAACGTAAAAAATATGTTTTATATAACGATCTTGTACCCATTTTCAAGATTAAAAACACTCATTTTATGGTGTAATTTTATAAAAAAATGATGTCATATAAAAGTTATGAATGTTTAAAAAAACTAAGAGAACCCAAATAAAATTAGTAAAATTGGCTATTCCTAATTTATCATTCTAACAAACTTCTTTTGATCACAATAATTGAGTAAGAAAATTGATGATTTAAATTAGTTATTACACTTTTTATATGTACATTTTCCTTACATAAAAAAACTAATAATTTGTCTGTCAATGACCACAAATTTATACATACTTTAAGATTAATAATAAAACTAAAATGTTTTTAGTTGTTGGATTTAAACTAAATGTCATGAGAAACACGATATGCGAGGAAACTTCTTTGAGTCAATGAAAATGTTTTCACAAGAACCAGAAATATAAATATTGCAAAATAGCTGGTCAAATGTACGATAGAACTATGATGGGTTCAACAATATCACTCAAGATGGTTCCCACTGCATCTTTGCTAGTATTAGACGGATATTATTCTTTATGATGATCAAAGGCCTCAACTTTGATACAAGATTGAAATGGGAAATAAATCTTGTATAAATAGAGTTGTATCTTGTTACTTTTTGAGCATATAACGAGGAGAATATATGAAATATGAGAATTATGTAGAGTTCAATTGGTATAGTTAGTATCAAGCTCACATCCTAATAACGAAGTGAAATATGTATGTAGAAAGTGATACGAGGGAGAAAATAATGTTTTTTTTATTTTTGTTTTATAATATGGGTATATTTTTTAATTATGATAAATCGACACCCGCCTATACGCCGCGTAGGTCGAAAACACTGAAAACGAGGAAAATTCAGGGGGGCTGTCAGATTGTTATACGTGGCATATAGCCCTATACAACCCCCTATACGACACATATAGGACTATACGACGCGCATAGCGAATCTCGACACTGACTACGAGGAAAAATTCAGGAGGCTGTCAGATTGTTATACGACACATATAGCCCTATACGACCCCCCCTCTATACGACGCGTATGAGGCTCTATACGACACGTATAGAAATTTTGAGGTGTTGATTTAAAATCTTGGGGTGTCTATTTAACCAGACTCTTATTTTAATCATAAACAAACCGTACCTCAAGACCACGGGTTAAGCATTATTTTAGTGCGGCTGCAATACAATTACTGAATCTAGTCATCTAGATGTGACCTTTTAAAGTATAACTATTTCATATTATTTTCTACTAATTAAAGGCTTTCATTGAATAATAACTTGACTGATTTTAACTAAACATTAAAAAGCAAAAGGTGTATGAAAACGCAAACAACTACTTAGGGGCTATTTGTCTTTTCTGCAGGAAAACGTCTGCATTTTGCGGACCACATCTGCAGACATCTGCAGCAGAAGAGGTGGATCAAATGTCTGCAGTCTGCAAGAAAAAGACAGTTTATTTTGTTTAACATCTGCAGAATGCTGAAATATTTTGTAATTAAACTAAATTTATTTTTTAAACTTTAAAAACAACTAATACATTAATATATAAATAAAAGTCATAGAAATACATTAAAATATAAATAAAAGTCATACAACACTACAATAATATTCATAAAATCATACGATTACATTTATCAATCGTTTATTCGACATTCTGCATTAACTGCTCAGCAATTTCATCTCTTAATTGAGTCATATATTCTCGATCGGATGCGGTACCATGTTCTTCAGCATCATTTTCTTCAGCATCAACGTGCATATCACAATTTTCAAAGGACACATTGGGTTGATCGTATTGTGTAAAAAAATCATCGCTAAGACCCTCTTTCCTTATAAAATTATGCAGCGCGAAACATGCAACGGTAATGTTCCTTTGTGTAACCAATGGAAATGGCGCCATCCTTTTCAATATAGGGAACCGTGCTTTCAAAACAACAAGCGAACACTCAATAACGTTTTGTACTTTTGCATGTGAATGGTTAAATTTTTCTTTATCGGTCAATGCACGATTTCTAAGAAAATCTCCAAGCCAATACCTTACATTACGATATGGAGCCATAAATCCTCGTATGTGTGCATAAGCGGCATCATAAAGATAATATTTATCTGTAAAGATATATAAATAATTAGGAAATTAAACTAAAACACCAAGCATTTAAAAACAATTTATATACCTGATGGTGGTAACGGGAATGGAGCATTTTTATCTGATAAGGCCTCTGATAATATTCTGGAATCATGTGCTACCCCTTCCCAACCCGCCACAATGAATGTAAAATCATGTTGAAGTCACAAATTACTAATACGTTTGGATTAAAAGAAGTTGGTACTATCATATCTTTGGCAAAAAGCATCATTTTATCTAACACTTCATAAAAGAATTTATGAATTGTTTGCTTTTAGTGTTGAAATCTACGCTTTACAACCACGTAACGTTGATTATGACCAATTATCATTAAAAACATAGCCATCTTTTCCTCAACCGATACATGTTTACTATCCTTTAACGAATAATTTATTCTAAAATGTGCACATAGTCGGACAAAGGAATCACGAGACATACGTAGCAATTCAATGATTTGTTTGGGATTTCCTTGCAATAACTCTAACGGGTATTTATGCCCCGTCATTTCTGAATCATTGTCTCGCATTCGTTTCAAACCTCTTCTCCAAAAAAACGAACATACAAGTACATAAGAATTACTAGAAGTAATTTCTTATTATAATCCATATGATCCTGTGTTAATAATAAAAAAGACAACCAGTAAACATAAAAATGTCATCATAAACATTAACCATAAAACATAACAAAATGTCAACACCATCCAAATACAACCATCAAAACATAACAATGTCATCACCAACCAAATACAACCATCAAAACATAACAACTTCATCACTAACCAAAATACAATCATCAAACATAAACAACGTCACGTGCACAATTATATTAGTTTCATACTTTTAGCAGTCATTGTAATCCACCCTTTTAATACTTTTGGAATTTCTGGCAGTGTCATCCACGCCTCTCTCATGGATGTTGACACTCCAAAGATATGAGAAGCAGCTAAAAATAAAGGATCTATCGGGTCTAACCCAACCAATTTTAACCTCTCAGAATAGTCAAGTACCGTTGGTCCATCTTTTTCTTTAATAAAAAACTGAATAGCCTTTTGCATATTAGCTGCTAAATCATCAGATGTGATAGATGATTTCGAGGTTCTGGCCCTTTCGTTTGGAATATGGTTTGGGGCCGGATCCTCGGTAGTAATCATATAAACAAACTAATCATACAAACAAACTAACCATATACAAACAAAATAACCATATACAAACAAACTAATCATACAAACAACAAATCAAAAAAATGGTACCTACGGTCGACGGTGAGGGGGCCGAAGGGGAGGGGCTTCGGGAGAGGGGCTTGGGGGAGGGGGGCCGAAGGGGAGGGGGGCCTCGGTGAGCGGGGCCGAAGGTGAGCGGGGCTTCGGAGAGGGGGCCGAAGGGGAGGGGGCCGAAGGGGATGGGGTCGAAGGGGGGCGATGACGCGGTGGTGAGCAGGCGCGGTGATGAGCAGTCGCGGTGGTGAGCAGGCGACGGTCGGGGCGATGGCGCGGTGGCGACGGCGCGGCGGTGGCGACGGTGGGGGCGACAGATGAAGATGGTTGTGAAGAGTGGGGGAGGTGGGTAGAAAATAGGTGGGGAATGATGTAAGGCCCACCTTTCTCAGGGGACCTCACAGTTGGTCATTCGCAGCTTAACATTGGTTTAAGACAATCATTTACTCATATATGTATATATATATATATATTGCAGCGGAAAATACTGTAATTTCAATTCATTACAAATAAAATATAAACATTGTCTTTAATCCTCAAAACTATTTAGGAGTCCTTTGTTTAGCTTTTCTTCTTTAGGGATGCCAGTCTTCTAGTGCCAAGAAGCTTCAATCCCATGCCTCTATTCCATAACTCTACTCTTACCTGTCAACTGATATGCATACAAAAGTCAGTTTCGCTGAGTGAATTCTAGGTTTACTTTGCTAAATAACTTTCGTAAGAGATATTAGCTTTATCAGTTGAAAATGATCATTGTGTATCACAATATAAGTACACACAGGCTATCACTTTATCAATACTTTATCATTTATTGTTATTTATTACTCTTCTTTATCCGTCAATTCTCTGTCACAATCGGTGCCTAGGCTCGCCTAGGACTTTACCAACATGCCAATTAAGGGCTTACTGTCGTACCCGATCAGGCCATTATTGTCATGCCAATTCAGGACTTACTGACCTGCCTGTTCGAGCATACTTTATCACTTTATCACTAGTGAGGGCATAACGAATGCAACCCTCCTTTATCAATTGCTTGCAAGGCTTTACTTTATCACTTTATCAAGGTACATGTTATGGGCCTCATAACCTTTCTTTAAGTTTCACTTTCATGTTTAAGTTATACATAATATAACACAACACAATACAAGGCAATTCATTAGAAAACCCCATTTTCCATATAGGATAGTGTATAAAACTTTACTTTAAAAGAACTGATAATAAAGGTAAGTATTTAGTATGCACACCGCCCCAAAACATTTAAAACATGTATAAAACGGGGGATCTAGAACTCACCTGAACTCGTCCAAGTAACTTAAATTTTAAGTCACTTAAGCTATAGCCTGAATACTCTAGCTGCACGAAAGTTAATATGCAAAAACGTCATTTTCTTCATAGTTTCGCCCACAGTTTCACTGGTAGTTTCGCCGCCAGTTTCGCTGGCAGTTTCGCTACCAGTTTCGCTGGGCAGCACCTCTGTCAGTTTCGCTGGACAGATTCGCTGGCATGAGCGCCCAACTTTCGTTGGAATTTCCTAGTTTCGTAATGTCTAAGGTCAGCCTAAGTACTTAGCGAAGCTATCAGCGAAACTGTAGTTTCGCTGTAGCGAAACTGTAGTTTCGCTAGGATTCTCCTAGTTTCGCTGGATAAATGCACAGTTTCGCTGGATGAATACTTAAATTCGCTGGATCGGGGCCCAGTTTCGCTGGATGAACAAAAACTAAGAACCAGCCCGTTTTTAACCTAAAATCTTAACTTTTTACGTCCAAATCCTTGGTTTACCTTCCATGAAACCAAATCTAAGCTTTTTACACGTTTTCATACGTAAAAATTTGACCTTTATGTGTTTCTTTGAACTTTTCAAAACCCCAAAACCCTAGAATCCGGGTTTGATCTACAGAGGGCCTTAGAGGTCGATTCTTACCTTGTTTTGTTACTCTTTCCTTAAGCCTTGATGCTCCAATCAACCAGATCTTCACTCTTCCACCTTTGAATCTCCAAAACTTGAGTTTTCTTCCACTTTCTCTCTCTATTTTCTCTCTCTACGAATTTGGTGGCTAGGGTTGGAATGATGGAATGGATGTGATTATGCATGGTTTAAGGGCTGATTAAGGGCCCTTAAACCCATCAAACCTAGCCCATTAAGGCTAATTTGGTCCATAGCCCACTAATTTACCCTTTTATTTCTTAAATTAACCCTTAAAAGCCCATTATTATTAAATGGCTTGTTTCAGGAAATTTCGGGGCGTTACAAATGAGGGATTAGATGTTAGGGCTGCTTTATTTTAGAAGAGAAGAGGTTAGAAGAGGTGTGAAGACATTGTTCCACCTCACACCTCTTCTCCGTGCAGAGGTGTTGAAGACGTTTTTTAATGAAACGTCTTTCAGAAAACAAACAGTATGCGAAGTAACAACTGCCTCATCCGGTGCTAAACATTTCCTTAAGTATGACACATGAAAGGTAGGGTGAATCCCGCTTAATCCTTCTGGAAGGTCTAGCCTGTAAGCTACATCCCCAACTCGTGCTAGTACCTTAAATGGTCCGATAAACCTGAGACTCAGTTTCCCCCTCTTCCTAAATCAGATAATCCCCTTCCATGGTGACACTTTTAACATTACCCTGTCACCCACACTAAATTCGATAGGTCTCCTTCTTCTGTCGGCGTATGAATTTTGTCTATCCTTTGCAGCCTTCATATACGCCTTGATTTTCTCCAACTTTTCCGTTGTGGCTTCCACGACTTCTAAGCTTCCTAACTCCTTCTGTCCGACATCACCCCAACAAATAGGAGTTCTGCACCGTCGACTGTACAATAACTCATATGGGGGCATCTTAATACTGGCGTGGTAGCTGTTGTTATAAGAGAACTCTGCTAGTGGCAAATGATCATCCCAGTTACCGCCAAATTCGATGACGCATGCCCGAAGCATATCCTCCAGCGTCTGGATCATTCTTTCCGATTGCCCATCCGTCTGCGGGTGGTATGCGGTACTAACATGCAACCTCGCGCCCATTTCTTCATGGAACTTTTTCCAGAACTTTGAGGTGAACCGCGTATCCCTATCTGAAACAATCGATACAGGCATACCATGTCGCGCCACAATTTCTCGGATAAATAGTTTAGCAAGCTTTTCTGAACTAATTGCTTCCTTGATTGGCAGGAAATGCGCACTTTTAGTCAGTCTATCAACAACCACCCATATCGCGTCACGGCCTTTTGTCGTGCGGGGTAGTTTGGTGATAAAGTCTATGGTAACATGTTCCCACTTCCACTCTGGCACTTCTAATGGCTGAACATAACCATAAGGTCTTTGGTGCTCAGCCTTCACCTGTAGGCACGTGAGACATTTATTTACATACGCAACCATATCTCTCTTCATCCCAGGCCACCAATAATCTTTCTTCAAATCGTGGTACATCTTGTTTGCGCCTGGGTGTATTGAGTAGCGGGTCTTATGCACTTCATCCATAATCTTTTCCCGCAAGTCACCATGCTTCGGAACCCATATCCTGCCATGGAAGGTCTTAACACCCAAGGTGTTCTCTACCAATTCATCCATTTTTCCTACCATCCTTTCCTTATTGATTTGCTGCTCTTTTAAAGTGTCCATTTGAGCTTGGCTTATCATCCTCATAACATCTGGGGTCACTATTAGTTGGCACGCCTTCACCCGGATCGGTTCATATCCTTCCTTTCGGCTCAGGGCATCGGCTATCACGTTCGCCTTACCCGGGTGATAATGGATTTCACAGTCGTAATCCTTTATCAACTCCAACCACCTCCTCTGTCTCATATTTAGGTCCTTCTGCTCAAAGAAATATTTCAGACTTTTGTGGTCGGTAAATATGGCGCACTTAGTTCCATACAAATAGTGTCTCCAGATCTTCAATGCGAACACTACTGCGGCAAGTTCCAAATCGTGAACCGGGTAATTAACCTCCGTGTCCTTTAGCTGTCTGGATGCGTAAGCTATAACCTTTCCTCTTTGTATCAACACACAGCCTAACCCGCAGTAAGAAGCATCGGAGTATACCGTTAGGTCTTCATCTCCTTCCGGTAGGGTTAGCACAGGAGCTATGGTTAGTCTATCCTTCAACTCCTGAAACACATCTTCCTGTTCTTTTCCCCAGTCGAACACCACGTTCTTCCTCGTTAACCTTGTTAATGGGGAAGCTATCTTCGAGAAATCTTTGATGAACCTTCTATAATAGCCATCCAATCCCAAGAAACTACGGATCTCGGATGGCGTCCTTGGGGAATTCCATTGCGTAACTGCTTCAACTTTCGCTGGATCAACCATAACTCCCTCGGAATTTATAATGTGCCCTAAAAACTGCACCTCCCGTAGCCAGAAGGCATATTTAGAGAACTTCGCATATAGTTTCTCCCTTCGTAAAGTTTCTAACACCTCCTTGATGTGACAAGCGTGGTCTCCTTCGTTCTTTGAGTATATCAAAATATCGTCAATGAAGACTATCACTGATCGGTCCAACATCGGGCGACACACGCGATTCATTAAGTCCATGAATGCCGCAGGAGCATTGGTTAGCCCGAAAGACATAACCAGAAACTCATAGTGGCCATAGCGCGTTCGGAAAGCTGTCTTTGGGATATCTTGCTCCCTTACCTTCAGTTGGTGATATCCGGATCGAAGATCTATCCGGGAGAACCAGCTTGCCCGTTGCAACTGATCAAACAGATTGTCTATCCGGGGTAGAGGGTACCGATTCTTCACGGTCAGCTTATTCAACTCCCTGTAATCTATACACATCCTCATGCTTCCATCCTTCTTCTTCACAAACAGCACGGGAGCGCCCCATGGAGAAATGCTGGGCCTAATGAATCCCTTGTCAAGGAGTTCCTACAGTTGTGACATGAGCTCCTTCATCTCGGACGGAGCTAGGCGGTAGGGTGCTTTGGCAATGGGTTGGGCTCCTGACAGTAAGTCAATCTGAAACTCTATCTCTCTATCTGGTGGTACTCCGGGCAGATCCTCCGGGAATACGTCAGGAAAGTCCCGCATCACTGGTACATCGGGCAACTCTTTCGCTTTATCTTTAACATCCTCGACATACGCTAGATAAGCTCCGCACCCTCGCCTCATACATTTCTCCGCCTTGATCATGGAAATGATCCTTGGAACCTTACAATCGTTATCACCGTAGATCGTAACCGAACTACCATCTGGAGCCGTTAATCGGATCATCTTCTGTTGGCATATTATGTTAGCATCGTGGGCAGCTAGCCAATCCATCCCTAGTCCGACATCGAAACCTCCTAAGGGCATAACAAACAATCGTGCGGGAAAGTAATGGTCTCCTAATTTAATGTGGCAATCCTCTATCATCCTGACTATTCTAATGGACTTACCATCAGCTGTTTCTACTTCGAAGGCATCATCTATTTCCTTAGTTTGGACATCTAGTGTAGCACAGAAGGATACAGATACGAAACTCTTACTGGCACCACTATCAAATAATATGGAGGCGCAAACATCATTGACAAGGAATGTACCTGACACTACGTCCGGGTCCTTCCTTGCTTCCTTCTTGTTCATGGTGAAAGCCCTTGCCTTGACCTTGGGCTTTCCATCATCCCCCTTGTCATCACCCCTGCTCGTGCCCGAGCTTCCCGGCTTGGCTTTCTTGCAATCCCTGCTGTAGTGCCCCAACTCATGGCAGTTAAAGCACTCGTTTACTTCCGGGCACTCCCTAGCCATGTAACCCGTTTTCCCACACCGGTAGCACCCATGGCTACCCAATCGACACTCTCCGGGATGCCTCCTCCCACACTTCCCACAGTTCTTAACTTCCTCGACCCCCTTCACAACCATCTGTTTTGCATCCACCCTTGCTTTCTTGTTCCCCGGTTGGTGGCCACCACTTCCATATCTCTTCCCATTGTTATTCCAAGCCTTCTTCATCTCACCCACTATCACCGGCCTGCGATGATCGTACAACCTTCCACTGAGGTCCACCGCTGATCTAAAAGTACCAGGTCAGGCCATGACCATGTCCCTACGAATGTCCAGAGGCAACCCTTGTATGTACCTCTTGATTCTCTTGGATTCGGGAGTCACCAAGTCAGGCACCAGACGTGCCATTTCATTGAATTTTGTAGTGTACTCCTGGTGAGTCATATTTCCAGCCTCCAAACTCACGAACTGTTGCTCAATCTTGTTAAGCTCTCTTTCCGGGCAGTACTCCTCTATCACCAACCTCTTCATCTCCGGCCACTTCATCCTCTCAATGGCCTCCTCTTCGTAAGACTCAACAATGTTATCCTACCAACAAAATGCTGGATCCAAAAGGGAATGGGAATCAAACTTCACCTTTTGGTTTTCACGGTACTCACTGATCTTCAGTACAGCCTCCTCTCCCTGATCAAACTTCACTGATCTTCATGTTTAAGTTATATATAATATAACACAACACAATACAAGGCAATTCATTAGAAAACCCCATTTTCCATATAGGATAGTGTATAAAACTTTACTTTAAAAGAACTGATAATAAAGGTAAGTATTTAGTATGCACACCGCCCCAAAACATTTAAAACATGTATAAAACGGGGGATCTAGAACTCACCTGAACTCGTCCAAGTAACTTAAATTTTAAGTCACTTAAGCTATAGTCTGAATACTCTAGCTGCACGAAAGTTAATATGCAAAAACGTCATTTTCTTCATAGTTTCGCCCACAGTTTCGCTGGTAGTTTCGCTGGCAGTTTCGCTACCAGTTTCGCTGGGCAGCACCTCTGTCAGTTTCGCTGGACAGATTCGCTGGCATGAGCGCCCAACTTTCGTTGGAATTTCCTAGTTTCGCAATGTCTAAGGTCAGCCTAAGTACTTAGCGAAGCTATCAGCGAAACTGTAGTTTCGCTGTAGCGAAACTGTAGTTTCGCTAGGATTCTCCTAGTTTCGCTGGATAAATGCACAGTTTCGCTGGATGAATACTTAAATTCGCTGGATCGGGGCCCAGTTTCGCTGGATGAACAAAAACTAAGAACCAGCCCGTTTTTAACCCAAAATCTTAACTTTTTACGTCCAAATCCTTGGTTTACCTTCCATGAAACCAAATCTAAGCTTTTTACACGTTTTCATACGTAAAAATTTGACCTTTATGTGTTTCTTTGAACTTTTCAAAACCCCAAAACCCTAGAATCCGGGTTTGATCTACAGAGGGCCTTAGAGGTCGATTCTTACCTTGTTTTGTTACTCTTTCCTTAAGCCTTGATGCTCCAATCAACCAGATCTTCACTCTTCCACCTTTGAATCTCCAAAACTTGAGTTTTCTTCCACTTTCTCTCTCTACTTTCTCTCTCTACAAATTTGATGGCTAGGGTTGGAATGATGGAATGGATCTGATTATGCATGGTTTAAGGGCTGATTAAGGGCCCTTAAACCCATCAAACCTAGCCCATTAAGGCTAATTTGGTCTATAGCCCACTAATTTACCCTTTTATTTCTTAAATTAACCCTTAAAAGCCCATTATTATTAAATGGCTTGTTTCAGGAAATTTCGGTGCGTTACAAATGAGGGATCAGATGTTAGGGCTGCTTTATTTTAGAAGAGAAGAGGTTAGAAGAGGTGTGAAGACATTGTTCCACCTCACACCTCTTCTCCGTGCAGAGGTGTTGAAGACGTTTTTTAATGAAACGTCTTTCAGAAAACAAACAGTATGCGAAGTAAAAACCTCTTCCCGCGTCTGCGAGCGCGCAGATGAAGAGGTGGGGAAGAGGTTTTTTCAAAAAACAAACACCCCCTTAGTGACGTTTCGTGAATTATAGTAATAGTCATAAATATAAAGTAGGTATTTGCAATGATAAATATTAAGGGGTGTTTAAATTTAAATTGGATTCGAAAAACTCGAATGACCGATTCAAGTTGAAAATCATCGTTTCGAATTTTCAAGTTCGAATTCGATTCGAAGTCTTATTATCGATGTGATTTTCGATTCGAATTATAAATACGCACTTATACTTATTTATTTTATATAATAGTTTAGAAATATGTATATGAGAATTAGGAATTAAAAGTTCAAAACTTATATAATCGAAATTGTTTATTTTTAACTTATTTGGAACTTAAAATATTTTATATGTTATGCTTTTTTTTTGTTTTGATCATTTTAAATTGGATCTTTTGAATGAGTTCTGAAAATATTATTTGATTAATTATTTTTTAATAAAAACAAATCTAAAAAGTTTGAATTTAAATATATATCGTATGTGTATCGAATTCGAATCCTTTTGGAAACTTCAATTTAAATTAATGGTTCATAGGGCGGGATGAGAAGTGTGAGAGGCTTTCATGAGTAGGCTCAGTATTTCCTTAATAGGCTGCCAAAACCGAAAGATCAACTTATAATTAATCTTTATCTTTATACTATAATAAAAGAGTAACTTGAAGTGTCACGTGGCAGCACCACAATCATTCTCATCAAAATTTTCCCGCCTCTCTCTCATCTTACATAATTACCTTAATTACTAATAATATTATTTAATATTCTTTTATATTAATAAATTAAAAAGATATCTACTTATTAATGTTCACGGGTTCGATTAATAAATTTTAATATATATTTAAGTAAATTAAAATATTAAATAATATTATCAGTAAATAATATTATTAGTAATTAAGGTAATTATAATTACACTAATAAGTAGATTAATAAGTAGATCTCTTTTTTAATTTATGAATAAATTTTTAAAAATAATATTTTTATACGGTTTGTTTTAGAACAAACTGCTTATTTTATTTTTTTGAAAAAAATTTAAAAACTAAATTTTAAAAAGTTGATATCACTGTTTTATTAGTAATAGTCATTTCTCATATGTAATTTTAGTCATATCATATCTTAAAATATCATTTTATAATTAATAAATTTTATTATCTTAGTATTTTATTTATTCAACCCGTGTAATACACGGGTTTACTAAAGCTAGTGAGCTATATATTATTTAAGCCCATGTTAGTTTGGATTTGATCCCATTTTTTCCGGTATTTTGGTTACTTCAAGAGTTCCAAGTGTGATTTTCAACAAGCTCAATTGCATTTCTTTAATTCACTATTTACTAAACCAACAGCATATACAAAACAAATAAACTTAATATACTTGAAAAGAATAATTATGCATTTTAAAAATAATTAACATGAAATACGAGTTCATAAAATAAACCGATCAGAAAATCGATCACAGTCTTTTCAATGAACATCTGGTGACATTACAGTATTTAAAAGCAATATGCATACCCGGATGCCAGATCATATACGAGTTCAAGTGTTTGTTTTTCAACAAGCTCAATTGCATTCCTTCAATGATTACCATATTATGCATGTATGTAATGGATTGTTTCACAAACACCGAAGGATCCCATAATGAAATCAAACCATCCGTTCAACTACGAGCACTACCAAACACAAAGTCGAAGTGGTAATTACCCCCAAATACTTTTGAATTTAAACAAAACCATTGAAACTAAATGTGTCTCTTGCAAATACAAAGAATAATAATTAATACAATGTTTACTAACATAAAAACTTAATTTCTTTTCTTTTGCTACAACGTTCGATCCACACTCATTAGTGGTCATTTATCAACAATCTTCGCCCCTCTTCTTTAAATAAGTTTATGAAGATGTTCATTGCTTCCATTCATTTCAATATAACTTAAAAACTCATTAATCATAGAAATACCTTGCACTTCTGGCTTGATGAGTATACTCCTACTATATTTAATAGACCCGAAACCATTACAAATAACATTTTTTAAAGGCTGAAAAAATTTTATTGCCAGCGAGAGGCTGTAAAAACATACAAATACAAAAGGAAACACCAAATGACACATAAACACGAGATCACCAACTATAAACACTAATTAAACATGAGCTGCTTTTGCTAAAGGATTAAAATCACACCATTGAGACCACTCCAAAGCTTGGAAGTTCCCCAAGTTCTTAACCGATAGGGCATGGAGTCAGGGGCGGAACTACGCCTAGGATTACGGGGTCAAGTGACCCCATTGTTTTTGGACCGGGTAGTGTATCGTATAATGTCGAAATTTTTAGTGAACTCGTAGTTTTTTAGGAGGTGACCCTTAATATTATCACGTTCAAAATACAACTAGATTTTGCTCTTGGTTCACCGGTAATGCGCGTCTCTAGGCTTACCTCAGGTCATTGGTTCGACCCTCGCAGTGGTCTTTTTTTTACCGCCCTTTAATATTTATAAAATTACCTTTTTATCCTTAAGTTTACTACATTCTAACCCTAAGCCAAAACCCTCTCCACACAAATCCACCATCGATCTGCAATCTCAACACCCCCCTCCTCTTTCTTTTAGGATACCATCGGCGGATCCAGAAAATTTTTTCACGGGGGGCGGGAAATTTTTAAAGGTCGGTTGGCTAACGCGGTAATGGGTTGGATCAAATCGGCTCATTAAAAAAAATACCCTTTAAACAAGTAGCAACATAAGAGACAAATACGTCTTTTTAATCTCCAAAATACCCTTTAAACAAGTAGCAACATAAGCAATACACACGATCGTTCTTTATACTATATTCTAACCATCTTGGATGAGCATTATACCAACTTTCATTAAAATGTCTTAATTCTTTACTAATCTTTGTTTGTGGGAATACAATATCTTTTGGTTGACATGACCCTCTAAGTAAGTATGCCCTCCTAATTTCATCTCGTTGATTAGGGTTATACGATGAAAGTGGTTTGCTATCAGCAGGGTCCGAAGGAAGTGTACCCATGTCAACATATTCAGGAGTTTTAGACGAAGATTCTCCAACTTTACTCTTGAGAAATCGTTCCATAACGTGACTAGTAATTCCTATGTTAACCAAAATTATATCACAATCTTAGAATCTTAGTATTTTATAGATTACAGTACACAAATAGACAATATAAATATATAATCCCATATTCAAACCAATCAAACCCTAGTTTCTAACCAAAAATTAAGAAATCAAATAATTAAGAAATACAAAATTGTACCTGGCCGAAATTGGAGATTTGGAGGTCGGAGAGGCGAGGAGGGGAGGGGAGGACGTCGGAGAGCAGCTCAGATTTCAAATCAGAGGCTCAGAGCAGCCGGAGTCGAGGAGTGCAGGGGAGGAGGACGCTGGACTGCAGGACCGGAACCCAGGACTCGAGGAGTGGAGGGCAGATGGGGATGGGGTCGCCGGAGTGGCTGGTTGCCTGGTCGACGGTCGTAGAAGCCGATGGGCGATGGGAGCAGGGAGGGGGTGAGGGCCGATGGGGAGGGGTCGGGACTTGTGGTTGTGTTTTGTTAATTTTTTAAAACTAATTGGATTTGAGTGTGGGTTGGGTTTAATCTTGGGTTAAATTTTAATTTTAGGCTTGAAAATGGGTTTATATAGATTGGGTTTTACAAGTTTAGTTTGTATTTAAAAAAATTAGGTTTCGAAGGGGGGCGATTGCAAAATTTTACAGGGGGCGGACGAGAAAACGAGCGTATATTAACATAAAAAAAATTTTTAGGGTGGGCGGCCGCCCCCTCCCATTGGGGTAGGTCCGCCCCTGCCATCGCTCATCTCTGCACCCTCCGACCTCTAGCGAGTCTGCCCAGTACTCCGGCGAGTCGACCCAATACTCCGGCCAGCATTCATCGCTGCAGCACTCCTCCATTCAAACTTTTACAGGTTTGTTTCTTTGTTAATCTAATCATTTGTGTTAAGTAGAGATTCAAACCCTAGATTTAATATTACTGTTTTGATGTTTTCATTGTTGTTAGTTAATTTGCTTGAGTAATTTCGGTATCTAGATTGTGTTCAAGCCCTAATTTTAAGTTTATTAGTTTATCACAATCACAATTCATAAATTTGTGTTTATTATTTTCGGTAGCCTATTTATCTACCACTTACCTTTGTTCTGAAATCTGAATAGCCTTTCTTCATAGCCTTTTTTATGGCTTCTATCTTATAGGGCGTATCTGGTGCTGCAAAGAGCTCCCGCGTTTTCGCAGGGTCCAGGGAGGGTCCGTCCTATTTAAGGGAAGATGTACGCGGTCTTTCCCCCACATTTTGTGGGGAGGCCGTTCCCACGGATCGAACCTGAGACCTTCGGTCCCTTAGGAACAGCTTTTACCGCTGCGCCAAGGCCCGCCCTCATGGCTTCTATCTTATGAGCATCGATTATCCAACATAGTTGAAATCTCCAAACTTGGAACGTCTGATGGTTTGCATTTTTGAGTAAATCATTTTTTTATTTTTACTACTTTTTGTTGAGATAACTAGTATTGTCATTAACCAAAGTATATTAATTAAGTATATGGACATTATAACCTAAGTATATTAATTAATATGGGCAACACTGTTATAGGTATTAAAATTTGAGTTGGTATCCAATTATAAGTTTACTTATTAGAATTAAAAAGCTTATTTCTATGAATTTGGCTGGTCTTTTTATCACCTACAACTTTGTTTTGGCTATTGTAGCATCTTCTTGTGGTTAATTAAAGTTGATAGATTTATGTGTTTAGAATTAACTAGATTTCATAGTCTAATTTGTTGAATTTTAATGGTATGTTTAGCCGATTGCACACAACATGCTTGGCCAAAGAAAACCATCCTACCTCTTATAGCATAGGTAGACATTTTAGGTGACCAACTCGACCCGACCCGACCCGACCCAAAAATTTTGAGGTTGGATTTTAAGAAATCCAAGCATCAAAATTAGTGACCCCATAAAAAAATTCCTGGTTCCACCACTGGATGGAGTGGTGATGGGAAAATATTCGTCGGGATTCACCCGTCACACAACCCCATAGATTGAAAACTAAACTGGGTACAACGAGGAAACAAGAAAAATATAGGACGATACCATGTAAAACAGAAAAATCTAGGGAAAATGTGAAAAATTGATGTGACGTTGATGTGTCACATGAGAAAACATAATGGTTATGATGAAGATTGAAATCAAAGATGGTAAAATTGACAATAAATGAAGATGACAGTGGAAGAATCAAATGGAAACTTGGATTGTATTGCAAATGAAGATGATGCTTACAGACTCACTTACCACCACCGTAATGGTCCAGGGCTATGCCCTTCTCAATGCTATTACAAAGAGCCACAAAATCCTACTAATTCTTTTCCCACCCCCTTAGGGTTTACTAATACCTATTTATATAAAATATACATTGCACTAAACACCCTCCTAGAATAGACAATTGACATTTAGACTAGAAACTATAACATGATTCCTATCATTACTCCCCCCTTCAAAACAGTCTTGTCCTCAAGACTGGGATCGGCTGCGTCGTCTGGTGGTCGACCTTGGCCATGCACCACCCACAAATGATATGATCCAACAACACCTGCAGCAACCTGACTTGCAGTCTTGCACCAACCATGAAATAGTTTCCATAACAAATCTTATTTAGGGTTTGTATACGGGTCAGGTGGTTTAGGATCCTCATCCAAAACAAACAGCTTCAAAGCAAAAGCAGAAGGTCGGGTATGGTAGAGCCACCCAAAGTCCCAACCCGGTTTCCACTCAAAGGTTTGAACCTCACGGAATTCACCAGTCCCGAAGCCCACTAGTTCCTGAAATCGGTCCGATAGTATTCCAATTGTGTGAAATTGTGATTGAACGTCAACAACCTGTGTATCGGAAGACTGAAATGGCGCCAATGATTTGGCATCCGAGCTTGAACGCACAGCCTGCAATTGAACTTGACCATGAGCACTCCAACGTTCTTCTGATCAGGAAACAATTTCCTCCAATTGAGCTACAAATTGGATACCAGAACCGCCTAGGGATTCCTGCTCAATCCCAGATTCAACAGAATCTGTTTTTGGCTTGGTGTTTTGGATCCATCCTTGCGGATCGAAACCGTTGAATTCCAGCAGATTTACCTTATTCACTACGCAAGGTAGAGTGGAAGGAGGGTTTGATTGACCTGATTTTGTGCCGGAACCAGATCGAAGACCACTGTCGATCGCTGAAACCTTCGAATCTGTTCCTAATTTTTTCTCGAATTGCTTCATCCAACCAAGCATCACCGTACGAAATTTGACCGATTCCACCCTATCGCCTTCTAACACCAATAGAGAAACCTTAATTGCAGCAATATCTGATTGAAGTTGTTGAATCTGTTGTTCGTGACTATCCAAACGAGAAGTCTGATTCACCATAATTGAATTGAAGTAGACCTGATGTAGATTCGATGAACAAAAACGACTGAAGGGACAAGAGCGGAAATGATAATCAAGGAACAGAACAAATATCAAATTGGATTGTGGATCGAAAGGAATTGGATCTGGAAATCAGAATTGGAGATCAGATTGGATATCCAATGAATAGAACAAACACCGATTGGGCAATTGAAAGAGAAATTGAGAGTGGATGAGGATGAACGAAGTGACAAAGGAACAGAGTAAGATGTTGAAGATGAAATCGAAACCGAAAAGGAAACGAAGAGGAGGATGTTGAAGGCGGCGGGTTCGGGATGAGGATGTTTGGTGATTTGTGGAAAAAGATGCACCGGAGACAGAAATGAAGAAGCTGAGATTGCCGACGAAGCAGTGGCGGGAGGCGGTGGCAGCGATATTATCCGGCAAATTAAGCAATTGAAGGCGAAATTAGCAGTGGAGCTATAATCGGAGCTAGTAACGGCAGGTCGACGTGCAGGTCGGACCAATGATGAAGATTGAAATCAAAGATGGTAAAATTGACAATAAATGAAGATGACAGTGGAAGAATCAAATGGAAACTTGGATTGTATTGCAAATGAAGATGATGCTTACAGACTCACTTACCACCACCGTAATGGTCCAGGGCTATGCCCTTCTCAATGCTATTACAAAGAGCCACAAAATCCTACTAATTCTTTTCCCACCCCCTTAGGGTTTACTAATACCTATTTATATAAAATATACATTACACTAAACACCCTCCTAGAATAGACAATTGACATTTAGACTAGAAACTATAACATGATTCCTATCAGGTTACCAGTGGCCTAAGTAAGCCATAGACTTAATCTCTTCAAACAAGCTGACAAGGCGTTTTTTCTTGAGAAAACCTTATGGTTACGAGTCTTTAAAATGCACTAACACCACTAAGATTATTGAGTGCATCACTCTTCTCACCTCCTTATCAAGCCTCATTGATTTGCGAATTTCAAGCAGATCTCAAGTACTGAATGCATACATAGGACGAATATGGCACCAGGTACTAACCTTTTGCCGGATTATCGTGGAAGTATAACAAGACATAAATAAGTGATCAACAGACTCCACGTTCTCCTCGAATAGATAACATAAACTACTCTCAACTGGGAGTGCTACTTCTCCTTAATCCTTCAAGTGTTAGCAGTCTGTTTTGTTCCGCTCTCCATCCAAATATGTTCACCTTTATTGGCAGCAATCAATTCAAATCAAATACAAAATCCACATCGTTTTTTTCAGTGAGCATTCGCCTTACATCCTTAGCAGTAAAAAGACCATCTTTGTTCCCTAGCTAAATCCTCAAGTTCTTACCACCTGTTAGAATAGTTAGGCAAGATTTAAACTCTTGTTACTCGACGAGAATTTGGTTCTATCATCAAATTCCATTGCTACAATGATTGAGGGTGTCTGATATATAAGTATTCTGATACAGTAGAGTTTTTATTAAAGCCCCAAACATACACATATTAATATGGTAGATTACAATCATCATACAGCTCCTTTTATGCACAAACCTGTTAAGACAATCATCATACAGCTCCTTTTATGCACAAACCTGTTAAGACTTGAGTCCTGCCAATGACAGATTTGTGTAAATTAGTTGTGTTGCATAATTAAAAGTATGTCAGATGAGTGTGTGAGTTACCAGTTAAGATGAGTGTGTGAGTTACCGGTTAAGAAAAGTATATACACAACTCTTATATACAAAATGAAGATTTAAGTAGCAAAATCTTCTGTAGGTTTTGCAGTTGTATATCAATACATTAAATCCCTCTTTTGCGTCATGTTGAAAATAATAATTTGTAGGGTCAGTCAAACTCATCCTTCCACAAATTAAGGTTCAATCATTCAATCAACAACTCCATTCCGTGATATAAGGTCAATCACAGCTGTATTACAGAAGGAGCCATGATTATCTTTCCTTGTATTTGTACTATAAATGTTGTTCTTGTTATTTGTAGAAAAATCACAAACAATCAATACAAAACATGCTTCTCTGGTTACCATTTCTTAACATGGTATCAGAGCATGATCGATTCTAGGATCACAAGGCTCATCAAAGAAGTTTCAAACTCAAACCAAAACAAAATCAAAACCTCAGAAAACAAACCCTCTTTATCAAGGTGTCTGTTCGGTCTCTCGATTGAATCATACGTAACCAAGTTGGAGGAGAAGGTGATAAAGAAGGATACGTACCTGAGGGTCCTGAAACCACACCGCCACCTGCCGCGGTTGCAGCCCAAGCTCATCAGCAAGCTTCACCTTCCTCTCATTCTCCATTTCAAAGTTTTTTGACGGTCAACCGGCGTTCTTCTCGGAGATCTGACCTCCGGCGAACTCATTTCCACTACCATCGACATTGATTGAAATTCTCGTGGTTAGAGTTCAGACCTTGAGAATCTTCGGCGCTCGAACCACCGGATTTTCACGAGCGATAGCCTCACGTCCAGCGGCTTTTTAGTCGTAGCTACAGTTCCCAAAGTTCCGCCCGATCTCCGGCAGCACCTTAGGGCCGAAGACAAGGGTGGCGACGCCGACAATAACCGCGAGCTCCGGTACACCGAGTCACGATAAACCTGTTTTTCTGCCGACAATAACCGCGAGCTCCGGTACACCGAGTCCGAACATACAATTACACGATAAACCTGTTTTTCTGCTGCTGATCGGAACGGATCTGCGTGTGTGAACGAGATTCAAGGGTTTGAAAGTGTTGGTGAAGAAGGATGAATTGGAGGAAGAAAACAGAGCGGTTGTTGGTGATGGTGAAATTGGTGGTGTGTGAAGGGAGTTGAGATTGGATGCAGTTTCTCTCTCTTCTGAGCCATGTTTTTTTGGGGGAGTTTCTGAAAGTGGATTTGGTTTCTGAAAGTGGATTTGGGGCGGTGAACGTGGACTCCCACTGTCAAGAACCACCAGGACTCCCACTGTCAAGAACCAGGAGCCGCTTTGAAAAACCAGGAGAATCGTTTCAAGAATTTTAATAGTATAAAAAAGGGAGAAAAAATTTCAATAGTATAAAGTTTCAAGTGGGTTATCTTCAAGTTTATTAAAAAGGAGTTATCTTCAAGTGGGTGAAAAATTTTTAAAAAATTAATAGTATAAAAAATGGCTCAAGTATCATCTACAGGTACTTTTCATCCTTTTCTAGTAGAAAGTTTCAGAAAGGGTAAGTCTGTCTCTGAACATGTTGGAATGGCCAATATGGCTCAAATGTGCTATGAAAAACAAAATACATCATGGATATTTGATAGCGGGGCAACCGACACCATGACATATGACGCGTCAGACATCAGCTCATCCTCTAAACCTAGAAAAAACCACATCCAAACGGCAAATCAAGGGATAATGGATGTAAAAGGAGGGGGAACTATAGAGTTCTCACCAACTTTGAAGCTGTCTAATTGTCTTTATGTTCCCTCGTTGTCACACAAGCTATTATCAATAAGCCATGTGACAAAAGAACTCAATTGTACGGTACTGATGCATCCAACTTTTTGTATCTTACAGGATATCAGGACGGGAGTGATCATTGGGCGTGGCACTGAGCCCCAAGGATTGTATTACGTGGACGAGGTGACTCAACAAGGTACTGTGATGCTTGCTCATGGAACTACAAGACGGGAAGCTTGGTTGTGGCATAGGCGTCTCGGACATCCGTCCACTGGTTATCTACACCTTCTATTTCCTAAACTTTTTCCTTCAAATAAACCAATAAATTGTGAAACTTGTGTGCTTGCTAAAAGCCATCGATCGACTTTTAAACCAAACAACACAAAAGTTGATTCACCTTTCTCATTGATTCACTCTGATGTATGGGGCCCGGCCCCTACAATTGGAGGACAAAACTTTAGGTATTTTCTACTCTTTGTGGATGATTGTACCCGTATGACTTGGATCTATTTTTTGAGGCATAAATCTGAAGTGTTCGAAAAATTCTCTTGGTTTTATGCCATGATCCAAACACAATTCAAAAAATCCATCCAAATTTTACGATCAGATAATGGGAGTGAATTTGTGAATAATTCCATGAAACAATTTTTTCAAGAAAAAGGAATGATTCACCAAACTTCATGCACACATACCCCTGAACAAAACGGCGTTGTTGAAAGAAAAAACCGTATCCTCCTAGAGATAACCCGAGCCCTCTTAATTGAATCCCAAGTTCCTAACTCATTCTGGCCTGAGGCTGTTGCCACAGCTACTTACCTCATTAATCGGCTACCAACCTATGCTCTTAAACTCAAAACTCCTCTTCAAACCCTGTCTGAGTTTACCAAAATCCCCCAACTCTCACCCTAAAACCACGTGTCTTTGGTTGTTCTGTGTTTGTTCATATACCCAAAACTGAACGCGACAAGCTTCAACCTTGTGCAGAAAAATGTGTCTTCCTAGGGTATGGAGTTAATCAAAAAGGGTATCGATGTTACAACCCAAATAGACGTCATATGTTTACTACCATGAATTGTGACTTTCTTGAAACCCAATATTTTTATACTAAACACAGTGGTCAGGGGGAGAGAGATTATGACACACTGAGTTGGTTAAAATGGATGCCATCATCTGAAGAAGTTAATCACAGTACCCAAGGCGAGTCACTCCAACCACCCACACAATCTGAGGACACCAATATCAGTGCTACCCAAGATGCTCCTCCCAACCTGATGTCTGAGGTAAATGATACTCAATCTTCTCACTCTTCTGACTCTCCTGATCATATCGAGTCTGTAGAAAATACTGTTGCTTCTAATCATGAGACGACCATCGAGGAAATTGAGTCTTTGCAGGAACAATCAATACAAGAAGAAACATCGGGAAGATATGTTCTTCCACCAAGATCAAATAGAGGGGTTCCTCCAAAGAGATATTCTCCTGAAAAGGAAGCCAGGAGTTCAAGATATCCTATGGCAAACATGGCCAAAGGAAATCTGTCAAATGAAGCCCGAACATTTAACTCCGCTTTGTACTCTGAAGACATCCCAACGACATTAGAAGAAGCCTTAGCCTCAAAAGTTTGGAAAGAAGCCATGGAAACCGAGATGAAAGCCTTAATGAAGAATGAAACTTGGGAGAAAAGCAAGCTTCCTACTGGAAAAAAGCCGGTAGGATGTCGATGGGTATTTTCCATCAAACACAAAGCTGATGGAACCATTGAAAGATATAAAGCAAGACTGGTTGCTAAGGGGTATACACAGACATACGGAATTGACTACTCGGAAACTTTCTCCCCTGTAGCCAAGCTTGATACAATCAGGGTCCTCCTCTCAATTGCAGCAAACAAAGGGTGGCCTCTACATCAACTTGATGTCAAGAATGCCTTCTTGCATGGAGAATTAAAAGAAGAAGTGTATATGGAAGCCCCACCAGGGTTCACAGGAA
Organism: Flaveria linearis; assembly: GCA_024085815.1. NCBI lineage: Eukaryota > Viridiplantae > Streptophyta > Magnoliopsida > Asterales > Asteraceae > Flaveria > Flaveria linearis. Next base: position 9,014,008 of record CM044010.1, read on the forward strand.
ATTTCAAAATAGGAGAAGTTTGTCGATTAAAGAAATCTCTCTATGGGCTCAAACAGTCACCACGAGCCTGGTTCGGGAGGTTTACTGTTACCATGAAGAAGTATGGGTTCAAACAAAGCAATTCTGACCATACATTGTTCTTAAAACAAAGGGGTGATCTTGTAACTTGTTTAATCATATATGTTGATGATATGATAATTACAGGAAATGACCACGAGGAGATGTCAAGATTAAAGAATAACTTGTTTACAGAATTTGAAATGAAAGATCTAGGGAGACTTAAGTATTTTCTGGGAATCGAGGTACTAAGATCTAAACAAGGAATCTTCATCAACCAAAGGAAATATGTTCTTGACCTCCTAGCAGAGACGGGTATGATAGATTGCAAACCAGCAGAAACTCCAATGATGATGAATCAAAAACTTTATATGGAGCTTAAAGCAGAGTTAGCAGACAAAGAGAGATACCAACGGTTAGTGGGAAAGTTGATATACCTCTCACATACCCGACCAGACATAGCATATGCTGTTGGAGTTGTGAGCCAGTTCATGCATCAACCTCAGACTACCCACATGGAAGCTGTTTTAAGGATCATTAGGTATCTCAAAGGAACAATAAGTCACGGAGTTCTGTTTAAACCTAACGGACACTTGGAAATTCAAGCATACACGGATGCTGACTGGGCAGGAGATAAAGGAAATCGAAGATCAACGTCAGGATATTTCACACTTGTCGGAGGAAATCTTGTGACATGGAGAAGCAAAAAACAGAAGGTGGTTGCTCTCTCTAGTGCAGAAGCTGAATTCAGAGGAATAGCAAGGGGCTTGGCAGAAGTACTTTGGATACAAAAACTCTTAACTGAGATTGGTTTTCCTCCAATAAAAGCCAGCAAGATTATGTGTGACAATGAAGCTGCAATTCAGATATCAGAGAATCCTGTCCAACATGATCGTACAAAACATGTTGAAGTTGATCGGCACTTCATCAAAGAAAAACTAGAAGGGGAATCATCGAACTACCTTTTGTTGCATCAAAAGATCAGTTAGCCGACATACTGACTAAAGCAGTCAATGGAAAGATCTTCAGCCATTGTTTAAGCAAGTTGAGCATTGGAGATCCCACTACTCAACTTGAGGGGGAGTGTTGAAAATAATAATTTGTAGGGTCAGTCAAACTCATCCTTCCACAAATTAAGGTTCAATCATTCAATCAACAACTCCATTCCGTGATATAAGGTCAATCACAGCTGTATTACAGAAGGAGCCATGATTATCTTTCCTTGTATTTGTACTATAAATGTTGTTCTTGTTATTTGTAGAAAAATCACAAACAATCAATACAAAACATGCTTCTCTGGTTACCATTTCTTAACACATAGGTATCAAATTTATTATATCATTGAACAAACCTGTGGATCGATACTCTAAGGCTCACCTCGTGGCCTCAAATTTTTTGTCGATTGGGATGGCCCGATGAGTTGATTTCAAGAATTAGTTGGCCGTCGGCTTTGGTTATGCAAAACACAAACACATCATCTAAACCAAGTGAAAAGTAGGAATGAACATAAGTCGGTTCGTCGAAAAAATTATTAAGTTTTATAAAACTCTTATACCTTAACTAGAAAGATCAAACAATACATTCATTGTAGAATCGGATGGTCACATAGACATAAACTTGATGTTGACGTGAACATGTAACTTGTGAAATTACTTCTGTATGATTTCCTCGAATGTTAATTAACTTTCAACTATCTATGATAGAAGAATTATACAATACAACATCAACGAATTTGATATTTAATAGCTGAATCACAATTTACATACTATTCGTTCTTACAAATCCATTCATTGAATGACTGAACCGGGGTGAAAATTTATAATGAAATTAAACAAAAACAAACCAAAAACAAACCAAAAACAAAAACCAGGCTGTTCACGAGCCGAGCCGAACCGATCGAACCTTTACTCGTGCTTGGCTTGTTTCTAAACCGAATCGATCCGATCAGCTCGTTTCTAAACCGAATTGAACCGATCAGCTCGCTTACAACCGAGCGAAAATCGAATGAGCATTTTTCGAGCGTTAATTTTCGATCGAGCGTCGAGCAAATGCAAACAAGCGGTGAACAATTTGTACAACTCAACTATCCAGTGTATAATCCGATTTAAGTTTTATGACTCAAGCAACCATGTTTCATAGATAACATTTTCATGAATAATAAGACATTGTAACTGAAAATGAGGCTAAAATTCTAGTGATGTAGGGGTGAGCATAACGAGAGAACGATACCTGAGAACAGGAGATGATCGACTAAGAATAAAAATGGAGTCAAAAATTTCTTATAGCGACTTACAATTTCACTTTAATGCTTAGTGTTAATTTTTTTTATTAGGTTGATTGATCTAATATGTATAAATATAATCATATAATTGTATACAATACGCTAAATCTACTAGAGTATTATGTATAAACTATATATATAAAAAATAAAAAATAATTTGAGCCGAACCAAGCCTAGCGAAACTTTGCTTGTGCTTGAATCGTTTATGAACCGAGCCAAGCCGACCGGCTCGTTTACAACCGAGCAGAAGTTCGAACGAGCATCAAGCAAGCGTCTTGAACAGCCCTAATAAAAACAAAAAATAAACGACGCCTGAGAGATTCGAACTCTCGCGGGGAAACCCCATGTACTTAGCAGGCACACGCCTTAACCACTCGGCCAAAGCGTCGTTGTTGTTATGGGTCTAAATATTATATTTTAATATGATTTATGTATGCATGTGTATTCTCTAAACCATGTCCCCACTCTGTGTTAGTGGGCTTCAAATAGAATTCTCAAATCTTTTCCGAATCAAACATCAATTCTATAGTTTGTCTTTACGATCAAACATGTTGCGAAAAAATATATTTATAACATTATATTTCCAAAAATCGTGATGTTATCATTTTGTGTGAACAATTGATTGCGTTACTAATTAAGGTTTTGATAGAACCATTTTAAGAAGTGGGACGCGCTTTTCATATTTCACTTCTTATGTAGCGTTACCAAATTACATCCTTCTATACACTAGTAACTCCCTTATCTAAAATATGGAAAGTTGGCTTTCACTCATACCACCATTCCTTTAATAATTTTATAAATAAAATCCTAACGTTTTAATAATATAAAATAATATTGTTATAAGACTAATATTACTATAAAATGTAAAAAAGCACATCATTTCTAATTTAAAAACACAAATGTGAAATAGGAGGAAAAAAAATTAAATATCTAGTCGTTATTGTTAGTGGGAAGACGAAGTGTATAATATGTTTCATCAAAGCTACCGATATAAGCGTAGATGCTCTTTCAACTTTCAGTTATAACACGTCAAATGCTCAAATGTTAAATATTGTATCTATTTAAGTTGTGCTAAGTACGTAGAATTTGAGAACGTATCCCATAAGTGCTTGTACTTCTTGAATTTCACTTGTTTCAGTTTCCACACCTCTACCTACTCAAGAATCCTTTTAGAGAATTACTGCCTTGGTATGCCGTTAATTGATCACACATATATATAAGTCTTTTGTGGGGGCTTGGTATTTCACAAATACTAGTCCATATATTTCTTATGTGGTAAACTTGGTTATTTAGTTTTTACAGGCTCCATCAACGGCTCATTTTTAATCGTCAAACATATATGTTAAGGGATTATGACTATGGTCTCACCTTCTTGCCCGCCTTCTACTTCTATTCTTGGTTGTTTGGTGTTGATTGGAGTCATTGCGTTGAAACTCGGAGGTCTAATTATGACTAATCGATCTTTTGGGTGGCATTCTTGTTTTATGCCTTATGGAGTGCCAAGAACCAATCGACAATCTCTAGATCAAGCTACGACCCCGAGTACCTTGCAATGGCAAAAATACTCCTGAAATAGTTTGGATTACTCTCCTTCTTGGAGAGCTTTATGTTCTTCCTTCGGATCGTCGTATCCTTTTTTGTAATAATCGTAGCGCTTTATTTTAAGCATAAAATTTGATTGCTCATAAAAGCGCTAAGCACATTGACATTGATTATCATTACTTAAGAGAGCATGCCACTTCTAGGAAGTTTATACAAATGCAATCCTACCAAGCTTGAAGCGGCAAATATTTGTACAAAAAACTTACCACGGCTTTTGACATTGGTCTGTTTTTTCCGCTTGAGGGGGGGGGGGGGGGGTTTGTTAACGATATCCAAGATACCCCACGTATTCATATTCAAGATAAATGTAAAAGTAATGATATCAATATTGCAGTTTTGGAATGCTAGAACTTAATGCTTCCATTGATGAAAAGCAACGAAACTTATACAGAGGATTTTTTTTGAAAGATGAATTTCAATCAAAAACAGAAACGGACGGGCCTCAAAACAAGGACCCCCCGAACAACCAAACGAATTACAACACGTCTAGAGGATATTTACACCAAGCGTTCCAATCAATAACTTTAAATCTAGATCTAGTTTTAAACCAAAAATACGAAGTCATTTTAATACTCTCCAACACTTGAACCGGCCGACGACGAATATTGTTGAATATCCTTGCATTGCGTTCGTTCCAAATAGCCCACAACGTCGTGAAGAATAAACCTCTAAGGATGTAGCGCTTGGTCTTCGAAATCTGCTGCAACTTAACAACCTGCAAGAAATCCTTCACGTCGAAAACAATCATAGGAGGAAGGCGACACCAAGCCTCAAAACGGTTCCAAATCTCAGCTGAAAAAAGCACCCAGTAAAGAGATGATTTGTCGTTTCTTGGGCTGCATCACACATATTACAAATCGAGTTGGGAATCGATACACCCCGTTTAAGGAGTTCCGACTTCGTAGGGATCCGATTCAACAAAGTTCGCCAAACAAAAATCTTACACTTTAGCGGAGTCCAACCTTTCCAATACATGTTACAATTCATCATTGACTGCTGACTTTGCTGCAAAGGGCTTTGGCGCTGCGAACTGTAAAGGTTTCATCCTTGACGGCTGTCCAAATCCACTTGTCAACACCACCTTTCCAATCAAAATCATAAATATCCTCCAAGAGCCCAAACAACTCATTCAATTCAGCCGATGAAGTAGGCTTTGTACGCCAATCCCAGACCATACTTTTAGACCCATTTTGAACTTTAACTCTATCAGAAACCAGTGCCCATTTGTTCGTTCAAGAATAAATAAATTGGGGTAAATTTGTTTAAGCGGAGCATTTGTAAGCCAGGGATCCACCCAGAAATTAATAGAAGACCCGTCACCCAAAATCCCCAAGAAGAAGCTACCAAACGTCCGACCATTCCTAATGTTTCTATCCCCAACCTTCACGATTTGCTTCCAACAACCTGATGCCGAAGTAGAACAAGGTAATGCAGTCCAAGTTCTACTAGAGCCATGACACGCCATAACAACTCTTTTCCATAGACTATTATCGGCCTTTTTAAAACGTCAAAACCACTTAAGCAGCAACGCATCATTGACATCCATAAGATTAGCGATGCCTAAACCACCTACCTTCTTTGGTGTAGAAACAATGTTCCAAGCCACCCAATTAATCTTTTTATCTTCATTACAACCCGCCAAAGAAAACGTCTCATGATTGTCTCTATGCTCTCAATAATCGCTTTCGGAGCTTTATACAGAGAGAGGTAATAAATAGGCAAGTTCTCAAGCACCGATTTAATAAGAATCAAACGACCCCCAATAGACAAAGTCTTGGCTTTCCATGAAGAGAGCCGATTTCTGATAACCTCAATGACCATACTCCAATTTGCAATTCTCGACATCGAAGCTCCGACTTTTATACCCAAGTAAACACAAGGGAAAGTGCCACGCTTGCATCTCAAAACTTCCATAACACTATCAACTTCCTCTTCTACCGTTCCCACCCCAAATAAGTTAGATTTATGGAGATTAATCCGTAAACCCGAACATAAATAAAATACCCGAAGAATCCTAGCCAACGCTTGGATATTTTCAATAGACCACTCACCCATGATAAGAGCATCGTCTGCAAAGAAAAGATGGGTAATATTCAAGTCACCATTGGGTAAAGTAATACCTTTAAACACACCGAGTGCCTTGGCCTTCTCCAACATCCATGACAAACATTCCATCACAATAAGAAATAAAAATGGGGAGAGGGGATCTCCTTGGCAAATGCCCTTTCCATAAGAAAACTGGAAAGTAGGAGACCCATTCACCAGGACGGAAGCCCTAGCAGACTCAAGCACACCTTTAATCCATTTACACCAACGAGCAGGAAAACCCATCTGAGACATAACAGAAATCAAGAAACTCTAATTGACATTGTCGTAGGCTTTCTCAAAGTCGATCTTCAAAAGAAAAGCTTTTTATTTCGTGTTTTTAAGCACGCTGAAACTTCATTTACAACAAGGGGCCCGTCCAAAATAAATCGATCCGATAAAAACGCTGATTGAGCTTCAGAAATCACTTTACCCAAAATCTTTTGAGGCGATTAGCTAGGATTTTTGAGATCACTTTGCTAATTACCCCAATAAGAGTAATGGGTCTGTAGTCTTTAAGACCGACCGGCGTCTTCACTTTGGGGATAAGGGTTATAAAAGCCGAACCACACCCATGATTAATAACACCTGCGTCGTAGAACTCCACCATAATACTATAAAAGTCATCTTCCAAAACATTCCAGAAACGTTTAATGAAGCTAAAGTTAAAACCGTCCGGGCCAGGAGCTTTAGAAGAACCACAATCAAACACGACATCTTTAACCTCTTGTTTATTGAAATGAGAAGTCAGCATCATACCATCTTGCATATCCACCTGATGTAACCCGTCACATATAATAGCCGGCCTCACAACATAAGACTCTTTGAAGTGGTTTTTAAAATACCTAAACACCTCCTTCTTGATAAGATCTGGTCTCGAAACCCATTGACCTTTAATAACGAGGCCCGGAATCGAATTTCTAGACTGTCTCCCCTTCACCATATTATGAAAAAAAACTAGTATTTTCGTCACCAAGCTCAGCCCATTTAACTCGGGATTTTTGTCTCAAATCACGAGACCTATATAACTCGATCTCGTGAAGATTTTTGCAACACTCAGACCACACCCACATTTCGGCTTCCTCTAAATCACGATGCCCCATAAGGCGTTCCATATCTTCCTTATCCTTTTTCAAGGCCTTCTCCACCTCAATATCTTTTTTACGACATTCACTAATCCAAGCGGTAAGCTTATAACGAAGATTTTTGAGTTTATTTATAAGGTTCACATCAGCCGGCCCTTCATTATGCCATGAAGAAAGAGCCGCCATAATAATATCTTCGCACCCAGACCTATCAATCCAAGAGTCAAACCACCGAAATGGTTTCGGGCCAAAATTCGTATCACTGATCGAAAGAAACAGAGGAGCATGGTCTGAAGATTCTCTAGACAAAGTTCTAACAAAAGCATTTGGCCACTTATTAAAAATATTGCTGCACACAAAAATTCTGTCTATCCTGCTCATCTTGCACACCCCTAACCGATTGACAAGATACGTAAACCGCATACCTTTAATATCAAACTCCCGAAGGCCTGCTTCATCCACAAACTCATTAAAATCTCTAGCACATACGGGTTAAAAATCGAGTTTTTCCTTTCACTAGGATCTCTCACTGCATTAAAATCCCCAAGAACAATCCACCACCCTCACCTGCCTGAATAACTTGAATAAGTTTTGACCACAAATCTCTTTTCGCTGCATTAGTTTGGGGGGCATAAACATTCAATAAATTGACACGATTACACCCACCCGTCAAAAAACCAGACACAAGAAGGAAATTATTATCCTTAACCACCGAATCCTTCGTAAAGAACATAGGATCCCAAATACTCAAAAGCCCTCCCGAGTTGCCAATGGAATCGACAACCTCAAAATCATACCCAACCCCACCCCAAAAATTAGACACAAAACCCAAAGAAACATCGGCCGACATTGTCTCCTGAATGGCAATAAAAGAAACCCCAAACCATTTTTCAACCTACTAATCCAACCAGCTTTACCCGAAGATCCCAAACCCCTTACATTTAAAGATAAACAATTCATTTGTTACCAAATTGTAATCCTTCATTAACAATCGACTCATGGATTAGAATGGTTTGATCTTGTAGTTGCACACCAAGTTTCTCGGCCATACTCTTGGTAGCTTCCACTTCTTTATTTGCCATCGTTCAATGTGGTTTTCCTCATTCACTACATCATCTTGTCTAATGGAATTAGGGATAAATTCAAATCAATTGATCTTTCCTCAGCATCAGTCACGTTATTTAAATGAGGCCCATCAGATTCTGATCCATCTTCATCATTGATCCCCAGCAGCCTATTAAGACCAAACAAGTCATTTTTGTTACTTTTGGGCTTTTTAACTACCTTTAGGCTTTCATTGCTACTTGTGTAAGAGCAACTAGGCCGGCCCACTTCATTTTTCTTGAATTTTTTTCTCTTGACCACATTCGACGTAGGGCCCCTCGAGTTGACCTCCAAGACATTATCAAAATCAAAGTTTACAGCTGGCATAAACGTTTCTTGATTTCCTCCTTCAATGTTTCTCTCTCCAATCATTGGGCTTGAATGCTCATTCATTACCTCATTACTATCATCATTCCTTTCCAAAAATATGGGATTTTCATTAATGGCCATATTAACTTCTTCGCCGGAGTTGTTAGCCGGCGTATCCTCCGACACATCGACACTATTGTCCATTGAACGATCATCTTCTCCATCGCTGCCACCATCATCGTTCTCCTCAACCACGACCTTGTTAAAAACAGGAGCCCATTCCCCACGATCTTCATTAACCCACACACGGAATTTTCTATATGACCAATTCAATACCACCTCCTCCGCAATCCTCTTACCATCACCAGCAAGAATGGCGATAAAAGCAGAGGATAGATTCATCTCCGATTCAGATTTATTGGCTTTGTGAACAACTTTCCCAAACTTCCCTCCAATACTATTAATCGTCTCATTAGTCATCAAGTGCAAAGGAATCCCCTCCACCTTCAACCATACCAATCTTTCAAAGGACAAAGACTGGCCTTTCCAAATGGCAACTGAGTGAAACTTATCGGTCATTGACTTAGTAGCCTCGAGAACAAGATTAACGATATCATGACCTCAAAAGAAATCAAGATGTCAAGACCACCAATATATTGAACCTTCCTAAAACCCGGGCATATACCATTAAGGATTACGTAAATATTCTCCAAGGACTCCAGATCATTCATTCTTGCAACTATTGCACGGCCATGCAAGTTACCGAATGCATTGACGTTGTTATCAATCAACATGGATTTTCCTTCAAACAATCTTTGAATGGTCTCTCTCCTGAATATGCCGAATACCCCGGATGACCCATGCTACCACTGCTGGTAGGTTTATTGAACCCTTTAGCCGACTTCTGATCATTCCTCATATTTATCTCCCCTTCTTCTAAGACGAATCTCGCAACATTAAACCACAGTTTACTGTCGCCTATTCGAATGCCTCTTAAATTCTTTATCAACTCCTCCTTATCTTTGATATCCAGCATGGATATAAAACCAAACCTATTGCCTCTTTTATCCCTCTTTCTTGCAATGTATAAATCAAAGATCTGGCCAAAAACTCGAACATGAGACGCTAAATCTGATCCGCTGCATCCTTCTGGTAGGTTTGAGACGAAAATCTTCGTTAATCGACGTTGGATCTAATCCGGAATAGGTTTCCGGTGATCTCCCATGAGAGAAAAAAAAATTAAAAAAAATAAAAAAAATAACTTATACAGAGGATAAACAGAAAATACAGGAGAAAACCTAGGGAATATAACAAACCCTAATTTGACTAGGCAATTACAATATTAAAATATACAACAGAATAAAATAAATAAGTATATTATTTAACATTCCCCGCAAGATGGACGAGCTGGAAAGGAGACCAATCTTGGATATAAGTAATTGAAACCGTGGTCGTAACAAGGGTTTGGAGAGGACATCAACCAACTGGTCGTCACCGGAAACATGAGTAACCCGAAGAGTACCATTTTGCACCTTTTCTCTAACAAAATGAACATCCAATGTAAGGTGTTTCATCTTGGAATGAATAACCGGGTTAGCAGAGTAGGTGGTTGCACTTAGATTATCACAATATATAGTAGGAGCCCGAGTGAAGTGATAACCGAGTTCAGTCAGAAGGTTTGCAATCCATTGAACCTCAGTAGTAGCCGACGCCACCGCCCTAAATTCTGCTTCTGTAGAACTTCTAGCTAAAGTGCTTTGTCGTTTGGAGCTCCAAGCTATTGGGTTGGAGCCAAGGAAAACAACATAACCAGTAGTGCTATGGACTGTGTTCTTATCACCAGCCCAATCGGCGTCAGTAAAGGCGTGAAGGTGGATAGCAGATGCTTTGCGAATTAATAAACCCTTGGAAATGGTGCCTTGCAAGTAACGAAGTAGCCTTTTGAGAGCGGACCAATGTTGAAAAGTTAGGGCATGCATAAATTGAGACAACCTGTTAACCGTGAATGCCACATCTGGTCTAGTAAGAGACAAATATTGGAGAGCACCAACTAAGGCTTTATAATCTGTGGGAGAGGGGTAAAGGGGAGCACCAGTAAGAGTAAGACTTTCTGAGCAAGTAATTGGGGTAGAAATAGGTTTACAGTCACTCATGTTAGCCTTTTTAAGAATATTAGAAATGTACTTGTGTTGAGATAAGAGAAGACCATGTGTATGAGGAATGCATTCTATGCCAAGAAAATAGGACAATGGACCAAGGTTCTTTAATGAAAATTTTGATGATAGAGTAGTGATGAACCGAGCAACCTGAGAAGGAGAGGGACCGGTAACAATAATATCATCCACAAAAATAAGGATGTATATGGGAGAAGTTCCAACCGTGAGAGTGAAGAGAGATGAGTCGGATATGGTTGGTTTGAAACCTTGAGAGATGAGAAAAGCTTTAAGTTCATCATACCAAGCACGTGATGCTTGCTTTAAACCGTAGATGGCCTTGTGTAATTTACAAACATGTGTGGGAACAGACGGGTTGACAAATCCCAGAGGTTGTGACATATAAACATCTTCCGAGAGGGTACCTTGTAGGAATGCATTATTTATGTCAAGTTGATGAAGGAGCCAGTTTTGAGAGACGGCTAGCGAGAGAATCAGTCGGAGAGTTGCCGGTTTAAGGACCGGACTAAAGGTATCACGATAATCAATTCCGGTCGTTGGGTGAAACCTTTAGCCACTAAGCGAGCCTTGAGCCGATCAACCGTACCATCCGGGTTATATTTAGTTCTATAAACCCACTTGCATCCGACGAGATTTGGAGCTTGAGAAGATGGAACAAGAGTCCAAGTGTCATTTCGTTGTAAAGCATTGAACTCTTGTTGCATTGCCTCGCGCCGATGAGGGTGCTTGAGAGCATGAGATATGGTAGGAGGTTCGGGATTGGAAGGAGTTGGGGAGGCAGTATACAATTGATAGTCAGAGTTGTGATACTTCGAATTGGGTTTTAGATGAGGACGGGTGTTATGTTTAGAAACAGAAGGGGAGGGTGATGAGGGAGTTGAAGTTTTATTTGGGGAGTTGAAGTTTTATTTTGAGAGTTGGATGAGGTATTTGAAAGAGAATGAGAAGGTGAGAGAGAGGAAGAAATGACAGAATTATGTGGAGAAGGAGTTTGTAGGGAATGATGGGATTGATCATAGGATAAAGGTGGGGATATAGGAGGTGAAAGAGACGTGGGAGTAGGTAAAATAGGTATAGATAAAGGAAGCCATATGTCAATATTAGGTGAGATAGATGGAATAATAGATGGATGAAATTTTGTAAAGGGAAAAGATTTTCAATGAATGAGACATGACGAGATGTATAAATTTTGTAGGTTTGAGGGTCAAGAGCATAGTAGGCACTTTGAGTGGGTGAATAACCTACAAAAATACAAGGAGTGGAACGGTTATGAAGTTTGTGAGGAGAGTAGGGTCTAAGCCAAGGGTAACATAAACAACCAAAGGCTCTTAACTTGTGGTAATTAGGTGTGGTGTTAAACAAAAGAAAATAGGGAGATGTATTGTTGAGAGTAGGAGTGGGCATACGATTTATTAAGTATGCCGCGGTAGTGAAAGCAAAAGGCCAAAAGTTTAGAGGTAGGCTAGCATGAGAGAGTAATGAGAGTCCCGTTTCAACTATATGGCGATGCCTCCTCTCGGCATAACCATTATGTTGTGGGGTATGGGGTGGACTAGTAAGATGAGAAATACCACACGAGGCAAAATGAGGGGCGAGTTTAAGGAATTCGCCACCATTGTCAGAAAAGAAGGACTTTATTTTTGTGTTGAAAAAATTTTCAACAATGTTTTGGAATCGAATAAATACGTGTAATGAGTCCGATTTATTTTTAAGTGGATATAGCCATGTATACTTGGTATAATGATCAACAAATATAATGTAGTATTTGAAGTTATCAAAAGAATGTATAGGTGAGGTCCATACATCAGAAAAGATTAAGTCAAGTGGAGCATGTGAGACAAGAGTGGAAGATGAAAAAGGTAATTGGTGACTTTTATTAATATGGCATGCATTACATGGAGAACAACTAGAATCAAAAGAAACATGAGAAGCTAAAAATTGAAAAGTTTTATTATTCGGGTGCCCAAGACGGTGATGCCACGTGGTGGAGTCCGTTTTGTGCATGGTGAAAACAGCGGGTGCGGATGGGGATGAAGTTACGCGTTGCGAGCGTAACTCATACATGCCCTTGGTGGCCGTTCCCCGGAGAAGTTGGTGCTTGGTTGCTCGATCCTTGATAACAAAAACAGAAGAATAAAATTTGATGAGAAGGTTGTTATCTAGACAAAGCCGGGAAATAGAAATAATATTTTTTGAAAGAGAGGGAACACATAGCACATTTTTTAAAAGAATAGAAGTATGAGTAGTGTGTAAAAGAATACAGCCAACATGAGTAATGGGTAAACCTGAACCGTCGCCAATGACTAGCTCTTCCGTCCCATCATACGGTGTGTGGAAGGAGAGGTTGTTGAGGTCAGTCGTAACGTGGTGCGATGCACCGCTATCAAAAATCCAAGGAGCAGTAGGGTGGGCCGAAGGTAAAGTCATTGTATTAACTTGTGCATGTTTGACTTGAGTATTACAATCATAGGCAGGAGCAACAATAGTGGGGTGCAATTTCTTAAAATTAGAACAATTGGTAAGGGAATGGCCCCTTTGATGGCACCACTGGCATTTGCCTAAAAACGGTTTGGGACCTGCATGATTAGTAGGGGTGGGTAGAATACCTTGGCTAGGAGATTGGGTTGGTCTAGTTGATTGAGCCGAACCTGCAGAAGAGATTGAGTTAGTTTTGTGAGACCAAGAACCACGACCGTAACCTTGCCGTGAAGTGTGCTGAACATGAAAAACGGCCACGGGCTGGTGTACGGCCGTCACCGGAGCCTGCTGTGCAAGAGTCACTTCGTGATTAATCAATTTTTCGTGAAGTTCATTAAAAGAAATAGTTGTGTCTCGAGCGTAAACTCCATCTAAGATTGGCTTGTAGAGTGTTTGATCGAGACCCTTCAGAATAGCATCGATAACGTCTTCATCGTCCATCTTTTTTCCAAGAATTGCCAATTCATCGGCAACCGTTTTGATTTGGCGCATGTAGTCGGATACAGACTGGGTCGGAAGCTTCGTGGTTTGAGTGAGGCGATGCTTGAGTTGCTTGATATGGCCTCGGCTTGGGTTCGCATACGTCTTTTCCAGGATCTCCCAAGCATGTCTGGAAGATTCAGCACCCTGGATATATGGAACAATCGTTTCAGAAATACAACTGATTAGAGCCCCGTAGATGAGCCGATCCTGACGAAACCATTATGTATAATCTGGGTTTGAAACCGTGTTTCCGTCGGTAGTGATGGTGGCTGAGGTTTAGCATGAGAACCATCGAGATACTTGAACAGATCCAATCCCTGAAGGAGTGCAGTCACTTGAGTTTTCCATGCTAGAAAATTGGAAGGAGTTAGTTTAAGTGTGGATGGGAAAGTCACGATTGTCAGATCCTTTATTGAAGCATTAACAGAAAAAGAAGTATTTTCAGGCATGGTGTGAATCTGAAACGAAGATGATGATCGAAGTGGGCTTGTGGATCTAACAGGAGATTGCGATCGTGAGGGATTAGGAGAGGGAAGGTTTGAGCCTTGCTCTGATACCATGTAAAAGTAATGATATCAATATTGCAGTTTTGGAATGCTAGAACTTAATGCTTCCATTGATGAAAAGCAACGAAACTTATACAGAGGATAAACAGAAAATTGACCGGCTTGTCGCGTGCACTAGTCAAAGATAGTATTTGTATAGTTCCTTAGTACCAAAACTATGTAGCAAATGGTAAGAAGGTGTCGAATCACAAGGAGTATGTGGTTTGTGTTTAGACTTGAATTGGACTAACGAGTCAATTATGAAGCTTGCTATTTTGTTTATAAGAGCTTTGATATGTTTACTTGAAATGGTGTTGAAACTTTGTCCAACACAAAGAAATGAACAAAACAAAAAGGTTGCTTAAAAATGATTAATAAAACTTGAGAAACTTAGAACAATGGTTAACAAAACAAAGTTTAATAACAAGGTTCACCCCGGTTGATATCATAAGGTCATGGTTCTACCAATCCAACTAACTTGCATCAAAGGTGTGATTTATGCTAACGAGTTCATCATTACAAGGTTTAGGTGTCTAGAATCGTCAACGTTAACACGGACAATAATACACTTCGTTACACAAGAACATTCAAACTCTACGTTTACATAGCACACATGAACAACTCCATTTCTCAAAGACAAATTTCATAATCATTCATTCAATTTAGGAATTCAAGTTAAGCTCAAAGTACTAGCATAAATGTTTCAAGCAATCAAATACAAAACACAAGGATGCAATCTAGTTTTCAAATGTTAACAAACCATAGTCTTACAATATGCAAACCGGGGGAAAACCAAAAGAAGATTAGCCTCTCATGTTGTTTGAGGCTTGGAATCCGGGTGATGATCTTGTTTGCAATTCCATATCACTTTGATTTTGCTTGACTTTGTTGATGATCAAAAGCTCCAATTACAGAAATTTCTTCTCTAAAGCTTCATGGATGATGATGATGAAGAAGATGGTTAATGATGAAGATGAGTGTTCTTGGAGACAAAACAAAGTGAAAAGATCATAGCATGATGTAGGATGGGCTTTTTTCCTGATTTTCCTCCCTATTATATGGCCTTTCCAGCTGCAAATTGAAAAGTCCCGTTTGAACAAGTCAAATGAAACAAGTGGGCATTAAAAATCCGACAGGATAATTGAGGAGGCGTCGGCGACGGGGTATTAGCCCGTCGACGACGGGCTCCAGAAACAACATTTTTTTTCTTTGTTTGTTTCGCGTATCCGACTGTTCTGGGCTCCATTCCGACATCCCATATGATCCCCGGAGTGTACTCTTAATTGTTCCTGCCCTAACAAACACAAACCACATCAAAATAGATCATTTGAACTCGAAGTTATGCTATAAATATGCCGTTTTGTGCTTTTAAACCCGAGCTTTTACCGCGCATCACATCCCACACTTATCTTTTGCTTGTCCTCAAGCAAACTACCATACAATATTTTTCAAAACATTACAAGACATTTAGAATTTCTCACCTTCTATCAAGTTAAGGTCCAAAGTCATACCGTCTCTCAAGTTCATAAGTGAATGATATATGTAATAACAAACCAAGACTTGCCTAACTAATCCTACCATGCTTTAAACTCTTGCACTCATGTTTCATGCCCCTCACAATGATACGCTCCTCTCGGCTATTTTGTGGACTAGCATGTGATGTGCTAGTATGTTTTTCACTCAAAACCATATGCAATAATGTGAGCATAAGCTTGTAAAGCAATCGTGCCTCCACTGCTTTAATGGAATAATTCCCAGATCAAAGGACTTTTGTGGTTTTTGGGCTTAGGCTTGGGTGAGGAATAAGGCTTTATTTAGTGGCTAATATGATGAGAAATCCAAAAAAATACAAACTACTAATAACGGTATTCGGGTAATTTCTATCCCAACGCTTTTCTTATTCTATTTTTTTCTTTTCTTGACATCTTTTCTTCAAACACAATGTATATATTCTTTTCATTTCAATTTTTTTTTATATATATACTAAAGAACACTAATTTGATTAACACATAGACAAAATCAATTGGATTCTCATCAAAATTTTCAAGAGGATAACTCTTTGATGCTCGGCTAGTGGGTTGACAAACGAAAGGACAATTTATTACACACACTTGTGTTCGCATAAATAGGCTCAAAATTGGCAACTAGGGGTATAGTTTTGTAATCTTTATGGGTAATAGGGAATAATGGGGGATCCTAATTCCTTTCATTTCCGTTCACATATTCCTTTGCGGTCTTAGCACGTATCAAACCATACAAGTTCTACCAATTAATCGCATAATGATCACACTCAACAATTGAACTTTTATATATATGTAAGTGATCTAGCAATCTAGGTAAGTATGGCTCAAAACTCACATGATGGAGGAGAAATGGGTTGCCGACATGTAGCATGTGTGACTATTTTAAAGCATGCTAAAACTAGCTAGGCATCTCACTTAAAGTTTTCTTTAAAGGCACTTAGTGAGACTATTCGAGGCAACCATGACTAACGACCTTTTACCCAATTTTCTCGGTTTGAAAATCTTTTGGTGACAATCTAAGTTGTTTGCATAAAATGAGGACCAAAAAGTATTTGAAAATTTTTCTATTTTTCCCCCATCCCCACACTTAATGTTGGCATTGTCCTCAATGTGGGTGAAAATCTTTTCAAAACATAAGGGATGTGATACAAATTTCTTCCCCAAAGGTTTTCCCGGCCTAAAACAACGTTCCACTTATTCAAACTACTAAGATAATCATGCTGAAAGGAACATGTGCACCTGGATTTCTTCACTTTTTCTTGCCATTAGCTTTTCAATCCAAGTAGCACAAAACCTGCAATTGTAAAAAATTGTGTAGAAGCAAGCTTCTCATCTCTTTGACAACCAATTAATTAGCATGAATTGTGGAACTTCAATAACCACTTAACAAAGACAAATACAGAATTAAAAGAAACAGGAAAAAAAAAACAAACACACATAAACATTTAAATAAACTGTACAAACACATAAATCATACCTCGCCGCCTATCTTTGGTAGCGCTCATTTGGATCTCTTGGCGGGTATGGTTGATAAGGATAGCCAGTCAGAGCAGAAAACATCTCATTGAAGTTGTCAAATGCTCCCCTTCAGTTGGTGGTGGCGCAGGAATGGGAATGAAGTTGGACGCCACGCCCTGGGGCCAATGCACTGACTGTTGCACCTGTTCTGGTTGGTCCCTGATGGTCGAATAGTCTGTCCACGGGGTATACTCTTTGTCACACCCCAACCTTGATGGCGGAATCGTCGAGGTGTGAGAATTACGATTGTTCACAGCCACATAACGCTATTATTAGTTTCCAAATATATTAATCAAGATTCTATTGTAACATACAAGTAAAAGACTCAAACAAAGATACATCCAGATTACAAGTATAAAAGTATCCAGATCATTCGTTTATTTCTCTAAGTCCAATCCTAAGTGTGATAAGCTTCAAAGAGTAACCTGAAACATGTTAAAAATAAGGGGTCAACATAAAAATGTTGGTGAGCATTCCACAGTTTTTGATACATAAGTATATAAAAGATGGCAATTCAAGTTGTAAATTAGTGAATAAAGTGATTAGGGATGTTATGAACAATGCAACAATCAAACCTCGACAACGTTTTACAAGTATCAAACGACGTTAATATTCTATTAACGTTAAAAGTATATACGATCAGCTAAGTGTACTTGGATCAACCAAGCAGGCTTGTCTTACCCATAGATCTATGACTTCGCTGGGCTAGCAATAGTTAATGATTGTACATATAATGTCATAACATGGTAACCACAAAAGTTCAACTAACCACAACTCACAAGTAAATTGCCATAAGTTTACAAGAATCCAAACGTTTACAAGTGCAATGATTAATAAGTAACATGTTTCACCCCAAAGTGTGAAAATAAGAAAAAGGGGTATAGAAATAATCACTTGGCGATTAAGTATATATTTTGGATGATTAATAAGAAATAATCTTAAGCGTCGTTTCGGCGTAGTCCTTCACGAGATACCTAAGATATATATATATTGACGAGATTTAAGTTTAATTATATTAAACTTAACGTTTTTAACGCGAACTAGGGTTTTAGGATTTTGGGATTTTGTAAATTATATTTAACAAGTGAAAATCAATTAATTTTCTTGATAACAATATTCTTGTATTTTATATAAAGATGCGAAATAAAAATAATGTTTATACTAATAAAGTTTAATAGTTAAATAAAATAAGCATGTTTTAACAATAATTTATACTTGTTATATGAACAAATAATGATTTAATAAGTTAAACAATATTTAAATCAATTCTATATAAAAATATGAACTATATATATTTTTCTTAAAAGATAATAATAGTATAAATAAATAAACAAATAAAAATGTAAAGATACATTTCAGAAAGTAATTAAATGGTTTTAAAATTTTTTAATGTTTGTAAAAATATTTTTAAAATTTTTAAAAATTTTTCTGTAATTTTTAAAGGCTTAAAAAGCCTATTAAAAAAAATAAGGGGGTGCCCGGGGTCGAACCCGGGACCTCCTGGACTTGCATGCATGTATCTAACCAGTGAACCAAAGGCCTCAGCCGCGGTTCTATTTGGTTTCTAATTCTTTTAAACATCAATTACCAGACAGCCCAAATCGAATGAACCCTAGTTTGATTCGAAGCAAAAATTGAAGATCAAATCGATTATGTTAACGATTGTAATCATGGGGCTTTTGATCCCCATCAAAAATCGAGTATGTGGATGCTCTTAATTACCTGATTCAAGACTCGATTCGACAAGAACAAATGAAGAACATGTCGCGAGTTAGCTTGAATCCAAAGGATGATCAAACCCTGATGAATTTCAAATTAAGTGCACAGGCAGCTTCGAATGGTGCTAAGGATTGAAAGCCCTTTGTCAATTGTGGGTTAGAGGGTTCGAAAAGAGGTTTACGAGTGAGTTGCAGGTCCGACGGGTTCGAGGTGGTTGCAGCTGTGATTTCAAGTGATTTCAGATGAAATTAGGAATGTGTATGAGTTTAGTTTCAGTTAGGCGATCATATATGTGCGATTAATTGAATTATTATTGTGGTTTGGTGGGTTAACCGACCGTTGAACGGTCGGGAATAAAGTGGATTCGAGGTGGGATGCTTTGGATCCGAATTATTCGATGATTAAAGGTACATAGGGTTCGAATCTTGGTCTAGAGGGTGTCGGGACCTTTAATTTGAGTCAAAACCGCGTGAAATTGGTGCGTTTGGTCTCGCCGGAGCTCGGCCGGCGGTGGCCGGAATTCTGGCCGGAAAAACGAGGGGGAGGAGAGAGAGCAGTTGGGTTTTTAAATATTTACACGAATGGTCCCTGCGGTTTCACTCTTATCATTTTATGCTGAAACTTAACTTGTAAGTTTCAAAAATTGCATAAGTTACCCCTGGACTTTATTATTTCTATTATTATTATTATTATTATTATTATATATTATTATTATTATTATTATTATTATTATTATATCATTATTATTATTATTATTGTTATTATTATTATTATTATTATCATTATTATTATTATTATTGTTATTATTATTATTATCATTATTATTATTATTATTATTATTATTATTATTATTATTTAACATTTAAAAGGTATTAATACGTCGTGAAATACGAGATGTTACAGTCTCCCCTACTTTAGGAAATTTCGTCCCAAAATTTGTTTACAAGGGGCTGAGACGACAAGATGAGGACGCTTGGATTTCATTTGATCCTCACATTCTCAAGTGAATCAGAAGGTGAACATGAAACCACAGATGGATTTTAGTGATTCTCTTTTCTGAGGTACACTTTACAGAACTTTCAGGTATCAAAAGAAGAAAATTCATCATCGATTAAGCTGACCGCTTTAGTGTTTACTTTATGTGCAATGGCATAGCCATTAGAGGTAAAAAGAGAGCCTAAAGTATGTGGCTTCTAGTTAACATTATAAGCTTTCATGTTGATTAAGAATGAACGTTAATACAAGAGGTTACCGTCTCCCCTACTTTAAAGAATTTCGTTTCGAAATTAAGAATGAACTTAAATGAGCAAAAGAGTTAAAATGAAAGATAAGTGTTCAAACTAACAGTGATTAATGTTTAATTACAGATGAAACGCTTCACTTGATGGAATCTTACAAGATTCTTGGCATAATGCATGCCAATTTGAACCCTATCAGTGAAATGTGAGATGTTTTGAGATGAAATATTGGAAAGCGATGCCGAGTTACCATTGTATATTAGACTTATAAATCACAACTTCCAGAATATAATTTCATGGTAAGGTGATGTCTAGATATCAATAAAAGACCAACAATGGTAAGCAAGGTTAACCGTCGGAATTTAAGAATCCCAAAGTCATCATATGAAACGATCTTAACGCATATTTTGTGAATCTGTATTTCTCCTTTGACCAACCATCGGTCTAAGAATAATACTCTATGCAAAGATCTTGAAATGAGTTCACGACGATGGTTAAGAATATTATTTAAAACGAGAATGAATCAATCGTTCAAAATGACGATCGATGTTTTAACGTCATACCACGGTATACGAATAGTTGAAACAGATACAGGTCAATTTCTCGACGTTGTGAGATAATGAGTCGAATTGAATTTTTAGCCAATCGGTCTATAATGCACCAATTGTCATCATGACATTTTAAAATAAGAGGCACCTAGTGGATGAAAAGTTAAACGGAAGATTTACGGGAACACAGAGATTAGGTTTTGTCATATGTAAAGGTAAGACACTTGGACACATGCCAAGTTATGTCTTTTCTTTTATGCCAAACCCATGACTACAAGTTACGAAGGTTTATGAACCATTATATCCACATTGCAGTGAGGATAATAACGAGTCTTGTTGTTCAAAACCAAGTTAGAATTTCAATGATTTTCAAGGTTAAAGATTCAAAAACGATTCAAGAAATGACGCAAACAATAAGAAAGGTATTCGTAACCATGTTTTGCAAGGTAACAAATTTCCAAATGCAGATCACATACGTAATTCATCAAACAATAAGAGAGGTATTCGATAATATCTTTATTTGACAAAGGATTGTTTAGAAAGACTATACTTATGGGTTTGACGATATCTCAAGATGAAAGTTGATAAGTAAGGAATAAATGGTTCGATGTAGCTAGATCGAGTCAAAAAATGAAGATAAAGAAATCGATTTAAGAATTTAAATGCTCCAAGGTTGAAGTCAAAATCAACCTAAAACGATCGGGTCTTCTTTTAAGTTCAGAGATCATGCTTTGGCTTAATAGGTCAAAACACTAACATTGTTTCACCTGTTAAGTTACTACATGCTTCTCGTCACTTGATTACGACCTTGGTAAGTTGAAGATCAATAAATGAGAATAGTCATCAAGGTGTGGTTTTCACTCCTAACTTGATGGTGTATTTCCAAGGTATGTCCACCAACTTACCAATCAACCAGTTTGATCCCAACCAATTGTTGAGGATTCAGATAAATAAGATGTGGTAACTCACCATTAAGGTAAGGAAAATCACTCCTATCTTAACGGTGAAGTTCTTACAAAAATAAAATATAACAAAATGAACTTCTTCATCAAAATCCAGAATTCACTTCTACTTTGACGAGGTTGTTTCATTTGAGAAAATTACAATCCATAAAAATGAAATTATCATCAAGGTATAGAATTATGCCTATCTTGATGATTGAGTTCCATAATAACAAGAAAACAATTGAGGATTAACATTTGCCACCAAAGTACGGGTTTCAATCCTATTTTGGTGAGATCATGTCATTTGTGAAGTACAAGTTACAATGAGAATAATTGAAGTCAATCCTCAGGATGAGGAAATCACCCTAATCCAGAGAATGAAATTTCATAAAACACACAATTGGAAACCACTTATCGAAACGAATAGAGAATCATCAAAGTAAGGGAATCACCCCTGTTTTGATGAGTTAGAATTGTTTAGGAGGTACGAGTGTTCTTAGTCATAGACTGACTTACAAACTCTTGCATCTCTCACGGTGCAGACAGTTTAAGGTTCGACTTAACAATGAAGAGAAAAGAATATCACTTAGAAATTCAGAAAATTTCAAGTTACATTAATGTAACCAAAAGGAAAATCATGCTTACAAAATTTAAGATCAAAGTTCGAGGTAACAGGATTTGTTATGATGGTGTTCAAATCTTGAATAATTTCAATCAGGGAGACAAAATCAAGAACAAGAATGATTCGACAACATGATGAGATGTGAACATTCGATTCACAATCAAAAGGAAAATACAAGGACTTCTCAAGATATGAGCTCAACCATAGTTTAATTGAAGACACGCGTATTTTTAAGTGATAACGAAGTTATAATTAGTTTATTTGATTATTGAGGTGAGTGACCACTTATAATATTTGAGTTAATAAAGTTAACATTCAATTAGCAAAGTATCCCGAGATGTAGAAATCCCACCTACAGCATTGAATGTCTTTAGTTATGGGACACACCCTTAGAAAGATTTTAGAACCATAAGTAACGGTTTAAATTTTTGAAGACCATACGGTTTAGATTCCTAATATCTTTGAGTATATTAAGATCCATGTTCACGTTGGTCAAGGTATAGAAATAGTTACATGAAACGCTGATTTCAATGCCGTTACACGTTACATGTTGAGCGTTTAAACGTAAGAGTTGAATTGTAGGATGGGTTTAATATTAACAGGAATATTATTTAGGTTAAGAATGAGAAAGTATTTAAACTTTGATGATAAACCAGTTCAAGGATTCAAGGATTTTTAAGATACAAAAGGATGGTTCCATTTGGTAACGCATTACCATTTGGAATCGTTGACACGTCAAGGTAAATGAACTTTTTGCCTTAGAGATTTGTGTATTTTGACCATAGTTTATCACTCATCCCAGAAATCCCCAGGTAAGCATAACAGGTCTCATAATGAGATTTATACGATATGCTTGCCTTAGCCCGAAGGCCTTTTGCCAGGAAATCCAGAATACAGGTGTCTATGTATCACACAAATTTCTTTGGTTCATGAAATCAAAACCTTGATGAGATTGATATAGATTAGACATAGAGTCTAAGGATCCAGATCTTAAGTAATAGTATACGATTCCACGTGTCGTCGAGAATAAGATTGAGAGGTTTTATGTTCGGGGAGAGTCAAAGATAAGTTTAGGGAGACAAGTAACTAAGTTTAGGCAATCCTATGCTAAGACATCAAATTGCACATAAGAAGGCATAACATTATGTAACATGCAAACCATGTATTTACAAGATAAAAAATACTATAAGGTGCATGCATAAGCTATAGTCTAGGTCACCATTTCTAATAACCTAAATCCCTATAGTTATGGGCTCTGATACCAATCTGTCACACCCCAACCTTGACGGCGGAATCGTCGAGGTGTGAGAATTACGATTGTTCACAGCCACATAACGCTATTATTAGTTTCCAAATATATTAATCAAGATTCTATTGTAACATACAAGTAAAAGACTTAAACAAAGATACATCCAGATTACAAGTATAAAAGTATCCAGATCATTCGTTTATTTCTCTAAGTCCAATCCTAAGTGTGATAAGCTTCAAAGAGTAACCTGAAACATGTTAAAAATAAGGGGTCAACATAAAAATGTTGGTGAGCATTCCACAGTTTTGATACATAAGTATATAAAAGATGGCAATTCAAGTTGTAAATTAGTGAATAAAGTGATTAGGGATGTTATGAACAATGCAACAATCAAACCTCGACAATGTTTTACAAGTATCAAATGACGTTAATATTCTATTAACGTTAAAGTATATACGATCAGCTAAGTGTACTTGGATCAACCAAGCAGGCTTGTCTTACCCATAGATCTATGACTTCGCTGGGCTAGCAATAGTTAATGATTGTACATATAATGCCATAACATGGTAACCACAAAAGTTCAACTAACCACAACTCACAAGTAAATTGCCATAAGTTTACAAGAATCCAAACGTTTACAAGTGCAATGATTAATAAGTAACATGTTTCACCCCAAAGTGTGAAAATAAGAAAAAGGGGTATAGAAATACTCACTTGGCGATTAAGTATATATTTTGGATGATTAATAAGAAATAATCTTAAGCGTCGTTTCGGCGTAGTCCTTCACGAGATACCTAAGAATATATATATATTGACGAGATTTAAGTTTAATTATATTAAACTTAACGTTTTTAACGCGAACTAGGGTTTTAGGATTTTGGGGTTTTGTAAATTATATTTAACAAGTGAAAATCAATTAATTTTCTTGATAACAATATTCTTGTATTTATATAAAGATGCGAAATAAAAATAATGTTTATACTAATAAAGTTTAATAGTTAAATAAAATAAGCATGTTTTAACAATAATTTATACTTGTTATATGAACAAATAATGATTTAATAAGTTAAACAATATTTAAATCAATTCTATATAAAAATATGAACTATATATATATTTTTCTTAAAAGATAATAATAGTATAAATAAATAAACAAATAAAAATGTAAAGATACATTTCAGAAAGTAATTAAATGGTTTTAAAATTTTTTAATGTTTGTAAAAATATTTTTAAAATTTTTAGAAATTTTTCTGTAATTTTTAAAGGCTTAAAAAGCCTATTAAAAAATAAGGGGGTGCCCGGGGTCGAACCCGGGACCTCCTGGACTTGCATGCATGTATCTAACCAGTGAACCAAAGGCCTCAGCCGCGGTTCTATTTGGTTTCTAATTCTTTTAAACATCAATTACCAGACAGCCCAAATCGAATGAACCCTAGTTTGATTCGAAGCAAAAATTGAAGATCAAATCGATTATGTTAACGATTGTAATCATGGGGCTTTTGATCCCCATCAAAAATCGAGTATGTGGATGCTCTTAATTACCTGATTCAAGTCTCGATTCGACAAGAACAGATGAAGAACATGTCGCGAGTTAGCTTGAATCCAAAGGATGATCAAACCCTGATGAATTTCAAATTAAGTGCACAGGCAGCATCGAATGGTGCTAAGGATTGAAAGCCCTTTGTCAATTGTGGGTTAGAGGGTTCGAAAAGTGGTTTACGAGTGAGTTGCAGGTCCGACGGGTTCGAGGTGGTTGCAGCTGTGATTTCAAGTGATTTCAGATGAAATTGGGAATGTGTATGAGTTTAGTTTCAGTTAGGCGATCATATATGTGCGATTAATTGAATTATTATTGTGGTTTGGTGGTTAACCGACCGTTGAACAGTCGGGAATAAAGTGGATTCAAGGTGGGATGCTTTGGATCCGAATTATTCGATGATTAAAGGTACATAGGGTTCGAATCTTGGTCTAGAGGGTGTCGGGACCTTTAATTTGAGTCAAAACCGCGTGAAATTGGTGCGTTTGGTCTCGCCGGAGCTCGGCCGGCGGTGGCCGGAATTCTGGCCGGAAAAACGAGGGGGAGGAGAGAGAGCAGTTGGGTTTTTTAAATATTTACACGAATGGTCCCTGCGGTTTCACTCTTATCATTTTATGCTGAAACTTAACTTGTAAGTTTCAAAAATTGCATAAGTTACCCCTGGACTTTATTATTTCTATTATTATTATTATTTATTATTATTATTATTATTATTATTATTATTATTATTATTATTATTATTATTATTGTTATTATTATTATTATTATTATCATTATTATTATTATTATTGTTATTATTATTATTATCATTATTATTACTATTATTATTATTATTATTTAACATTTAAAAGGTATTAATACGTCGTGAAATACGAGATGTTACACTCTTGATAGCTTCGACCTGCTTCAAGATCCCGGTGATGCCTTTCCTGTTCTTGGAGAATGTAGGCGTTGTTGACAACCATTTGTTGGGCTGTTGCAAGGGCCATCCAACGCCTGTCTTCTAACTGCTCCCTTTCCATCCTTCGGGCTTCTTGTTGTGCCCAATGTTCCTCTTGCTACAGCCTCCACACCCTTTCACTCTCTCTTCTTGCTTCCTCCACTTCTCTCATTTCCCCCATCAGAGCAGACACATTGTCATATGTCTGCCTGTGCCCGACCTGCAAAGATTCCCAACCCGGCCGCCTTCGTCTCACAGTGAATTCAGCTACATTATCAGACACCTCTCGATGTTGACGGGCAGTTCGCCTTCTTGAGGGCCTTGTTTCCTCGGGTTGTGCCTCTTCTTCCTCCATGGCTTCAAATTCATCCGGTGGAGGAGCATCTGGGTCTCTTGCAGTAAAAGATTGTCCGGTTTCAGTATCCCGGACAACAAATGTAAACCCTTGCTGTTCAACAAAAATCTTTGATGTTCTCATCTTCTTAAAATCAAAGTAGTCCAAAGGTTTACTGACCCAGAGTGCCTCTAGAGGAAGGCAATCTTGTTGCACGATCATAGCACTAATCAAACGAATATATGGGACCATTTTCCTAGCATATAGCTCCCTTGATTCCCAAATATTCATCATCACTATATGTCTCCATGAGAGTTTGGGGCTTCCATAAAGTAAAGAATGTAAAATTCTGCAGTCCCAGGTTCTCAGTTTCCCTCGATCTCCCAATCGTACCATCACATTTTCAAGGAATATGTTTTGTAGAATTTTTCCTTCGAGAGATAAGTGGTTCCTCTCAAGTTCAGCACCTTCACGGAAGGGAACAGTCAAGCTGATTAAATTTACCGGGTCTGCTTCTAGAACGGGCCTTGAAAAAAATCGATCCATATGATAGTAATAGTAGTTGCCCTGGCCCAAAGAATCAAATTGGGCGATCCGGTTCATCGTCTCAAAAGACATCACCATAGTACCCGCACCGGTTTCCCCTGATAACCTCCATTGTGATGGATGGCTGCTTTTGTTTTTAAATCTTAATGAAGCCATCCATTCGGCCACCGCCCCCAAATAAACCCGGTGTGTATTTGTGGCACACCAATCTAAAGCTCTCTCCCACCCTAGAGCTTCGAATTTTTGTGTTATCCCTATTTGAGAGCTCTTCAGTATTAACCACTCTCTCCGGCACATACACACCTGGGATGCCATACTGGACCTTTGCCATTTCCACTTCCACAGACGGATTTCAGTAGCTCTATTGTGAAAGTCGGATAATCGTTTTTGTGCGTCGGATAATCGTTCTCCCCGATTTTGTCATTCTTGTGTTGTGTCCACGTCCAGTCTTGGCGAAATAGCCTTGCATCATCATCAGTAACTGAGCTTTCTTGTTCCCAGTCATCACTCTACGAGAGGATGAACTTGTACCTCTTGAGGTCTTGCTCCTTTTTCTACTCGCCATTGAACTACAACACAACAACCAAATACACCCATTAATTACTTGCATTCAAACAATTCCAACAAATAGGCATAGATCATGGTTTTGTAAGCATATGCTCCTCTTGCAATTTTGAATAAACAAGTATGTTCTTGACAAACAATATGTTGCATTATCTTCAAAATTTTAAGTTTATTTTCAACAATGAGGTTTTCTTTTATGTTTATCCATGACATACTATCATATGCTTACAACCATGTATACAAATTTTCATAACTTTCATCTTTGTTCTATGCCTATTTCCCAAGAATACTTGTGCTAGAACCCTCTCCCCACACTTGTTTTGTATCTACATTTATCATACATAATCTAAACTCAACCAAAGGTTCCTACTCAACAATCCATACATATTCAAAACTAGTTTCACTAATCACATTCATGTTCAAGAGACAATTTCTATAAACTATGTAATGCTAGTAATAGAATGAGAAGAAACCATACCTTATGTGCTTAGAGTTTCACCCAACAAGTTGCAATAGAAAGATACTTGAAGAAAAACCCAAAAAATCCGAATTTTGCACCTTAGATTTCTCTTTAACAACAAGGAATTAGCAAAAACTATGTTAGGGGTTTTGTTCCTCACGAAAAACTAAACACCTTGGACACAAGAATGGTTGGATTTGGTTAAGTTTGGAAGAAGTTAGGTTATGGAGGAGATTTAGGGTTCTTGAGAATTTTTGGAGAAGAAGAGAGAAAGAGTTGAAGTGGTTGGATGAAAATGGGAGTGGGAGTGTGTTTTGGGGTGGAATAAGGTTGTGGTGGGGTAAAAATCCGTAAGAGGGGGTTTGGGTGGTTGAGAATGGGTTAAAATTTGAAGAAAAAAACAAAATTTTATGCAGGTTAAATCGAAGGGGCGTCGGCGACGGGCTTATACGGCGTCGGCGACGGGCTCCAGAGAATGCGGTTTCGTCTACGCGCTATATTACTGTCTATGGGGGGTTTGATCTACGTACCCGCGTCGGCGACGCCCTTTTTACCCGTCGGCGACGGGCTCCAGAATTGTCATTTTTATATTTTTTATTTTCTTTATTTTTATTTTTATTTTTATTTTTATTTTTATTTTTTTTTTTTTTTTTTATTTTTTTAGAATTTCAACACTCATATATAGATAAATATCACACATAAATATAAAAATTAACACACACACCATAAATAAGAATTGTATATATATATACCTATATAAATATCACCCCCCCGAACACACGTGTATTGTCCCGAATACACACCAGTTGCACGCGCAATGGGATTTTGTGACTCGGATTTGGCTTGGCAACACTAAATGAGGGCTGAAATGGTCTATACTAAACTAAGCAATGCAAAACAACAAATATTTACAAGTTACCTCTCGTGGGTTGCCTCCCACGCAGCGCCAAGTTTACCTGTCATTAGCCGGACTTTGCGGTGCTGTGATCAAATCGGTACCTCATCAAGAGTGCTCAACAACAAGCACTCGGATGTTTGTCCGCCCCATTTATGTCATTTGGTTCAAGATATGGTTTAAGGCGGTGCCCATTCACCGTTTGCCTTAAATGGTCATCAAAATCTTCAATCTCCACATCTCCAAAGTCGCCCACCCGGATGATCAAATATGGACCCATCCATTTACTCTTTAGCTTTCCAGGAAATAGCTTTAGTCGTGAGTTGTACGACCATACCTTCTGTCCAGGCTTGAACTCCTTCAAACGAAGCTTGGCATCATGAACCGCTTCATCTTGTCCTTGTATGCAGATGCGGTTTCATAGGCTTCGTCCCTGATCTCTTCTAACTCATTCAGCGCCAATTGTCTTTGTTTACCTGCACACTCATAATTCATATTAACAGTTTTAACCGCCCACAAGGCAAGATGAGTTAATTCTACAGGTAAATGACAACCCTTTCCATAGACCAACCGGTAGGGAGTGGTTCCAATAGGCGTCTTGTAAGCGGTGCGATACGCCCACAAGGCGTCATCTAGTTTAGTTGACCAATCCTTGCGATCGGGTCGTACCGTTTTTTGCAAAATTTCTTTGATTTGCCTATTAGAAACCTCTACTTGTCCACTTGTTTGTGGATGGTATGGTGTTGCAATCCTATGGTCAACACCATAACGTTTTAGAAGTTTGCCAAAGTTAAAGTTTTTGAAATGTGATCCCCCATCGCTTATTATCACGCGAGGGATACCAAATCTTGAGAGAATGTGGGTTTGAACAAACTTGCATACTATCTTATGGTCATTGGTCTTAGTGGCGATTGCTTCTATCCATTTAGAGACATAATCGACCGCCACCAAGATATAGAGATTACCAAAAGAGTTTGGAAAAGGGCCCATGAAGTCAATGCCCCAAACATCAAAGATTTCCACCACCAAAATTGGTTGCATAGGCATTTCATCTCTTCTTGTCACACTCCCCATTTGTTGGCATCTTATGCAATTCTTGGCAAATTCATGGGAATCTTTGAAGATGGTAGGCCAATAAAACCCACAAGAAAGGACTTTGTGACCCGTCTTTTGTCCACTGAAATGTCCTCCACATGCCGATTCGTGAAGCATGCTCAACACACATGGGATCTCCTCATCCGGTAGACATCTTCGGATGATTTGGTCGGCTCCAACTTTGAAAAGGTCCGGCTCATCCCAAATGTAGTGTTTTGCTTGAGCTTTGAGGTGTTGTTTCTTTCTTCTACTCCATCCTTCCGGCAATGTACCTGTAGCCAAATAGTTTGCAAAATGGGCGTACCAGGGGTTATTGGTGGTGATAGACATGATGTATTCATCCGGGAATTGTTCATTTATCTCTGGCGTGGTATCTTCTTCCACCGGTTGAATTCTTGACAAATGATCTGCGACTACATTTTCACTCCCTTTCTTGTCTCGGATCTCAAGATTGAATTCTTGCAATAACAAAATCCAACGAATCAACCTTGGTTTCACGTCCTTTTCTCCATGAGGTACCTAACAGCAGAATGGTCAGAATAGACAATAACCTTGCTACCCCATATATAGGACCTAAATTTATCTAAAGCATATACCACCGCAAGTAATTCCTTCTCAGTTGTTGTATAATTCAATTGGGCATCTGAGAGGGTTTTACTTGCATAGTATATGGCAACGGGTTTCTTATCAACCCGTTGACCCAAAACAGCCCCAATAGCATAGTCACTCGCATCACACATTATTTCAAAAGGCAATTTCCAATTAGGTGATTGCAAAATTGGAGCTTCAATTAGTTTTTGCTTCAAGATGTTAAAGGCTTTTACACATTCTTCATTAAACTCAAATGGGGCATCTTTTAACAATAGATTACACAATGGTTTGGTTATGACACTAAATCCCTTTATGAATCTTCTATAAAAACCGGCATGCCCCAAGAATGACCTAATGCCCTTAACATTAGTGGGGTGAGGTAAAGTGGAAATAACCTTCACTTTAGCATGGTCTACCTCTATCCCACGGCTAGACACAACATGATCCAATACTATCCCCTCTTGAACCATAAAATGGCTCTTTTCCCAACTAAGGACCAAATTGGTTTCAACACATCTTTTTAAAACTTTTTCTAATTGAAGCAAACATAATTCAAAAGATGTGCCAAAAATTGAGAAATCATCCATGAAGATTTCTAATGACTCCACCACCATTTCTGAAAAGATACTCATCATACACCTTTGAAAGGTGGCGGGGGCATTACATAACCCAAAGGGCATTCGCCTAAATGCAAACGTGCCATAAGGGCAAGTAAATGTAGTCTTTTCCTGATCTTCAGGATGAATAGCTATTTGGTTATAACCTAATAACCATCTAGAAAGCAATAAAATTTCTGACCTGATAGTTTCTCAACAATTTGATCAATGAATGGTAAGGGGAAATGATCTTTTGAGGTAGCAGCATTCAATTTCCTGTAATCAATACAAATTCTCCACCCGGTAACTGGCGGGTAGCTACCTCATTACCTGAGTCATCTTTAACAATTTGGATGCCCGCCTTTTTTGGTACAGTTTGTGTAGGGCTCACCCAAGTACTGTCAGAGATTGCAAAGATGATACCTGCATCTAGCCACTTCAATACCTCCTTCTTGACTACCTCTCTCATGTTCGGGTTCAACCTTCGTTGGGCATCATGTGATGGTTTGACTTCCGGATCCGTGATGATTTTGTGCATAACAATTGAGGGGCCGATTCCTTTTAGATCCGCAATGGTCCATCCAATCGCCTCCTTGTTAGTAATCAACACCTCCATCAACGCACCTTCCTGTTCAATGGATAGATTAGAAGCAATAATAACAGGTAAAGTTTCATTCTTACCAAGGAAAGCATATTTTAAATGCTTTGGTAATTCTTTCAATTCAACTTGTGGTGGTTCTTGCAATGAAGGTTTCAACCCGGTGTCGATCTTCTCTGGTAGTGGCTCCACTTGAATCGACCATGGTGGTCGTTCACTCCTCATGGCCGCACTCATTATCTCCCCTTCTTCCTCCTCTAGTTGCTTTTCAGTTTCCATTCTCAACCTGTCAAACATGAAACAATCCTCCATTGTGTTTTCCTCATCAACGACCATGTTGCATAGAGGTATACACTCATCAATAATGTCGGCTATGTAGCATTCATCATTAATAGGAGGGTTAGTCATACCTGAAAATACATTAAGCCTCAACCTATTGTTACCAAATGTCATGTCAACCGTTCCCGTTTTGCAATTGATTTGAGCATTTGAAGTTGCCAAAAATGGTCTACCCAAGATAACCGTAGGTTGTTTGGTTTGATCTATGGAAACATAATCAAGTACTAAAAATCCACCGGATAATAAAAATTCTCAACTTTTACTATCACATCGGTAATATCCCACGGGGAAGCTTGGGTGTTAAATAGGCTAATACCACGGTGGTCTTAGCTTCTTGAAGCGGACCAAAGTCGTATTGATCATACAAGCTACCCGGTAAAATACTTACGCTAGCACCAAGATCCAAGAGTGCCCTTGTCATTTTGAATTCTCCCACTTGAAGAGATATAATGGGCGCTCCCGGGTCTTGTAGCTTAGGTGGAAGGGCACCCGAAAGAATAGAGCTCACATTTTCAGTCAAATCAAGCTTTTTAGGGAATTTGTGAGCTCTCTTTTGGGTACATAGTTCTTTTAAGTACTTAGCATATGAAGGAACTTGTTTGATTGCATCTAAAAGTGGCAAATTAATTTTCACTTGTTTAAAAATTTCCCACGTTTCATCTTGTTGTGGACCTCTCTTCTTTACCACTTTTTGCAAGGGGCGCCTTAAGAGCTTCGGGAAAAGGGACGGTATTACCTTCCACCACCTTTTCCTTAGCCTTAGGATTTTGTGTAACCTCAACGGGTTTGGTTTTAGATTTTTCAGAAAAATTTTCATTTTGACCCGTTTGGCTACTTTCACCTTCATCATCACTTTCATCAGTAACATCTTCCACCACCCCTTCAACAAATTAGGGTGGTGGTGGTTTAACACCATTGTCAACTATCTTACCACTACGCAAAGTAAGTTTATTGATTGATACCTCGCGTGTGTTTTTAGAATTTGAACCTTGATGTTGTGGATTCACGGTTGTATCACTTGGCAATCTTCCACCGCTTCCCTTAAGTCGGCCCAAGTCTTCGCTAGTTGACCAACCTGCCTTGTGAGAGCTTCATGTGATTTGTCTCTTACTTCATTTGCTCTCTTCATCTCCTTGATGTCATTGTTAGATTCTTTCACCATGTTCATAAGAGCATCTAACTTTGCATTCAACGAGTCATCTCCACCACCTTGGCTTCCCGATGGTCCACCTTGATTATTGTTGTAATTTCTTTGGAAGTTACCATCCCGATTGTAGCCTTGATTACCTCCTTGATTGTAGTTGCTCCTTTGGTAACCACCTTGGTTGTAATTTCCCCCTTGATTGTTCCCTTGGCGGTTTTGATAGCCTTGTCCACCTTGATTGGCAGGTTGGAAGTTTGGGTTCATTTGGTTTGAAGGATTACCATACCTAAGGTTGGGATGGTTCCTCAAACCCGGATGGTAAGTGTTGGAGTTCATGTCAAAAGGCTTTCGATCTCCATACACTTGATTCACCTCTTCGGTTCCTTGAACCATGTTTACTTGACAACTATCAGCTCTATGACCAATGTCCCCACATTCTTCACAAACCGCGAATTGAACGCATTTACATCTTTCTTCTTCATGCGAGCTAACTCCCTTTCTAACGCGGCTATTCGATCCTTTGCACTTGAGTCAATGTCGGAGGTGGATTTTGGAATAGGGTGCTTTGCTTTCCTATCCACGGATTCTTCGGCTCTTGTGTTCTTACTCATCCTTTCAAGGAACTCCCAATCCTCTTCCTCGGGGTTATTCAACAAGGTTCCATTGCTAGTAGACTTGAGGTATTTTCTTTCTTCTTTTGTCAATCCGTTCACAAAACTCTTCACTAGCTCCCAAAGCTCAATTTGGTGATGTGGACACTTTCTTATCAACTCTTTGAAACGAGTAAAAGCTTCATGAAGTGGCTCTCTGGATTGTTGTTGGAATGTCCGGATCTCGTCCCTCATTTCATCCGTTTTGGCCATTGAATAGTATTCGTCAAGGAAGACTTGTTGCATTTCCCCATGTTCGAATACTATTAGCCGGCAAGGTTAAAAACCATTGCTTTGCCTTGTCCTTCAATGAAAATTGGAACAATCTTAAACGCACCTCATCTTGTGAGAAGTTGTGTCCTCCAATTGTTCCACATATGTCGGAGAATTCGGATATATGTGTGTAAGGCTCCTCCGTTGACATGCCATGAAAATGAGGTAAGATATTGATGTAGTTGGGCTTGCAATCAAATGAACGCCTTCCCGGAGTCGGTGGAACAATAGGAGAGACATTGTCCGATATGATGGGTCGGAACCTACCATTTACACCTTGTGTTCTAGCTCGTTGAGGTTGTTGGCGTGGAGGACCATTCACTTCTTGATGCATTGGGTATCTTCTTTGTGGTCCTTGATTAGCTACACCGACAAACTGAGGAATTTGGTTTGGGTTGGCATTCATGTTTGGATTCCTAAATTGGTTTTGTCTATGTTGACGGTTGTAGTTGTAGTTCTCATTCTCCATATACCCATGGTTCCATTCATCATAATTATCACCTTGGTAGCCATAATCACCATCATACCCTCCTTCATTGTAGAACCCCCCATTGCTTTCATTGTCATACTCATAATCATCACTATCACTCGTGTGATATGTGTGAACACTCACCCGTTCGGGTGATTGGTAAGATGGCACACTAAATGGCTCATCCTCATGAATGGCATTTCTTAGCTCATCTAAGTTTGGTGGGCCAAAGTGACCCATGGGGTTTGGTTCACATGTTCAAAAAGTGGGTTACTATGGCTATGCGTTTGTCTACAGTTTGGGTTGGGGTTACGGTCATTAGTGGGTGGTGGTGGTGGATTTTGTGGAATGTTGTGTTGTGGTGGGGGTCGGTTGTTACTACCTCCCTCTATTTGGTTGGCTCGGTTCCTTCTTGCAAAGCGTTCAATTTCCGGTTCAAACACCAACGGAGAGGTTCTTCCGGATGCTCTAGTATGCATGCACTACCTGTGATCTACACAAATAACACACCCAGCATAACAAGGGAAAAGGAATGATGCAAAAATAACCAACACTTAAACAGAAAATCACAAACTAGTCAACACAATTCTACACACAAAGCGCACTACTCCCTGACAACGGCGCCAAAATTTGACCGGCTTGTCGCGTGCACTAGTCAAAGATAGTATTTGTATAGTTCCTTAGTACCAAAACTATGTAGCAAATGGTAAGAAGGGTGTCGAATCACAAGGAGTATGTGGTTTGTGTTTAAACTTGAATTGGACTAACGAGTCAATTATGAAGCTTGCTATTTTGTTTATAAGAGCTTTGATATGTTTACTTGAAATGGTGTTGAAACTTTGTCCAACACAAAGAAATGAACAAAACAAAAGGTTGCTTAAAAATGATTAATAAAACTTGAGAAACTTAGAACAATGGTTAACAAAACAAAGTTTAATAACAAGGTTCACCCCCGGTTGATATCATAAGGTCATGGTTCTACCAATCCAACTAACTTGCATCAAAGGTGTGATTTATGCTAACGAGTTCATCATTACAAGGTTTAGGTGTCTAGAATCGTCAACGTTAACACGGACAATAATACACTTCGTTACACAAGAACAATCAAACTCTACATTTACATAGCACACATAAACAACTCCATTTCTCAAAGACAAATTTCATAATCATTCATTCAATTTGGGAGTTCAAGTTAAGCTCAAAGTACTAGCATAAATGTTTCAAGCAATCAAATACAAAACACAAGGATGCAATCTAGTTTTCAAATGTTAACAAACCATAGTCTTACAATATGCAAACCGGGGGAAAACCCAAAGAAGATTAGCCTCTCATGTTGTTTGAGGCTTGGAATCCGGGTGATGATCTTGTTTGCAATTCCATATCACTTTGATTTTGCTTGACTTTGTTGATGATCAAAAGCTCCAATTGCAGAAATTTCTTCTCTAAAGCTTCATGGATGATGATGGAAGAAGATGGTTAATGATGAAGATGAGTGTTCTTGGAGACAAAACAAAGTGAAAAGATCATAGCATGATGTAGGATGGGCTTTTTCCTTATTTTCCTCCCTATTATATGGCCTTTCCAGCTGCAAATTGAAAAGTCCCGTTTAAATAAGTCAAATGAAACAAGTGGGCATTAAAAATCCGACAAGACAATTGAGGAGGCGTCGGCAACGGGGTATTAGCCCGTCGGCGACGGGCTCCAGAAACAGCATTTTTTTTTTGTTTGTTTCGCGTATCCGACTGTTCCGGGCTCCATTCCGACATCCCATATGATCCCCGGAGTGTACTCTTAATTGTTCCTGCCCTAACAAACACAAACCACATCAAAATAGATCATTTGAACTCGAAGTTATGCTATAAATATGTCTTTTGTGCTTTTAAACCCGAGCATCAAAAATACAGGAGAAAACCTAGGGAATATAACAAACCCTAATTTGACTAGGCAATTACAATATTAAAATATACAACAGAATAAAATAATAAGTATATTATTTAACAATAAACACATATCCTAATCCTATTTATTATTATTTGGAACTAGCAAGATGCCATACGGGAAAACAAAATTACATGATCGATAGAGGGTTTAAGCCATTTATCTAGTTACTTTTAGATTTTTAGTCTCTACACTATACCATAGAAGGAAATGCTAAATCATCAAGTAATTTCTCATTTTCGCGAAGATTCTTCGAGAAAAGTGAAAACCACATGATTTCCTTATCTTCAAATAATCCATCATGTGACAAAACAATCACGCCCACCAAATGTCTTTTTGTCTGATTCATTTGTAAATTTTTAACCAAATTTGCCAGCTGAGTTCCCTTTTTCTTAATTGGGAAAGTTAAATCCAACTGCACCCATATCAAATTGTTATATGTTTGTTATGTATATCTCTTGTAATATATATCTGATTGCAATTCAATTGTATATACTAAGTTCTCCTCACTATTATTTTAGAGTGAAGATTATCATACCTTACAACTACTCCCCATGAGTTCATGACATAACAAAACCAGCAACTCATATCAATAAACGGGATCTATGCATAATTCCATAGAACACCACTCAAGGCCTCAATAAACAAACGGAGTTACGGTGATGCTATACTTGAAAACAAAACAAATAGAGAGGAAATAAACCGTAAACTAAACTTCCTGAACGTGTTTTGCTATTTTTACAACAAGAGAGGAACTGATACATTATTATCTTGATTAAAAGTTAAAACGCAACTCAAATCAAAAGAGAAAAAAAGTAAAAACACCACCATCGTAAAACCCATATGAGCTTATGATGCAATAATTCATCCATAGTCCCAAAGTCCATCTCTCTTGCTTAAGCCAGCATATGAACACAATGCCTAAATTACATGCTCATTTGCAATGTACTCGAACTCCATACAACCGCAATCGGACTTCTTACACTATGCACCTTATCACTCCACTCAATGGCACCATACGCCGCAGCCGCACCCCCAATGGACTTGAACGTGATCTCATACTCGGCCTCTTCTTCTCTTCACTAAACTCGAGCTTCTCCGGTGACACCACCACCTCCACCCCGGGTGGAGAACTCACACTCACCTCATAAACCGCATCCACATCACCCACATTCGTCACCACCCGTTTGTACTTCACAACGCCTTTGTTTTCGGAATCAAACACCACTGAAAAAGATGGGTAGTTTAGATCCCCAGGACTATTAAGTTTTCTTGCGTTACAATCCACTGGATCCTTCACAAAAGTAGCTATTTTGTTGGAATCATATCCAATGGCACAGAGAAACGCCACGTAGTCATCGAATCCCGCGTCGTATACTAGCCCGGGACTAAGGGCTCGATTGGGATCCACGTGTCCTGACCCATGAACGAACGGTGTGGATTGCACGCCAGTGGCAAGGTCTGTAATATTCGCCCCGATGTCGTCCAAATACTTAGCCGTGGTCATCAGGGCAGATTTTATTGCCGCTGGTGACCACGTGGGGTGGGCCTTACGTAACAAGGCCGATAACCCACTTACATGAGGACATGACATAGATGTTCCCGATATAATATTGAATTCAACTCTTCTAGGGTCTATATCCAAACTTGTTGGACTGGTGTACCCAGTCCAACCAGCTAAAATATTAACACCAGGAGCAATAACATCCGGTTTAAGAATCTCTGGCGTGCGGTAGTTTGGCCCCGGCTCGAGAACGAAGCCACACGTGGTGCGGACGGTGATGTCCCAATCACCGTCCCCCTAAACACAATCGTAGCCGTCGGGGCACGATTGGATTTGACATACTCTTTAACCTTATCTCCGTTAGCGGCCCCGAGCATGGTCGCAGGGACGAGATGCGCATCGGCGAGAAGTTCTTCGCCATTTTCGTCTAAATTCGTGTGGATCATCCCAGCTCCTCCAGCTTCCTTAACAGCAGCTCCCTTTTCAACCCTAGCATTACCTCCACGATCACAGATCACGATTTTTCCGGCGACTAATGTGGCGTTAAGTTTACCGGGGTAACAATACCGATCACCGCAATCCTCTGCATACACCAACGGATACTGAGTGTCTCCAAGTCCGTCACCGGAGTACAACGATACGCCACCGTAAACTCTCCCGTCGCCGAGAACAGCATCCGCCGGAAACTCACGATCAATCGTCGAAGCTCCGATCGTAAAAATCCACGGAGCGATGTTCACAGCGGTGTAAGCACCAGGACCTGAGTTTCCTGCAGAACACGAAACCAGAATACCGTGTTGCATCGCTCCAAAAGCTCCGATGGCGATTGAATCACGGTAGTATTGAGGCGCATATCCGGTGGCTCCGACGGATAACGAGATGATGTGCACACCGTCGTCGATCGCTTGATCCATAGCAGCGAGGATATCGGAATCGTAACAACCTGCACTCCAACAGATCTTGTAAACAGCGATTCGAGAGTTTATAGCCATACCTCTAGCTTCACCGGTGGCAAATTCGAAAAATCCGGCGTCCTCCACCACCGCTCCGGCGGCAGTAGAAGCCGTATGAGTTCCATGACCTTCAGTATCCCTAGGCGAAAGAGCTCCATCGGTTTCATTCAACAAACCGGCGAAACTAGCCTTATAGCCTCTGTAATAAGCCTTAGCTCCGATGATCTTCCGATTACACGCCGTTGCCGGAAAGTCCGACGTGACGTCACAGCTTCCTTTCCAGCTCGCCGGCACCGGCGGAAGTCCGTCGTCGGAGAAACTCCGTCGTTCCGGCCAGATCCCGGTGTCGAGCACTCCGACGATGACATCATCACCGTATTCAGCATTAGGCCATAGGCCGTAACTATCTGCTAACCCTAGGAAGTTCGGTGTGTGAGTTGTGTGAAGTGTTCTCCGGCGATCTGGTGTTACAGAGAGTATGCCTGGGAGACGACGGATCTGAGAGGCTTGAGCTCGAGTCAACGTGGCGGAGAAGCCGTTGACGGAGCGTTCGTACGTGTAGAGAATCTCCGATCGGTGGTCCGGCGATGAAACTGACCGGAGAACGGAGGAATACCACCCGTGATGAGTGGAAAACGTTTTAGGTTTTTCAGATCTCGAAGCGTGGATGATGTACGTCTTCGGTTGATCGATTGGTGTCGTGTGAATCGATTGAATCACAGATACAGAAGATAATATTGATATAAACAGAAGATACCAAGAATTGAAGATGAGAGTGAAGTAGCCATTGATGGTAGTCTGAATATTCGTGTGGAAGGAAGAAGATGATGATAAAAAGGCAATTTTGGATATTTAAAAATTCCAAAAGATTGGAGGGTGGTACGTGGCGGAATTTGATTGGGTTAGAGAAAAGGGCCACTTTTAAGTATCACCTACCACTTGTGCTACTTGTAAATTATTGTATTATCCAATCAAAAGTGTCCATGCTATTAATCATTTTGCTTTGCATTTTTTTAGTATTTAGAGTGATTGTTGTAGATATTTCTTTCTATTTTAATTCACATTTTGAGATGATGAAACATGTTCCTGTTTATAATTTTGATGTCATTTTCGTAAAATTTTTAAAACATTTTTATGATATATGTATGTCAGTTACATTTATTATTAGATATTTTAATGTAATTAAATTGACTATTAATCAATATTATTATAATATCTATTAAATAATTCAAAAGGTACTAATTTTTTTTTATAAGATTACTTTCTTAATTGTGAAATCATTTATCAAGTTAGTGGTTAGTGGGGTTCGAACCCCTGACCTCCATGTTAACAGTTGAAAGCCTTTGCCACCACACCAAAGGGTGGGGCTTCAAAAGGTACTAATTACATGTTTGCTTTTAGTTTATTATGATATTTGATAATAGAAACTTTAGCAATGGGGGTCTAAGTTTGCAACGCCCCTTTGGTAGGGTTTGAGGGCAACACCCCTGGTAGCGGGGACCAAAGGGGAAACCTCTTGCTAGGATCGAGTTGAACAATTGGTAAATATTGTATTACTAAAAATGCATAACCATTTGATTTTTTTTTAAAATATAACATGTGAAATTCAGGGGTAAAATAATCAAATTTTAAGATGGAAACTCCGAAGGCAGTTAACCCCATCCTTACGAAATACGAACTTGAACAAAGTTTTGGTCAGGCTTTGATTTCTTCATTCTCTACTATGGTTTACGAATTTCTTGCACAAATATCATACTTGTTCTTATAGTTGAGTTTTATTCGATTAAAAATTTGGTATGACCCAAATAATGTTAATCTAATAGCGATTCACGCCTCTCAATTTATCCCTATTGTTGATTTCAAATTCTCGACAAACTTATAAAGAGTTTAATTCATGTCATGTTATGAAGAATAGACACCATACCACTAAATCATCGAATGTATTTTTCGTCAAGCATGATTAAGTATTGTTAAGTTCAAGTTTTAATCGTTTTGTAACAATTGTCTCATATTGAAGCTAATGGTTTGGGGAGAATTAATGATAACCCCTCCATCAAAGGCTTCCATTGAATTGATGCCAACACTTGAATTTCTAGAAAAATACATCTACACTGATCCTTATTGTGATTTGAAAGAGCAATTTGAAATTTTGAATGAGGAACAAAAACTAAACAAACACCTTGTGAGTACCTACACTATGAAGAATATTAAAACAGTAGTTTACTCAGATTTTTTTTTGACAGTTTTTCACTTTATACAACTAAATTTATTAATTGTGGAGTTTTTATTTCTTTAAAATCATTCAATTTTCATTATTTATTAGGCAAATGCCATAAAACCAACTTACTTTATATTTTTTCATTTCAAAATTCACTTAACAAATTTTTACACATTAAAAACAACATTATTTCTATTTTTTTATTAAAGTCTGCAAACATTTTTTAAACAATAATTACTTTTACATGTTAAGTTTAAACAAAACTATAAACAAATAAAATTTAAAACAATTTAGAAATGGCACACGTGGTTGCGTTCGCTCAGTTTTATATTAAGGATGACGACGACCACCATCCCATGTTTTTAAACCACTTGATATTTACTTTGTCTTTTAAAGAGTAGATCTTGATTTTAAATTTAAACATGATGCAAATTAGTTTACAATATCTAAAAGTACGGATAAATAGATAGATTTACAGTTTAAAAAAAATTGTAATTGAGGGCGAGGATTAAGAAGCACTTATGGCTTTTTTGTTAA
The DNA here is from genome assembly GCA_024085815.1 of Flaveria linearis. Taxonomy (NCBI): domain Eukaryota; kingdom Viridiplantae; phylum Streptophyta; class Magnoliopsida; order Asterales; family Asteraceae; genus Flaveria; species Flaveria linearis. The sequence continues at coordinate 9,055,753 of CM044010.1, forward strand.
TTTCTTTAGAGCTAATTTATTAACTTTTTTCATTTTGTCTTTTATGTATGTGTGTCGCGCTTTTTATTTTTATTTTTATTTGTTTTCTAAAACAAGTTATGGTAATTATCTTAAAGTTAACACAAAGAGTAAATTACAAGGATCATCCCTAAGCTTAGCTCAAAATTTTATTTTTCATTTATGAAATTAAAAAAATTACAGATTTAGTTCTAAGGTTTAAAAAAATAATGTATTTCATCCCTGAGTCAAAACGGTCGTTAATTTATTCCGTTAAGTAACTATAAAATAACCATTTTACCCTTCTTTGTCTTTTTCATTCAACCCAATCTCAACCACCACCACCACACACCCCCATCTCCACCACCACATGACACATATCTCTACCACTACTCCACCACCACATGACACACCTCATCTCTACCAATACTCCACACCCCACCACCACCACCCAATCTCCACTCTGCAATCGTCTCTCGCGACCCACCACTATCAAGAAACACCAAATTTGATAACTTGTTTTGACTTCTTTTGTAACAGATGGTTGATAATGTGATTAGTATGCATCATAACAAAAACCAACTTATAGAACCTGCTATTATAATAATATTCATGGTTTCCTTGATACAGTGAGGTTTCAGGTGAAAACTCATCGAAGAAGAAGACGGGAATGGAGGTAAACTACAGTGGTCGAGATGGGGGTGGTGGTGTGGTGGTGTGGTGGTGTGGTGTAGCAGTCGTGGAGATGGGATTGTGTTGTGTGGTGGTGGTGGCTAGGAGTAGTGATGGTGGTTAAAACTGGTTAGAGTGAGGAAGAAGAAGGGTAAAATGCTCAATGTCCAACTACTTAAACATGATAATTTAACGATCATTTGACCCAGGGATGAAAATGAGTTATTTTTTTTCAAACCTTAGGAATAACCTTGTAGTCTTGTAGTTTTTCAATCGTAAGTACGATTATACGAAAGATGAAATTTGAACAAAACTCAAGAACAATCAGTATAATTTACTTTAACATAAAATTTAACCTTCATCTATGTTAAAATTTTAACCAAAAGTTTAATTTTCTAGCCATAAGTATCAAAATTGAAATATAGCCTTAGTATGAGAGGACATTTTAAGTCTTTTACTCTTCTAAAATGTAGAATAAATTACACGGATGGTCCCTATGCTATGTTTAAATTGCGATTTTGGTCCCAAGATTTGAAAAACTACAAGGTCAATCCTAAAGTATGCATAAACATAACATGTTTGGTCCTTAACATGGATGGCCAGTTAACGTTCGCCTTCGTTGTCGTGATCCATCACTACACCCAACACCACTGTCGCCTTCATCCTAACACCACTGCCACCTTTGTTGTTCCGACTACTGCCCTTTTGTCACACCCCAACCTTAAAGGCGGAAACGTCGAGATGTGAGGGTTAAGATTATTCACAGCCACATAACGCTATTTTTAAATGTAAATATTATTATTTTAAGTTTCAAATGCAAATACAACCATAAGTCTCAACATGAAATAAGTCAAAACATAAAACAAAAATAGTCCAAAGCTCTTTATTCAGTATTCTAGGTCCAAATCCTAAATTTAAGAAAACTTCAAATGTTGACTTCAAACTTGGGCATTTCCTGAAACATGTTAAAAATAAAGGTCAACTATGAAGTTGGTGAGTTTCCAAGGTTTCATATACATAATATATCAAAGGTTATAAGTAGCAATTCATGTCATAGGTTATGAGTTAAGCAAGTTTATAGAACACATATAGCTACAACCAAACCTCAACTTAATTACAAGTTTATATGATTGGCTAAGTGTACTTGGTTCCCATGATGAACAAGTCATACGTCATCAGGAGCCGGCAATACATCGGCTTTAGCACCAAATAGGCTTGTCAGGCCCAAAGATCTAAGACGTCACCAGCCTAGCAATAGTTAATGATTGTAAACAAAATATGTATCTCATATAAGACTTACAATAACACAAATAACCATGACAAATAAAAGTATGAATTGCACGTGCTTTACAAGATTTAAATGTTTACAAGTGTATGTTGATAAGATTAATATGCTTCACCCTAAAAGGTGTGAAATAATAAAAAAAGGGGCAAGAAAACTCACATAGCAAATAAGTATAAGAATGATGATTTATAAGAATAATAATAGGCGTCGTTCCAACGTAAATCGTCACAAGGCACCTAAATATAAATATTTACAAGATTTAGTTTAATTATAATAAGTTTGATGTTTAACGAGAACCAGGGCTTTAAGTGGAATTTAGGGATTTTATAAGTACGTTAAATATTTTAATAAAGAAACTTACCACTTATGTATTTTAATAGAGAAAATAAAGTAAGCCATTTGTAACAACTAATAAAGTTTAAATATAAAATTTAAATAAATATTTTAAAAATAATCATGATTTTAAAAGGTAACGTTTGGACCAATACCATTTATTATTTATTATTTGAAATCCATTTTATTAGGATTAAACCAAGAGTAACCTTTGTTAAAAGGTTTTAAAAAGTTATTTAGTTATTTAAATTTAATAAAAATATGGAAAATTATTAGTGTCTATAAAAATATTTAAAGTTTATAAAAACTATTTTTATATTTATTAAAAATTTTCTATAATTTATTTGAGGCTAAAAAGCTTTAAAAAAAGGATGAGGGTGCCCGGGTTCGAACCCGGGACCTCATGGTGAGAATGCAAGTGCTTAACCAGTGAAACCAGGGCCGTGGCCATGGTATCACTTGGTTTTAAATTCTTTTAAACACAAGTAGAAAACAATCCCCAATTCTTAAGAACCCTAATTTTGATTTGATCAAATTAAGGTTTGATTTGATTCGGTTAACATCAATAATCATGGGGCTTTTGTTCCCCATGTTTGAACGAGTATAATGCTCATTATAATTATCCGATTGATGATAGATTGGAGATGAATAGGTTATGAACAAGCCGCGGCCGAGGTTGAGTTCGACTAGTGAGCAATTGATGATGATAATCAAATTAAACTCGTGATAGCTTCAGATGATGTTCTGGATTCAAAGCCCCTTATCAATTGAAGTTCAGAATGTCCGAATGGTGATGAACACCTTGGTTGAAGGTCGCGATGAAGATGGGAATCGAATATGGTGTTCGGGTGTTTCTCAGATGAAATTGGAAGTATTTTTCGTTTAGGAACAGTTAGATGATTGTTTAGGTTTGTTTAATTAGGTTATTATTAGTGTTTAATGTTCAAACGGCCAAGAGATCAAAGGTTTTCGGTTATGTATCCGATTAGCTTTGTAACCGTGTTTAAACGCGATTAAAGTATGCATTCAAGTTCGAATCACACCCTTGAAACGATATGGAACGGTTTTGGGGTTTAAAATGACCGATTTTGGATGTTTTGGGGCTCGCGGTGGTTGGCCGGAGGTATGGCCGGAAAGCAGGCGATGGGGGGAGATTTGGTTTGGATTTTAATAATTTACACAAATGATCCCTGGAATTTCCTTCCTTTATTATTTTATGCCCAAAACTTCTATTTATGTTTTAAATTTGACACAATGACCCCCCTCAACTTAATCAAGCTTTAAGTTTTAATTATTTATAAAACTTATTAATTGTTTACCTTTTATAAACTGTTACTTTTTATTATTTTTATTATTATTCTATTTTTATTATTATTTCCTTTTTTATTATGATTTAAATGATACTTATCATAATAAGCAATGTTGTAACTGCTTGTATTATCATAATTATTATTATTATTATTATTATTTTATTATATATTATTATTATTATTATATTACATTATTATTATTATTATTATATCACAATTATTATTATTATGCTTATTTTAATAAACTTAATTACTAACCCTTTAAATTAATAATTTAAAGTAAAATTAAAGGAAACAATCATGAATAACCCTTATAGTTACATTAATGACAACAATGCCCTTATAAGAATAAACGATTATAACTTTCAATTAACGAAAAATACGAAATGTTACACCTTTCGCCACCTATGACCGTCCCATTTCTTTCACCTTACCTCTTCTTAGTTTGATTTCATTTCTAGGTATGATGGTCTCCTGAGACGGTGATGGCGCCCGACCGATGATGGTGATGGTGTTCTTCACGATGTTGTTTCTCAGAATATGATCGGAGATGGTGTTGGTGGTCATTTAGAGACGGTGATGATGCCCGAAAGATGATTCTAATGATAGTCACCTGAGATGGTGATGATCGCCGGACAGAGATGGTGATCGTGGTCGGTCGAAGATGCGTATGGAAGAAGTTATAACACACACACACACACATACATATATATATAATTAAAATGATTATTGAGTTTTTTGTCTTTTAAATTATTTAATATAGGAGTATTTTTTTCATTTTCAAATAAGTTAATTGCCCATTCATGTTAGGGATCAAACTTGTTATGTTTATGCATACTTTGAGACTTACATTGTAAGTTTTTAAACATGGGGGTCAAAACCGAAATATGAACATAGTACATGGACCATCCGTATAATTATATATATTCTAATTGCTAACATGTATGAATATATTACCACTATTTAGTTATTTTAGTTTAAACCCAATGCTTTACACTTTTGACAATTTTAATTGTTATAATTTTTCACTATCAACTTTGAACCCTATGGCCTAAGCTCTTCATCTCTTATAAATTTTTCGTTGTACATTCGGTCTAAATTTTGAGAGTTACATATAGTAAGGTGTGCATGCGGTTTAATGTTGTTACGTCTACTTTTTTCTCGTTTAACGGTTCCGTTGCAACATGCGAGTCCTAGGTCGACTTAGTTATTGTTTTTAATGTTTTATGTTTCGCGTGTGGTTTAAAGTTCTATGCCTACTTTCGTTTGATTTTATTTTTTTATTTTTATTTATTTTTTAACACAAGCTTTCCGATGTTTGAATTGGTCGCTGACATTATGTAAGATTAATGATACTTTGACATGATTTTATGCACCATAGCAACATGTTGTCCTATAATAGGCGTACCTGGTGCTGCAAAGAGTTCCTGCGTTTCGCAGGTCAGGGAGACATTGTCTTATAATAGTTTACTCTAAATTCTACCTTTAAAGTACATTCATGCATACGCAACTCAAGCTCACAACCACCACCGTTCCACCCCAAATTAATTCCAACGGCGTTACAGGTAATCAACACCATCATCAATTATCGCATCACAGTGAAATAAAATAATAATCTGCAAGTGAGGTCAACAATTGGAGTTTGATACAGTTTAGTTTTTCAATTTCGTTTGTTTCTTCATGTATATGTGATTTATCAATGGATTACTGTTTCGTGCAAACATGAGTTTTAACGAAAATCAGCATTGAGCCTCGTAATTCCAGTAGCTCTGTAAACGGTGCTCTGTTAATCGTATTTAAACTTTAAGTTGATTTGTTATATCAAATTTTAGGTTGATTTGTTATATATTTAGAATTTGATTTTTGTAGCTTTTGGATGATCCAATTGAATTTAGAACTAGAATTAGGATTATTAAATTGCTGATGAGAAATTGATAGTATCTTCCATGCTAATATTGTTGAAACATCATAACAAATGAAGTTTGGCATCACAAGGTTGAAGGCCCAATTTGGAAATGAAAAGAGTAAATTGATCTACAATATTTAGGGGTTTGCTCATTTACACTAGATTAGATTATTGTTTTCGAACATATACTTTTTGCAACATGAACTATAGTTGTGGAACTACCGAAGCAATGCGGATTATAAACATTATTAGTATGTGGATCTTTCTCTATGATTTGATCCCAATTACTTGAGTTAGCCACATGATTGATATCCACTTAACTAGTTTTACACCCGTCCGGTGGTCGGGTACTGTAACGTGATAATGTTTTACTTGAATTATTTATATCACCAAATTGTTGTTTTTTAGTACTTGTCATCAACAAAATAGCATAGCGTTCAATATTCGACTTGAATTTTAAAATTTATCAGAAAAGTTAGTATTTCTTATTTTGCATACACATAGACTTAATTACGATAATGATAATAAGTTCATGCTTCGATTTTAATATAAATATTTTTATATGGGTGAGAACCGAACTACAAACATGAGAATGATTAGGAAAGAATCAGAAGCATAATCTTATTTACACGATTATTGATAATAAATTCACGCTTCCAAACCCAGGCAAAAACCAACATAATTCCAAAGCCATCATAGATTCATAGATAATCCTAAATCAAATATATAATAAATTAGATATGTATAAATCATTTTATAAGTTAAAAAGGGAATTTTTTTTACAAAGAATTGATTGGCTATGTTAAAAATAAATATAGCTAACCATGAGGGAGGTGTCTTTTTCATCTTTTCCATTCTTTCATCGGCTTCTTTCTTATGTTCTTATCAAGCCCACTCATTGTGTTAGCCCATTTTATCTTATATTAAGCTATGAAATTCTCAAAATATGTCAAGACAATAATATTATAAATTTAATATTAAATACACAAATAATAGTCAGAAAACAGAAAACATGATTGAGGTTACGAGTTTGATAATGTATGTATCAACTCCCTAATTGTCCATGCCTTAGATCCCTCTTGACTGCAAATTGCACCTATAATAATAATGAGGAAAATGTGAAAACATCTTCGTAATTAAGTAACCAACAATGAATTTACAAATAGATACAATTCCACTCCTGAAAACATCTTCAGGACTTGGCCCTAACAATACCCGATCAAGATGGATAAAACATACATAACACCAATATAATAAGGAAATTCATCAAAGGTATAATAAGGGTAATAAAAACCAGTCAAAAGTTATTCACGCGAGTAGACAATATAAACTTAGACATATGGTTATAATCACAAGTACCCACCACATACATGCACTCATTGATCAGGAAATCTTTTAACTCACATACATATTTAACATCCAATTCTTGCATCAGCCATCATATTGGAGTACTTAAAGGAGTCATAAATTGATCAAGAAATCTTTTAGCTCACATACATATTTAAAATCCAATTCTTGCATCAGCCATCATATTGGAGTACCTAAAAGGAGTCATAAACGAAAAAGTCAAAAATTAAGAACACAAAAAAGCATCCTGATCAAATCAAAAAAAGAAAAAAGAAAACGAAACTTAATTATGATATCATTTACTTACCTCCCTATAATTGATTCACATGTTAAAACATATATTTTTCACAAAGGGTGAGGTTATTCTACAAAGTGTATTTTTCCTATAAAGTGTGAGAAGACACAATGAGACAAAAAAAGTCACAAAAAAATTTATATTTCACAATCTAAATCGAATTTTAAAAAAACACTTCGGAGCCTTTGTTCATCTCATTATGCTCTTTCAGAAAAAAAATAAAAATAAATAAATTTTTTTTTCATTGTGTCATTATATGACACAATGACGTCATTGTGTCTTTTATATTGACACAATGACGTCATTGTGTCTTTCATAATGACACAATGAAGTTATTGTGTATTTTATAAATGACACAATAAAAAACGTTAATTTTTTATTTTTTTTATTTTTCGTTTATTTTTTTTCTTATTGAGGACGACTAGGGGAACAAATGCTCCGAATTACTTTTTTGAAATTCGATTTTGATTGTGAGATATATTTTTTTATGTATTTTTTTTGATTCATTGTGTTTTTTTTGACTCATTGTGTCTTCTCACACTTTGTAGCAAAAATACACTTTGTATTTGAACTTTTTTCTTTCACAAATTACCCTTTTAACCCAAATTGACTCAATTTAAAAGCCAACAACCCAATAATAGATTTATGTAATAGTCCTGATGAACACACCATTATAAGTAACAATGATCACGCGTACACTTTGGTTCCTTGTAAATTTTGATGAATCATATAAACAGTTTCCCTAGGTGGCTAGGTTTTTGAAATTGCCTAAGTACTCCTCTGGTTATGATGCTACCTACAAAAAATCAACATAATTAATATAACACACCTCGCGGTAAAACTATAAATCAAATACTAAAAGCATTGTTTGCTGACAACTTACCTTATCACACCAAACTAAGACCCCATGTCATTTACAAATAATTAGGTTTTAAGAGTTTGAGTAATTAGCCTTCCATGAGAGGTCTCTTCCCTTACATATGATCATAATTCTATACCAAAAACAACATGCATTTGATATTTAATATAAGATTATTAAGTGCTTCCATGAAGGTAATACTAAATTCTTTAAAAATACCAACATGACTATTTATCTTATTCTCGATGCATGTTCTGGTGGTGCACCAGTGTTAATTTTAAGCTGCAGACCTTAATTTTAAGCTTGAACCATTTGAGATTCATGTATCAATTAGCATATATACCAATAAATCATCCAATATATCTGAAGTAGCATAATAAAAATCAAATCAATGCCTACTAATATGCTTTGAAGTTGGTCATCTCATGATCCACAATCAATCACATGCATTATTGCAACCTTTTGTGTTGTGTTTTTGAACACACCATTATTGGGTCTTCTTTATCTAATAATTAATGATCATCAATCAGAGCAGTAAAAGACCAAGAATTTTATTTAATATACAAAGTAAAACACATTGAAATTATGAATAAGAAACAAAATTTTTGGCATCTTCGATGTTCGTATTTTGCATCCGATCACCGTTGGTGTTGTCATGGATGGATCTACTTGGGAGATGCCTATAAAATTAAGTTTCCATCCCCCTGTAACCGATCTTGTAAATCTAAGTTTTAATTACATCATATCAATTCCAATTGACCTGCTCAGATCCGACTTCATTGTTAAAAAAATAGAACACTATCAAAACTAATAATATGAATAATTTGATACTTTATACTAAACTGAAACATTCAATATGTAGAATTAGCGCATCCTCTCAAGGAGTATTCATGATTCATCTCATATGCAAAAGTCAAAATCAAGTTGTCATTGTTAATTAGGTTAATGTTCAGAATAAAGGAGGTTGTGTTGACCATTCGTCCACTTTAGTTTGTGAGTTTTAATGAGCCTTCGACAATGATACATCAAGTGAAATAAAAGTTTTAATTCCTTTCATCACAACAATGATACAGACTAAATCATCATCCAAAAAAAATTCTATCATCATCAAATTGGAATTGATAATATATTAAGTTATAAATGGAAAATAGAAAACTTTAGTTAGTACCACACCTTTCTTTGAATCGAAAGCATCTAACTTACTCTGATTAGGTTGTGGCCTCCCTTTATATGCTTAAATTTCTCTCCGAATGAATATATCTATGGCATTCACTGAGCCATGCAAAATAAATAGTGTTGATATCATGGCGCGCCCTTGCCTCACCGCAATCGCTTCCCTACTAGCATCTCCGCCTTGTCGCCGCTTCCTTTCTTTGGTGATGTGTCAGTGATGAGAATCCATTGATTGATAACTGGTGATGATGAAGATGCAGTTTATGTGTGTAGCACATTGTGTAGAGTATGATAGAGAAACGACGGAGAGATGATGGAGTATGTGGTGGGTTTTATAAAGACACAGAGACAGCGAGTTAAGGGGTTGTGGGAGGAGCGGGGGAGTAAGAAGTTGGAGAACCGAGAAAGTTGGGAATTTGGTGGTTTTTAGCGTTTGAATAGATTGAATTATAACCGCTCAAAACTACAAATAACCGTCGAAAACCACCTGGTAACCGTCATAACCGTCGAGTTTAAACGGTCATGATTTCATTTAAGCTTGATCCAACGGATGAGATGATTCCTACTAGCGGTTATACTCACCGCTAGTAATATAATATAATTTGTATATTTGCAAGCACTGAAACTCAAAATAAGAACATTTGTTGCAAATCACTTGATTGCACGCACTGCTTCATTATATTGACAACTCTATATGAAATGCACCCGTAAGATCCTTAGTATTGTGCTATTGCATTGGTGGTATATTGGATTATTGGTTATATCAGCTCATGGTTTGGATTTGATTGACAAGTTTTAGAGAGGTAATTGTTTGCTATTTTGTTGGTCCAGCCTGTTGCTGAGTCATAAGAGCTTCTTCTCAAGATTATGATTAGGGCATGGAGGATTGTTTTGAAGCCTCAAAGATTTGGATGCAAGTAAGTGAAAGTTCTCTTGAGTGCAGTTTCTTTCTTGTTGAGGCCTTTCTTCGACATTGCTGTATTCTATAAGTTGTGATTCTATGCCAAAGTTTACTGTTATAGTGTCAAAATGAGTACAATAGAATGATCCATAACCTCTTTCTAATGTTGTCTAATTGTCATTGCTTACTGTTATAGTTTTAAAACGAGTACAATAGAACTATCCATGTTAAAGTTGTGTACTTATGTTTTTTTTTCTCAGCTTGCTGCACCAAAACGAGTTAGACAGATTGGTGACGCACTGAGAGCCAAGCTTGAGTACCTTCGTTGGCTTTTATCACTTGAGATGGGAAATTTTTTTTTTCATAAGGAATAGGGGAAGTTCAAGTATGTATTTTAACATCTTTCTAACTTCTATTGGTTTTATATTACCTAGTCATGTTCCTCTTACCAATTCAACATCTGCCAATCTTGTAGGCCAATAATCATCACATCTTATTGAATGATTAAGTGAGTGAATAGTGGTGTACATCAACTCTTCGCATCTTTGGGATTGTACTATATGCGTATGAAGCCATCTGTAAATATGAAAAGTAATAGTGCACTATGAACCATGAAATTTGGCATGTAAAAAAAGACGTGAACCTACAACAGTGTTGGAATCCCTTCTGCTGGGAGCTCCCCATGGATCAAAACATGAGCCTCATAATTTCTTTGGTTCACTTTGTGATACAGTCAAACTTCGACTTATGAAAGCTAAATATGAAGTTTTTTTTTTTTCAATGACAGGAAATTATTGACATGTGCGACTTTGCAGTGTGGTTAAGTCGACGATTAAATGGATGTCATACTCTCTGAACGTGAGCCCTTTTTCTAGCCCCTTCCAAAACTTTAAATAAGGAATCACATCCTTCATTTTTATTTGGAAGCAACCTCTCTATTCCAACGGATGGAGATATGGTTTGCCTACATTACACTCTCCCCAGACCCCATCAATAGTTGTGTGAGTTGTGCTGTGGATGGGAATCACTGGGTTTGGTTGTTGGTATCCTTCATTCCTATAGACGATGTTAAAGGTGGACAATATTGTGTCCGGAGTAACAATTTCTTTGTAAGCCGGTTGATTCAGCATTCAATGGGTCAAATGCATAAATTAAAAACTTGGATTGTGGAATTAGTTGAACCCATCAAAGGATTGAAAATTAGGGGAATTGTATTTAGATATAACCTCCTAAATCAAGTTGTTTAGTAATTTTTTTTGAAATCATATTTTATTCAATATTTATTTATAAAGTCGAGATAGGTGGACACATAGTGTTGGCGCATCAGTCCAAACTGACTTGAGCTGTTACCCTACTTGCTCATTTTTCTGCTTCTAATTGTGTATGTGATATGCTTCATGAAATCTGCATATCAACTTAAAACCGAAACAAATAAAACCTTGATTTTACAGCTGAAAATAGTTGAAATTTCACCGAATGCCAATGTTGTGAAGGAAGAACTCTTTGGTCCTATCCTGTATGTCTTATAATTCAAGGTCACTTTAACTTTCAGAGCAAATTCTTGTACAGTATCCGCGAATATACCTGTTCTGCCAATTATATATAGATACATGTGTGGATGTATAGGCGTGTGTGTATATGTATATATTATATATATATATGCTATCCAATATAAAAAGCTCTTTACGCATTACGCATTGTTGTGCAGTCTTTTGAGGAAGCTTTTGAAATAAACAACTTGGTACCTTAAGATTGTCTAGTTCTATATTCACCCGCTCACCTGGGGTTATCTTTAAATGGATTGGGTGTGTGACATTAGATACATTGCAAATAATTTTTGGGTTCTAAACATATGTCTTTTCTGTTGGCATACCAAAAGGAAGCGATTGTGTTATTGTTCATGTAAATATACCAACCAACGGTGTGAAGTTGGTGGTGAAAAGGGTACCGAGGGTGGGCGTGAAGCAGGAAGCGACTCTTGGAAACAGTATATGAGACGGTCAATTTGGTATATTTCACCATATCCTTAATTCCTTATTTGATAGATAGTATGTTTTTGAAGTGAACATACAATTTTCGACCAAAATGTTTCTTTTAAAATATATAATTTGTTTTACATGTTAGAGATAAATATAATCTGGATCAGTAAATGCATTGAAATAGACATCTCTAGTTATATCTGTATGTTGATTAACAATACGACAAAGTATGGAAACGAACTATCAACTTTGGCTAGCTGATGAAACTCGTCTTCAATACACAGAAGGTATCTGCAGCAAAGCATCCATGGTGGGTTGGGTTTGACATTTAACTGCTTATAATCGTGCAATTTATGAAATGATTAAATAAAGACACTTCACTTTCACTCCTTTGGAACATAATATGGTGATGTAGTTCTTGATGTATATGAAGTATATATAAAAAACTCATATCGAGATACATGTTTTTTATTGGCCGACATTGTTCTCAAACATGTTAAACATCATCAGCATTAAAGAGTTCGGGAATCATTTTAACGATAAGTATAATTGATTCAGACATATTACATATCATCACTTTTATAAGTATAATTGCTATTAACATCATATATAATCACTTTTATGAGTATAATTGCTTTAATGTAGTTCTTGATGTATATGAAAGTACGAGATTTTAGAGATTCTTTTAACGATGTTTTCCAGTAATGAACCGATCCGACCTAATCTAACCTGAATCGGACCCAAAAATATGTTGTATTGCGATACCAAAATTACCCTTGAAAATCTCCGCCACCCATGCAGAAATTTATGAATTCGCTACTGGTTTTGTTCACAGATGCATAATAGGAAATTAAAAATGCCTGTCCCTCTTCTCTAAGAACCAAGAAGGGGATTTGAGTTGAGAGTTAAAATACAAGGACCACGAACCCGAACCCAAACCCACATTAGACAGTCTAAAACCCGACAAACCGTTGTTCATTGTGATTCTTCTATATTTCTGTCATCCTTTTTTTCTTAACTCCCAAACTCTCGAATTTTTTTTCTAAATCAAACACTTTTGTCTATCATAAACTTAAACTAATATTTTATAGAAACAGGTCTCTCCGTACTTAGGTTTTTGTCAATTTATATGTTTCAATATTATATTTAATTTTTTATACTTTACTCACTATTATTAAAATAGAAAATTCTCAAAATGACCCTTTTTTTTTCCCTCTCAATATGTCATCTTGAATTTTATTTTTCTTAAAATGTCATCTTTAAACAGAGCGTTGGTGCCTTCATAGACAGGGTGCGGAGTCCACATAATCACCCTCGTTCGCCTCTTCCCAAATGATATATGATTAGAATTTAATATTTATTATAATTAATTTTACTCATATTTTATTTTTGTCTTATAACTTTTAAAATATAATGTTTTATAAATTTCAAATATACCATTGAGACGTGCTTATAAAATCTACGTACGGACGTAAATTTTATTCAAAACAAATTCGGGTCACATTTACATCGAACGTTGTATATAAAATTTGACCCGAATAGATTTTGAATAAAATTTATGTCGGTAAATAGATAAAAATAAGCACATCACAATGGTATATTTGAAATTTTAAAAAACATTATATTTTAAAGGTTACAAGAGAATAACAAAATATGAGTAAAATTAATTATATTAAATATAAATTCAAAAAAGAAAATTGTGAGATGGGTGAATAGAGCGCCCACATCTATTTTTACAGTTGGACGACTCTATTTTACGACGGTACCGCCTGTATTGACTACGTATTTGATTTTTAGTGCGCCCAGGCACTCATGCATGTCTTTAAAGACACCGACGTTTTGTTCAAATGAATATTTTGAAAAGAATTTGTTAAAGGAGACATTTTAAAAAAAGTATAAGAAGAAAGAAACGCTTTAAAAATTTTCCCGTACTAAAACTTGTATCAATAATCTTTTTCAGTAGAACGGAATGAAACTGACACTGTCGGTAATAGAATTTCAACTTGGAGAAATATAAAAGGGAAAATTACCAGATTGGCCATTTGACCAATCTGGATTTGAGAAATAGCCTTTGACCAAACATAATACCAAAATAGACCGGCCAATGACAAACTGCCATGTGGCAAAATATCTCTTTCAGGCGATACCAAACCATAATATAAGCGATATATTATGCATTTATATCGCTGATATCTCGCCCAAAATTGAAAAAATCACAACAATATCGCCAAAAGCGATATAAAAGCGAGACCAGAACATGATATATCGCCAATGTCGAGACAAACACATGTAATATCGCCAATTATGGATATGTATCGCCTAAAAAGTAGTGTAAAATTCCCGGTCGGCGAGACAGGGCGCCGGCGTCTCGCTTGGCCCATTATTTTGGGATGGGTGTATGTTACAAGTTTACACAAATGGGCCTACATCTTGGGCTAATAAATAAGGGATATATCGCATGGGCTTCCGGCATTTTGGGCTTTCGTATGGGCCTTCATATGGGCTAAGTATAAATAAGGGATATGTATCGCATGGGCTTCACGCATTTGGGCTGGGAACTTGAAAACATCATCTGTGCCTTCGTAATGTCAGCCCAAATACAAAATTTATAAGTTTATAGTTAATATGTTATATCTACCATAATTAATGTAACACTACTGTATAATATGTGTAACACTTAAAAATTTGTAACATTAAAGCTTTCTTATTTCACACATATATCAAACTTTCAACCATGTTTGTTAACATTGTTGTATGCAGCGGTGGAAAATGGGAGTTTAATAACGAAGTTGAAGAGTATGTTCCTGTAAGAGTTCGGTGTAATCGACAGGCCATCTCTTTACCGGTCAATATTACATTTGAAGAATTAAATAATCTTGTTTTTAGTATATTTGGTTTTAAAAAACATATAAAACTACGTTATAAAATATCTACCTACACTCATTCAATTGACATATTGAATGATAATGATTGTTTATTTTTATAAATCTTGTTATTAATGATCCAAATCATATTTTTACCTTATATGTTAGTGAAGAAGATGATGCTAGCAGTAGTTTCGTAACAAAAGAAAATAATGATTTAAATGAAAATTTTGAAAAGAATAATTTTTCTCCGGTTGTGAATGATAATTATGAGTTGAAAATTCCAGTTACAGATTATAAGTCATCATCTTCAAATGTAAAAGAAGGTCAATGTTTTAACACTAAAGACGATCTGCAACTGAAACTAGGTAAAATGTGTGTTAATTATTGTTTTGAGTTAAAAGTCGAGCGATCATCAAAAAAAAGATTTGAAGCATCATGTCGAAACAAAGAATGCAGTTGGCGTATTAGAGCCTATGCATTTGAAAATTCAAATATTTTTCAAGTTAGGTATTTTAACGATATTCATACTTGTTCGAGAACGCAGACTTATTCGAATATTCGTCAAGCTAACAAAAAGGTTGTTGGTCATTTTATTAAAGATCAACTTAAAGACAGCGGACGAGTATATCGTGGTAAAGAAATTATGAATGATTTTAGGTTAAATTATAAAATTGATTTATCTTATCAACAGGCTTGGAGGGGGAAAAATTATGCTCTTCAACTTTTAAATGAGTCACCTGGGAAATCATTTGAATAACTTCCTGTTTATTGTTATAATTTAAAGAAGGCGAACCCCGGAAGTGTGACCCACATTGCAACAGATGAAAGTGGACGTTTGAAATGTTTTTTGTGGCAATTGGTGTTGCGGTAAGTATTTTTGTTATTTTATATAAATTTACAAATTATTATATAATATTATTAACTATATGCATTTAATTGTTTTTTTTAGATTCGCAGTTTTGTGAGACATTTACGACCTTTGATTGTCATAGACGGTGCACATTTAAAAGGTAAATATTTAGGTACTATGTTTTTTTACTGTAGCAATGGATGACAACAATCAAATTCTACTAATAGCATATGGTGTTGGAAAAACAAGAGCGGAGATTCTTGGACCTGGTTTTTAAGTAACTTAAAGAGTGTATCGGTATGAATCCGCATTTAGCAATTATATCTGATCGTGCTGCATCAATCGATGTAGCAATTAAAACAGTATTTCATGACGCCTTTCATGGTCTCTGTTGTAGCAATTATGTGAATGTATTAATAACGATCCGTCAGTGGTACACGTAATGTTACAACATCAGATTCCTTGTGAAAACCCAGAAATGGGTATAAAGTTTTTAGTTAAAGGTGTTGAGTTAACATTCGGACCAAATAATTTTGTTTAATTACTGGTTTTAAATTTGGAGAATGTAGAAAAAAATTAAATGTATCAGAACCACCTTACTTTGTTGACCGAGTATTCGGTCAATTTGGATATATTAAACCGACAATGGAGGATGTAAAAACTGTTTTCCAATCAAAAATTGAGTATTTAGATGACATGGACGCCGTTCGTGTTTGTTTATTATTATTAGTTGAATAAGGCTTTAGGGGATTAGAAGGCAATAATCATTTAAGTAACAATTATTTAGATTTGGTTAACGATTTGGAGGCCTGGAATGATTATCCATGGGGTACGGCTATTTGGCGACGAACATACCCAGACATTCATCAGGCGTTATTGAAGCATGAAAGAGCTCAACGTATAGGAGATGCGAAATTAAATTACTCGTTGAAAGGTTTTATATGGTCGTTTAAGGTAAAAAAATTATTTTGAAATTGTTTCTATTGAATTTTAATTTATTTACCTTCGATATTTATTAATTTCCAATCTTTTTTAGATGTGGGTATTGAGATATTTCCAGAATTTCGTAATAATAGACCATTGCGTGGATTTTTACCAAGAGGGATGGCATGGCCGCGTTCTGAAACTATATCATGGGAGCGAATGTTAGCTATTATTAGTCGTTCTGGATCGGTACGTATTTTTTTAATCGTTTCTGAATACAAGTGTTCTAATTTAATGTTTGTATATTTTCAGACTTCTTTTTATCCGATGAATATGATCGCAACTGAAGTGGAATTACACGAGCCTTATTATAGAGAAAGTTGTTTTTTTGGGAGAAATCCGGTAAGTCGATCTTTAACGAAGCATACTGATAAGAAGCCTTACAGTCCGCTCGAGTCTCAAATATTTCATCAAAAATTCGAATATGGTATCAAAAGATATATTAAAGAGCTGCGTGGCCGCATTACGGTAAGTTTTTAATTACATATTTTTTTATTATTTTGAGTAATTATGAAATGAAATTAAAGTTATGTTAATTTTTATAGGCTTTGGGAAAAATATATAATCCTTTAGAAATGGAGAATTTAGAGGATTTCATTTCACGGTTGTTGTAAGTAATTTCTTTTTTATAATTACATGTCATTTATAATATGTCAAATAGCGGTTAACAATTATGTTTTTTTGTAGCGTAACGTTTTAAAAGCAAAAACTGAAGAAACATCAAATGCTTATGTTAATGTGGAAACTCCGTTTCAACTTTTTCCAGATGCTGATCCGGTAACACCATGTTTAAACCTTTCTACGGTTCAAAAGGTGATAATATGTAAAAATATTACATTGATAGATTTTCCTTATTTTACGAATATATTATATATGTTTAATAAATTTTAATTATTACAGACTCTTCCTTTGGCACAAAGAAAAGAGAAACGCGTTATTAAACCAGGGCCAGCGTTTGTTCACCGTATCAAATTTTGTCACCGAGTCCCGTAATTGATAAATTCAACAAGGCTAAATCAACAAATCCTATAGAGTTATTCAACAGCGGTGATAAATTTAAGACATCTCTCACGTACGATTATGAACTTTCAAAGAATTTTTAGAAAGTTAATGGGTATGAACGGATATCTGGATTGGCTTGAGGACGACGTAAGTAATTTATTTATAGTAAAATAATTAATTCATTCATTATAACGTTTTTAACAATTTAATTTTTATTTACGATTGTAGCATTTATTGGCTTGGCAAATGTATCTGTATACAACACGTCCAGTGAATGCAAATTGGTCGATTTTGCCGCCATGGTTTGCGTTTTGTCTACTTAATGGTGATAATTGTAACGTTTATGCCGACGACTCAGAATCTCCATACCCGGTTATAAGTTCAGTTGATGAGGTAAAAATATTATAATTTTTTATAATTGTTATGTTCTCATAAATGTACAACTAATATTTAAAAATGTTTAAAATTGTAGCTTTACATTCCGCTTAACATTGATAATTTGCACTGGTTACTATTAAAGTTGGATATTCGTAACTGGACTGTGTATGTATATAACAGGTATAAAATTACATTATTTTATTATTTAATAAAATTTTAATTAATAACTTAAAGGAGTTACAATATTTAAATTTAGTTTTTTTACAGTCTTCCTACATTCAAGGCCCAGGAAACTAAACAGCTTATTGATAGTTTATGGAAACCAATCCGTAATTGGTTATTCAATAACCAATTTTATGATAATCATGGAGTTGTTGTTCCACTGCAATTATACAACATTATTTTTCCATCCAACGTGCCGATACAAGCAGCAGGGTCGGGAGATTGCGGAGTGTGGGTATGTCTGTTATAGAACGTTTAATAAAGGTGAAGACATTATGTTACCATTGGATACCAGTCAAACTCCTCAGAATTTCTGTCAAAGATTAGCAGAGTTGGTAGCATCAAATGTAATCAGTAGAATGAAAGAAAATATAAAAAAGAAATAAATTATGGATGTTATTAAATCTATGTTTTAATCCTAGGTGTCATTAAATGTGATAAATTTCGTATGCCTTCACCCACCCCATGATTTTTATTAAATCTATGTTTTAATTATACATGTTATTAAATCTAGTATTTAGTGTGAAACCTTTCAATGTAACATCTCGTATTTTCACGGCGTGTTATAATAATAATAATAATTAATAATAATAATAATAATAATATAATAATAATAATAATAATAAAGATAATAATAATAATAATAATAATAATAATAAAATAATAAATAACAATAATATAATAATAATAGCAAGAATAATAAAAATAAAAATAATATAATAAAGTCCAGGGGTGTTATGTCAATTTTTGAAACTTAAAATGGAAGTTTTAAGCATAAAATAATAAAATTCAAACTGCAGGGACCATTATTGTAAAATTTAATTTTACAACCCAACCCCCCGGCCCCTTTTTCTCTCCCTCGTTTTTCCGGCGCTCTCCGGCCACCGGTTCCGGCTGTTCTCCGGCGATCCCAATTCGTTCAAATACTTGATTTCGAACCCACATTTGACCGAGTCAATCCTTGGATCCATTTCGAATTGGATTCCAACATAAAAGCGTGTTGAATCAATCAAACAAACGGTCACAAATTTCACTTTAATCTCGGATTCTAATCCAGCTCATAAACCCACCAAACACAATAATAATTCAATTAATCGAACGTGGGCGACGTTATACAAACTTCGTACCGCTTGCACCGTGGGAGATAAAAGAGTTTGTAAGTCAACCTATGACTAAGAACACTCGTATCTCTTAAAATGATTCTTAACTCATCAAAACAGGGGTGATTCCCTTACTTTGATGATTCTCTATTCGTTTCGATAAATGATTTCTAATTGTGTGTTTTATGAAATTTCATCCTCAGGACTAGGGTGATTTCCTTATCATAAGGATTGACTTCAATTATTTTTATTGGAACATACATTTCATAAACGACATGATCTCACCAAAGTAGGATTGAAACCCGTACTTTGGTGACAAATGTTAATCTTTGATTGTTTTCTTGTTATTATGAAGCTCAATCATCAGATAGACGTAAATTTCATATCTTGATGATAATATCATTTTTATGAATTGTATTTTCTCAAATGAAACGTTCTCGTCAAAGTAGGAGTGAATTTTGGATTTTGATGAAAGTTCATCCTGGTATATTTTGTTTTTGTAAAACTTCATCGTTAAGATAGGAGTGATTTCCCTACCTTAATGGTGAGTTACCTCGTCTTATTTCTGTGAATCCTCAACAATTGGTTGGGATCAAACTGTTTGATTGGTAAGTTGGTGGACATACCTTGGGAATACACCATCAAGTTAGGAGTGAAAACCACACCTTAATGACTATTCTCATTTATTGATCTTCAACTTACCAAGGTTGTAATCAAGTGACGAGAAACATGTAGTAACTTGAAGGGTGAATCAATGTTGGTGATTCGACCTATCAAGCCAAAGCATGATCTCTGAACTTGAAAGAAGACTCGATCGTTTTAGGTTGATTTTAATTCCAAGCTTGAAGCATTTAATTCTTAAATCGATTTCTTTATCTTCATGTTTTGACTCGATCTAACTACATCGAACCATATATTCCTTACTTATCAACTTTCATCTTGAGATATCATCAAACCCATAAGTATAGTCTTCCTAAACAATCTTTTGTCAATAAAGATATTATCAAATACCTATCTTATTGTTTGATGAATTACGTATGCAAAACTGCATTTGGAAATTTGTTACCTTGCAAAACATGGTTACAAATATCTTTCTTATTGTTTGTATCACTTCTTGAATCGATTTTGAATCCTTAACCTTGGAAATATTTATCTTGAATTCGAATAACAAGACTCGTTTTATCCTCATTACAATATGGATATATGATTCTTAAAATTTCGTAATCTGTAGTAATGGGTCTGGCATAAAGGAAAGACGTAACTTGGTATGTGTCCAAGTGTTTCACCTTCATTTGGACAAAACCTAATCTCCGTGTTCCCGTAAATCTTTTGTTTAACTTTTCATCCACTAGGTGCCTCTTATTTTAAATGTCATGATGACAATTTGTGCATCATAGATCGATTGGCTAAAATTCAATTCGACCCATTATCTCACAACGTCGAGAAATTGACCTGTATCTGTTTCAACTATTCGTATACCGTGGTATGACGTTAAAACATCGATCGATATCTTGAATGATTGATTCATTTTCTGTTCTTTCTTAACCATAGTTGTGAACTTATTCCAAGATCATCGCATAACGTATTATTCTTAGACCGATGGTTGGTCAAAGGAGAAATACATATTCACAAGATAGCGTTAAGATCGTTTCATATGGTGACGTTTGGGATTTAAATTCTAACGGTTAGCCTTTCTTACCCTTGTTGGTCTTTTATTGATTTCTAGACATCACCTTACCATGAAATTATATTCTGGAAGTTGTGATTTATAAGTCTAATATGCGATGGTAACTCGGCGTCGCTTTCTAACATTTCATCTCAAAACGTCTAATATTTCACTGATAGGGTTCAAATTGGCATGCATTATGCCAAGAATCTTGTAAGATTCCATCAAGTGAATCGTTTCATCTGTAATTAAACATCAATCACTATTAGTTTGAACACTTATCTTTCATTTTAACTCTTTTGCTCATTTAAGTTCATTCTTAATTCCGAAACGAAATTATTTAAAATAGGGGAGACGGTAACATCTTGTATTAACATTCATTCTTAATTAACGTAAAAGCTTATAAGGCTAATTTGAAGCCACACACTTTAGACTCTCTTTTTATCTCTAATGGCTCTGCCATTGCACATAAAGTAAACACTAAAGCGGTCAGCTTAATCGATGATGAATTTTCTTCTTTGATACCCTATCAAAACCTGAAAGTTCATCAAAGTGTACCTCAGAAAATGAAAACACAAACTGCATCAAGAAAGAAAAGAGAATCACTATGATTTATCTGTGGCTTCATGCTCACCTTCTGATTCACTTGAGAACGTGAGGATCAAATGAAATCCAGTGTCCTCATCTTGTCGTCTCAGCCTCCTCGTAAACAAATTTCGGGACGAAATTTCCTAAAGTAGGGGAGACTGTAACATCTCGTATTTTCACGGCGTGTTAATAATAATAATAATAATAATAATATGATAATAATAATAATAATAAATAATACTAAAGATAATAATAATAATAATATAATAATAATAAATAAATAACAATAATAATAATAATAGCAAGAATAATAAAAATAAAAATAATAATAATAAGTCCAGGGGGTGTTATGTCAATTTTGAAACTTAAATGGAAGTTTTAAGCATAAAATATAAAATTCAAACTGGAAGTTTTAAGCATATTAAATAATAAAATTCAAACTGCAGGGACCATTATTGTAAAATTTAATTTTACAACCCAACCCCCCGGCCCTTTTTCCTCTCCCTCGTTTTTCCGGCGCTCTCCGGCCACCGGTTCCGGGCGTTCTCCGGCGATCCCATTCGTTCAAAATACTTGATTTCGAACCCACATTTTGACCGAGTCAATCCTTGGATCCATTTCGAATTGGATTCCAACATAAAAGCGTGTTGAATCAATCAAACAAACGGTCACAAATTTCACTTTAATCTCGGATTCTAATCCAGCTCATAAACCCACCAAACAACAATATGATTCAATTAATCGAACGTGGACGACGTTATACATATTCCTAATCTATCTCAGCCTTGATTCCACTTGAAAAATCACACAAGCAACTCCATCGATCAACCACCATACCCGCGACCTGCAACTCAAATTTAACCCATTCTCCGAACGATTTTAACAAGATTTGATAAGGGGCTTTTGTTTGTAATCATCATTCGAAGCTTCCTACCATTTAATTTGATTATTATCAACAATTACCCATTATTCGATCGAATACCAAAGCCGCGACTGTTCTTGTTGGGTTCAACACCAAATCGACATCATATGGGTAATTACACACACACACACAATCGGTTTTACACGAGGGTCAAAAGCCCCATGATCTAAATCGCTAAAAACACTGATTCGGTGTTCAATTTGGATCAAATTTTCTAGGGTTCATATGGTTGGGGATGAATTGCGTGGTGTGTTTAAAAAATTTGGAACTAAGTGATACCACTGCTTAGAGCCTAGTTCACTGGCTCCCCCTCACCTTCAAACTAAGAGGTCCCGGGTTCGAACCGGGCACCCTCTATTTTTTAAACAGACTTTTAAGCTTTAAAAAAAATATTAAAAATTCCAAAAATTATAAAAAAATTAATTTTATAAACTCTGATTTTTTAAAGTCATCCAACAAATTTTGTAAAATTATTTCTTTGAAACACTTAATTTTTATATAAAATATCAATTAACAAATATTATAGTTCGTTTATTTTTACAAAAATAAACTTTAAATAGCCAAAATCACTACATTATTATTAATCATTACGTATTCTTTCATTATGACAATTATAAAATTTAATTTACATTTTATAAATTTAATCATGTTATAAGAATTTAATTTCTTATAAATTATTATAATGGATTAATTAAATTTCTTTTATTGTATAAAATATATACGATTTTAAGAACTAATCATATTTATAAAAACCTCAAAATCCTAAAACCCTAGTTCACGTCTAAATGTTAAACTTATTATCAAACTTATCTTGTAATAAATACATTTTAGGTACCTTGTAAAGGAATTCGTTGAAACGACGCGCGTTATTATTTCTTATTAATCATCCAATATTACTTAATCGCCAAGTGAGTATTTCTATACCCATTTTATCATTTTCACACTTTTGGGTGCACATGTTACCTTATAAACGTTGCACTTGTAAACACGTTGAATCTTGTAACTTATGGCAATTTACTTGTGTGTTGTGATTAGTTGAATCTTGTAGCTACCATGTAATGTCGAATACATGTACAATCATTAACTATTGCTAGCCTGGCGACGTCATAGATCTATGGGCCTGACAAGCCTGCTTGGTTGATCAAAGTACACTTAGCTAATCGTATATACTTGTAAACGTTGAGAACTTGTAAAACTTTGTCAAGGTTTGATTGTGCATTCTGTCTTACATCCCTAGTTACCTTGTTCGCTAATTTACAATACGAATTGCCATCTTTATATACTTATGTATTCAAAACTATAGAATGCTCACCAACATGTTGACCCTTATTTTTAACATGTTTCAGGCAATAGCGTTATGTGGCTGTGAACAATCGTAACTCTCACGCCTCGACGATTCCGCCGTCAAGGTTGGGGTGTGACATTCAATATAAATATTAATAGCTACTAAGGAGCTAGGCTAAAACATACAAACACCAATAAATAAGAACTTCAAAAATACAAACCTTTTAAAACCTTCCATTAATTAAATCAGGTAGTTTTAGTTTTCTTAAAATGGTTTTTTCATTAATTATGTGCATAACATT
Organism: Flaveria linearis; assembly: GCA_024085815.1. Taxonomy (NCBI): domain Eukaryota; kingdom Viridiplantae; phylum Streptophyta; class Magnoliopsida; order Asterales; family Asteraceae; genus Flaveria; species Flaveria linearis. The sequence continues at coordinate 9,079,975 of CM044010.1, forward strand.
GGTCCACACGTTAAATAAGAATTATTATTTTTAATTTATATACATCACAAAACCAATTAGAGTTGCCCCACAAATCATCAATATACATCACAAAAAATATAAAAAAAATCTGATTCAAACTATTATAAATAGCAACAACATTTCATTCATTTCTCACATTCATACAAACCTTTCAAAACCTTTCAACCATTCCTAAACCTTCATACTCTATAGCAAAATCGTTTTTCCTACTACGTTCAATCAAAAATGTTAATCGTTTTTTACTTACGTCCTCCTTCAAAATCTTCATACAAATCACCACAATGATATTTATTTTTATCTACATAACACTGATCAAAAATGTCCTACTGTATCGTTCATATATTTGTTATCTACATCCACTGATCACGAGATAAAAAAAATTAAACGAACAGGAAGGACTTCCACGTTGAAGTTGGGCAGCTTGTGCAATGAAGTCGGCAAACTCTGATTACTTGTCAGAGTTTGAAAATAAACGAAGACATGCTATTTGTTGGTGTAAGGACTTACACATTGAAGACATATTATTTGTTCCTTGGAAATGAAGACATACTATTTGTTGGTATAATTTTCTTTAATAAAATTCTTTTATATTTACATTGAAGTATTGATTGGTGTATAATTAATTCTTTATATTATTTAATAATATGTATGGAGCAACCTCATTTTCCAGCAATGTGCTTTGTGATAACGACTATCTCGTGAACCCACTTACACATGACTACACCCAAACCTCATTTTTTGCTATTACCAATCCCAACATGCATGGGCGGACATACATGGAGTTGAGGGGTAGCCTCCGCTACCCCTCAACTTTTTACGGGTAGTGTAATTTTTTTTTACGGTTTTATATATAAAAAAAAGAATTTACGGTTCTACGTTACCCCTAAAAAATATTACGTTTTAAGAAAATATTACGTTACCCTAAAAAAATTTTAAACTCAACACTTCATAAAAAGTTTTAATTTTATAAAATACAATCTTACATTTTATAAAAAAATTACATTTTATGAAAACATAAATAACTAATAAGCCTAAAATATCCAATAGTTTAATACAATATTAATTAACAAGCCCAAAGTACAATAAGCCCAAAAAAAGATTAAACAACTTAAAAAGTATAATTAATTAGTCAAAACACTTATAACCCAATCAAACATAAAGCTTAAAATAAAAAAACACCATCCATCGTCCCATGCCCCCATCGACTATTCGTTCCTTCCCACAGGGCACAGCTAGTCAGCCACTATCCACCCACACCGCCGATCACCCCACGTCCCCACCAACGCCGGACATGCCAACCACCGCCGAACAGCAGCCTGCTATGGTAGCCATTGCCACCGCCCACATCTGAGTTTTTACCAATTCACCGCTCACTTCAAGATAACATTTTTAGTTTTCTGTTATTTGTTATACTATGAAATCAGAGATTTAATGTTTATGTTGTTCAATTTTTAATATTAAAGTCTTATTTTTTATAAAAAATAATGTTTATTTTGTTCAATTTTCATATTTAGGGTTTATGCAATTAGGTATATGAACTAGTGATTTGAAAGATGAATTAGAGATTTGATATTTAAATTGTGTTATTTCTAATTGCAATTTGTATTTTATTGTATTATTTGTTATAAATTTAGGGATTTGAAAGATGAAAAAACAAGTTTTTATTAGTAATTTTTTAAAAAATTGTCAAGAGTAGGATATTGGTTCTAATAATAATGATGATATTGGGTTAATAACTTCTTTGAGTTCGAATCCTTCGGGTTCAATCCTTCAATCCTAATGGATTTGATTTGAATGAATATTCCTTCGGACCCCTTTATTAATGTAAATGTACGTTAAAATTATTTTTTACGTTACCCCTGAACGTTTCTTCTAGATCCGCCACTGCCAACATGCAACCTCATTTTCCAGCATATTCCTTGTGATAATGACACATCTCTATGGAGTATTTTAATAATTAATAGACATAATTAAATACTGCACAAATAAAACAGAAGATAAAAAACAAAGGAAAAATATAAAATATTATAATAAAAGAAATCACACATAATATTATAATAAAAGCATAATATTATAATAAAAGCATTACAACTAATACAATAAAATTCTAATGCGGACGGGGTAAGCTACGCCAAAAATAAAATTGATCAGCCATGAACCGTCTATACAACTTACACGTCTCCTTAAAATTTTCACCACAATCTACGAGTTTCCCCGTAACCAAATGTTCCATCAGCATTGAAACGTAAACTCCTTCATTACCCCTTAAGTTTTGGGGAGATGTAACATAATCTTCATTTACCTCAGTACCAAATAGTTTTTCGGGTTGTTTAGACTTTTTCCAAAAACGGAGATTTACTAATAGAGCGCCAAAAAAACACAGATTTTCATCAACACCGGGTGAACCAACCGACCAAATTCTCACCACCTATTTCTTCACCACAAAAATCTCCAATTTTATTGTTCGCAGATTAACACGAACAAGTACCCATTCTTGACTCTGAATACAGAAAGGAAAATATACATAATCAATATCTAAAAAAGAGGGATACGGGTTGAATTTTCCATCTGCAAAAGAAACAGCATGCTTGCTACATGAGTCGGTTAAAAAATCAAAAAATTATGGAGGAAGTATACTCCAACGCATATCCGACAACGGATTCTTGTAAAGCTCTCTATGTCTCCAATTCGTCATTCTTAATACCCAACCTTCAATGTGCTGAATAAAAATTATTATATTAATACAATTATAAAAATATAAGTGTACAAACAAACAAACAAACCCAGTATATCCCACTCAAGAGCAGGGTCTGGGAGGGGTAGGTGGTGGCAAGTCTTTCCTCTATCCAGATAGGTAGAAAGACCGCTTCCAAAGAGACCCCTGGCTCGATACAAAAGCTATAACGTTAGCGAATCAACATATAATCAAACGTATGATATATGATATATGGTATATGGTACAGCACACATCATACAACAAACATTAAAATATCACCAAAAGGAAGTATAAAATGAACAAGCATGTATCAGGAAAGCAGCAAGTTTCCCCTAAAAAGGTCCAAGCGTACTACATACACATCAGGCCCCGTAACAAGTAAACAAAGTCCTTTCCTAGCTACAGAAACCACTAAAGTCCTTAATTTTAATTCTACGTCTCCACTCACTCCTATCCTCGATCATGTGCTCAGAGAGGTGCAAGTGTACCATATCTCGCCTAATTCTCTCTTCCCAAGTCAACCTAGGTCGTCCTCTACTCTTCCTACCCTCTATGATAATATTCTCCACTGCTCTGACCGGTGCTGCCATTGGTCTCCTCTTGACATGTCCATACCATCTTAATCTTCCCTCTCGTATTTTATCTGCAATAGAAGCCACTTCTAACTTCTGTCGAAACACTTCGTTTCTTATCCGATCCAGTCTTGTATGGCCACACATCCACCTTAGCATTCGCATTTCCGTAACCTCTATTTGTTTCTCGTGCGATTTCTTTATGGCCCAACAGTCGTTCCATATAGCATAGCTGGGCGTACCACAACTCTGTATAGTTTTCCCTTAAGTTTTGCTGGAAACCTCTTATCACATAGGATCCCTGATGCTGCTCTCCACTTGCACCATCCTGCTTGGACACGGTGAGCTACATCGCTATGTATCTCTCCGTCCTCCTGCAGGTACGAGCCCAGGTATTTGAACCTAGATGTCGGTGGGACCGGCATGCCCTGGATACTGATTTGGGTGTCCTCTTCGTCGTCGCCACCAAAGTTACAATGCATGTATTCCGTCTTAGAGCGACATTGTTAATCCTCTGCTCTCTAGCGCTGCTCTCCACTGCTCTAGCTTGTCGTTAAGCATCATTTTACATTCTGATATTAAGACAATATCATCCGCGAAGAACATGCACCACAGGACTGACTGTTGTATTGACTTAGTCATCTCATCCAACACTAGTGCGAAGAGAAATGGGCTCAATGCCGATCCTTGGTGGAGTCCCACTTCCACTGAGAATGAGTCTGTGTCTCCTACCGGTGCTCGCACACATGTTTTTGCCACGTCATACATATCCTTAATTAATTTGATATACCTCTCTGGTACCCCTCTATGTCGTAGACTTTCCCAAATTAGTTGTCTCGGTACACTGTCATAGGCCTTTTCTAGGTCGATGATACCATATGGAGGTCCCTTTTCTTTTCTCTATATTTCTCTATTATCCGTCTTATGACGTGTATGGCTTCTGTTGTAGAGCGTCCTGGCATAAATCCAAATTGGTTTATTGCTATCTGGGTTTCCCGTCTAATTCTCGTGTCAATAACTCTTTCCCATAGTTTCATCGTGTGACTCAGTAGCTTTATTCCCCTGTAGTTTTCGCATCCTTGGATATCTCCTTTTTCATATATATGGGGACTATGACACTGGTTCTCCACTGGTTTGGCGTCTTCCCTGTCTTAAAGATAGTGTTAAATAGATCTGTTAGCCATTGGAGACCCTCATCACCCAGGCATTTCCACACCTCAATCGGTATGTTGTCTGGCCCCACCGCTTTAGCCCTTCCCATTTTCTTCATAGCACTTTTAACTTCATCAACTGTGATGCTTCTACAATAGCATTGGTTTTATGCGTTGTTTGGGTTGTTCTATCTATCTCAGTTTGTTGATTTGGATTCCTTATGTTAAATAGGTTATCGAAGTAAGTTTTCCATCGCACCTTGATATCTTTCTCGTTCACCAAAACCTTTCCATCCGCAGCCTTTATGAACTTGACCATTCTCAGGTCCTGTCTTCTTCTTTCTCTTGCCTTGGCTATCTTAAACATGTCATGCTCTCCTTCTTTCGTCTCTAATCGCTTATAAATCATTTCATATGTCGTGTTCTTTGCCTCTGACACCGATTTTTTCGCTTGTCTCTTAGCCTCCTTGTACTTTTGTTTTAGCTCTGCGTGTTCTTCCTCACTGTTACATCGTATGAGCTCTCTAAAACTTTATTGTTTGATACGTATCTTCTCCTGTATAATTTCGTTCCACCACCATGATTCCTGATGACCAACTGTCCTTTTTGTTGTAACTCCAAGCGTTTCTTTAGCTGCTTGTATGAGCCTAGTTGCCATAACCTCCCACTTTTGGTTTGCGTCTTCCTGTGGCCCAGTTTGGTTCATTGGTATGACTTTATCTCTAAAAATGGTAATCTTTTCGTCTTTGAGCTGACCCCATCTGATCTTGGTGTAATTCTCCTGTTCCGTTGGGCAATTGGCCTCTTGACGCGTATATCCGCCACCAACATATGGTGTTGCGTCACAACCGTCTCTCCCGGGATTGCTTTACAGTCTTTCCACGAGCTATGATCTTCTCTCCTCATCAATAAATAATCTATCTGCGTGTGTCTCCTGCCACTGCTAAACGTGATTAGATGCAAGTCTCTTTTCTTAAAGAACGAATTTATGATGCCTAAGTCATGCGCTACTGCAAATTCAAGAAGCTCCCTACCGCCGTCATTCCTAAGACCATACCCGTATCCTCCATGCACCAGTTGGAAATGCTTATATCCCTTCTGATATGTCCATTAAAATCTCCTCCTATGTATAACTTTTCTTCTCTAGGTATGTCGGCTATAACGTGGTCTAAACTCTCCCAGAACGTTTTTCTTTCCGTTTCCCCTAGTCCAACATGTGGTGCATACGTACTAACTACCGTCACTACCTCATCTCCTATTACTATTCTTAACAACATAATTCTATCATTGTATCTTCTCACCTCCACTACATATCTTGGAGTTCCTTAGCAACTAGAAAACCTACTCCGTTTTTAGCTCCATCAGACCCTGAATACCATAGTTTATAACTATTGCACTCTTTTGCTCTCCCACCTCGCCATCTAGTCTCCTGCAGGCATGCTATGTGGACCCTACGTTTCTTCAGCACATCAATTAACTCTAGTAACTTACTAGTTAAGGTTCCTACATTCCACGATGCCATTCTTAATCTACAAACCTTATTCCCTGTCTTCGCACCTCTCCTCACCGAACATGATCTCGGGGCAGCATAATGGCTCCTACTATCTATTATACCAGACAGAGTCTACTAAAACCACCAAGAAATAAAAAACACGAACAACACACTAGAAAGAACCAAGCACAAGTAAAGCACAATCAAAAGGAACTGTCATACGCGGTCAACAATACGCTAGGGGCACATGCTAGTGGCACACGCAGTAATCAAGATCTTACAGTAAGCCAATGAAACCTGTCTAGAGAACAGATCTAAGATTGACCAGAGATGAAGACAACAAGCCACAAATGATCAACACATAAACTCAACCAACAATATACAACTTACTCAGCAATTAATAGCAAAACACTAAAATTATACAACTAATCAGCAAGTTATAACAATTAATCAATCATCAGCCAAACAATGTAAACGTGGGAATATAATTAAAGAAAGTTAAAAGAAACAGGTAAGAAGACACAAGATGGAGGGATCTCACCAAATGTGTACAAGAGCCCCGGCAGGCGGTGGGGGCGGTCCGACAGGATGGTGGTGCTTCCGCAGTCCGGCCAAAGGAGGCTCCGGCAGGCTGGGGCAGGAGGTCTGGTATGTGGTCCGGCAGTGGTTGGTCGGATTGATTGGTCCGGCAGTGGCAGTCCGGCCAAAGGGGTGCTCCGGCAGGCCGGGGCAGGAGGTCCGGTATGTGGTCCTGCAGTGGTTGGTCCGGTATGAGGGTGAAGGCAAGTGGTCGTGGCGGTGGGAGGTGGTCCGGCAGCTATTGGTCGTGGCGGTGGGAGGTGGTCCGGCAGCTGTTGGTCGTGTGTAGCGGTTGGTCGGGATGAGGGTGAGGGAAGGTGGTCGTGGATGAAGGTGAAGGAGGGTGGGTGGAAGGTGGTCGTGAAGGTGGTCCGACAGCGGTTGCAGATATAGGTGACCGGAGATGTAGGTCTGAGGGAGTGTGGTCGCGGGTGTGATGGTTCCCCGTTGAAGGTGGTGGTCCGGTGAAGGTGTTCCGGCGACTGTGATTTGGGTGAGGATTCCGGTGATCGAGGGTGTGGTGGTGCTCCGGAGTTTGTAGGTGACCGGAGATGTAAGGGTGAGGTGGAGCGGGTGCTCACCTTTTGTGGTCACCGGAGTTGTACAGTGGGTGACCGTTCACCGGCGACTGTAGGTGACCGTTGGAGGTGGTGGCGGTGGTACTAAGGCAGTACCGTTTGAGGTGGAGGCGGTGAGCACAGTAGAGAGAGAGCACAGTAGAGAGAGAGAGCGCACAGTAGAGAGAGAGAGAGTTGTATAATGAAGAATTATAAAAATATAAGTGTAAAAAACCAAAAAAAATATAAGTATAACAATAATGGATACAAAACGTTACCACTGCGGTTAAACAACCGTTACGTCGTAGACCGAGTAAAATATCCCAAAAATTTTTGTCAAGTTTTGTTGGTGTCAAAAAATATAGCAGAGTAACAAAAAGGTGCATCCCCTTTATTATAAAAATCCATAACATTTGTTGACCATTTATCTGATTCATCATCTGGAATGACCCATTTATGTACTAAAGATGGCCTGCCTTGAACATCTTCTTGTGGGTTTTCTTCCGGGTTTTAAACGTTCGACGGTGAAGATTCGTGTTGATTCCTTGGACGCCTCCATTTACTCATGATCCAAGATGAAGGTTTCGGGGCGGGTTAAGAGCAATATTGATTTTTATCCATAGAGCTATATTTGTTGAAAGTAAGAGTGTTTTTAAGATAGTGAATGAAGTTAGATAATGTGATGTCTATTTATACTAATATTTATAATATAATTTTTTTATTAATTTTATAATCTTAAATAAAATAAATATGTGAGCTGAATTTTTGTTTTGAAAAAATTATGTTAGTGGGCCATATAAATTAGGATCCGGGTTTGGGTTTGGGCTGTTGGGTTGGTGGGTTTAGGGATTTTGGGTTGGGCCTGTTGTAGGGCTGGTGGGTTGGTAGGCAGTACACGGGCTAATGGTGGGTTTAGGGGTTTAGGACTGGTGGGTTAGGGATGTTGGGTTGGGCCTGTTATAGGGCTGGTGGGTTGTAGGCGATATGGGCTGGGCGAGACGGATTGGAGATTGTCTCGCCTCAGTCTCGTCGGCAAAATCGAGACAGTTCTAGTATTTTCTCGCCCCTGTCTCGCCGGACAAATGGGCGATACGCATGTATATGTGTCGCCACCTGGTGAGATTGTGGCTAATTTGGTAATGTTTTTGGTCAAAGGCTATTTCTCAAACCCAGATTAGTCAAATGACCAATCTGGTAATTTCATTTTTGGCCTAACGGAGTCAAGTATGTCTTGTCAACAAACCAAACATATCAAATATGATTTTAAGCTTGAAATAAACCAAAGAGTTATTATTCTAATAAATATAAATCTCTTTACTATTAAATCAATCATTTCATTTTCTTACATAATAAAGGGAATTATTTAACTTATCCTTAAACAAACAAATTGTTTGTATTGGATTTCTTTCAAGAACACATCAAAAAAATGATTTGAATACATGACTTCAAAATTCACATGATTCAAGTAGGACAAACTAAAAACAAATCCTTAGTTTGAACGATTAACCAGACAATAGCCTAATCACTTTGTACATTTAACCGATAACCAAGAATTAAAATTAATAGAACTAATCCATTCTAATTTTTAGTAACCTAAACTTTCGATGATGACTAAAATAAATACTAAAAACTTAGAAATAATAGTGTGAATATTGACGTTGGATGACACACAAACATGTCACATGCAGAATACTAAGACATGTATCTAGAACATAAACCACAATTATTAGTAGATGGTTTACCTAATCTAGTAAATTTGGACTCTAATCATGCACCAATCTACCTACTTGCATACTTTCCAATCAATCTTATATAAAGACAAAAAATAATTTAATAAAAATCAATAAATTATTAAAATAATGTCATCTGTTTTTGTAGATGGTGCCATGTGATTTGGTTTTCTTGTACATACATACAAACAAATATATATCAATCTATAAACACAACCATTTTCCAACTTTCCATTTTAAGTCCTTGTTATCGACTTTGGAGGTATACCGAATAGTTATGCCCCCATTGAAGTGATGGGAGATGCTTATAATATCACCATACAATTAGTAGTATAAATGGAACCATATTTGTTGATATTTGGATTAAGAGAGACCACGGGCTCATAGGAGGACATCATGTCAAGTTTGGTTTAAGTGAAAAATAACGGGATCGGTTATTGAACCGGTTGTTAAACCTATTCATTGATTAAATCGGTTTTAAAACTTAGATGAATCCATAAATGATTTACAATTTCAAAGGTAATTTAAGACAAAATATAGAATTATCTTATACTTGATTTGAATTGTTTATATAACAAAATAAAGTTCGGAATAAATTACATACGGAGTTTAAATTCGTAAATGTAGACATAAATAAGATTATAAGAAAAAAAATTAAAACTGAAATTTTGTCCAACGGTTGATGAAGTTTTCACATAGTCAATTGGCAGGCGCTATAACCGATTAACCCAAGTGAAGGTAATTTAAATTAACTCAACCGAACAATTTTTTTGTAGGTGGTTTCTAGCATGACTGGTTCGCTCAGGTTCTAAAAACACTAGTTCTAATCAAGATTTGGTTTTGCCACTTAAATTTTTTGTGTGAAGTAGTTTAAAATGAGGCTCACAAAAGAAAATTTTAAATAAATGTTGTGCTGATAAAAAATTCCAAAAATTCTTATTTACACTAACCGTAAGAAAAGAACCTACGGTAAAAATAATTCAAACTTAGGGAACGAATTTATATAGCTCATGTGGACGAATTTAACTTTGCTGCTTTCCTCTACGCTTCATGGCTTTGATTTACTCCGTTTATATTTCAAAACACACGAATAGTAAAAATAAATATTCATACGTTCATTTGGTTATTCAATTTAGACCCTAGACTATCAACTATACATTATCAATTATACTTTTCATTTTTCAAGATTATATAATATAAATAAGTTAGAACCAAAGGCCGTGTAGTCTAGAAGCATCAAAGTGTGTACATAATAATGTTCATCTACAAGTGGTAAAAAGTTATAATACAAATGTGTAGATCTAGCATTAAAATTGACGGTTATGGGAGTTAACAGTTCTAGAAAAAATAGAATAAGAATTTTCTTATAGCTAAATTGGATTTAACAATTCAAACTATTACCAATAAACCAGTAATAATTCATATTAACAATTCAACTAATAACATTCTCAACTTTCATTTTTCGTACCGTGGACAATCACAATAGCATAATATTCACGTATTTAATATATAATTTCATTCGTAGTAAGTCAATAATGATTGCGCTAAAGAAACATAAAAGAAAAATCGAGTATAAATCAAGTGCGAATCGAGTGCAAATATATGATAATTTTATAACTAGAAATGCCCTTGGTAGCAAAAACAAAAGCAAAGACTATCGATGAGGAAGTTTTTAGTATGAATTATTATCAGTCAATGTATTATAATTTGAATTATTAAAATCTATTTTTCCTATATTATATTTTTTAATATTATATAATCATGAGCCATTATAACACGCAAATAGTGGAAACAATTATTCCTACGTTCATTTCATTTGGTTATTCAATTAGACCTTAAATACCTACCTATTTACCTGCCTTTTTATTATAAGTATTTTATATAAACATCAATGAAATTTGTTTTATTTAGCTTTTAAAAGTGTCGGTTGTCTGGTTTGTACGAAATTAAAAAATGTAGGTTTAATATATAGAATACAATAAAATCAAAATCAAAAGCTTATACGCTAACAATTATACGCTAACAACATCACTCTATATAATAATATTCATCTACAAGCGGTTAAAGGTTATAATACAAACGTGTAAAGAGTAAACCTATGACTAAAATTAATGTGTGTTTGAGTTAACAATTCTAGAAAAAGGTTATACTAGAATTTTTTCATAAAAGACTTTAGGCTCTCATGTAGTCATGTTACAACATTCATATGGTAAAGTTTCAAAAGCTTATAACCTTTGAAACCATAAGCAAAACATATATTACATAAAAGCAAAAAAAGTTATATAATAAAATACGACTCTATCATACCATCACACCACGTCACCACATGATGTAGATTCATTACCAATTTACCATTTACTCCTGAAAAGCTGTTCATGTTCATCCATAGATTATAGATATTCTTTCATTTCTCAATCACAAGTTCACAACAACCATGAACATGCATTTAACTCTGATGATATCAATATGTTGATCAGAAAATCAGCAAAACGATTCCTATAATTCCATCAAAAACGATATTTCACTCACAGATTCGTAATTTGTTGACTGTAATTCACCTCAATCGATCGTTCATCATCTTCCTCCGATTCATGACACGAAGACGAATCAACCAGTGTAAGTTTAGGTATACAACTCTCCGATCGAGTAATCACTGCACTATCGGAGACCTTCGTAGTCGGAGTACACGGCAGCGACCTCACGGCGGCCGGCGACTCCAAGCTTCGCCGGAGAATTTGCCTCACGGCGGAGATAAGACGAGCAGTTGGATCACGAGGCGGAGCCGATGAGATCGACGTTCTACAGAACGACACGTGGCGCGCCATGGCTTCTTCGGTGCTTATCAACCGTTTGTTCCTCACGATCTCGTCTTTCACCGCCTCACCGCACAATCCGCAGATCCATTTGCCGTGATATCGTTCGCGAATCCTCTCGATGTACTCCGGCGTACACTCCTCCGTCAATCCGCAGCAATCGCACGTTACAGATTCTACTTCCGCCGCATCGGTTGCTAGTTTAGTCGTCGCCGGTGGTGATTCCGTCGCCGGCATCATCATCGAATCGCTAATCACAGTGGTAGACATCTCTGTTGAAAAAACAACAACAACAACAACGTGTTTACTGGTTGATTCGTTTCGAGATCAGTATCGTATAAACAGAAACACGAAATTGAATTACCAGACAGAATCAGATGAGCTTCAACAGCAATTTCGTTCGATTTGAGAGTTTTATCTGAAAGGATACGATGATTGACTGATTGTTAACTATTATCGCTCCTTTTCGAACTCCGCAATTTGAAGCTTCGATTCGATCGGAAAAACGAAGAAGAATCTGAAACACATTTTCAGATTGATTCAGATCGCTAATCGAAGAAATTGTTTGTTACAAATTTGTTTTTGAAGTGAAGATGAAAAGTAAAATTAGTGAATGAAGTGAAGAATGTGGAGTGTTGATGGAGATGAAGGGGGATGAACAGAGGATGAAGGGATAGTGCTTTTGTAGGGGGGTGGGGTTAGGTGTTGTTCAATGATTAAGGGTTTAGTAAATGGAGAATAGAATCCAAACAATTTATCTATCAAATGGCAATGGAATAAAACCATAGATGCAAGATTACTTTATGTTGTGTTTGCTTTATTATAGAACTAGAATTAGGTACTTATGTGTTTGATGAACAAGAATCTTTCATATAATAAATAAAATTGTATGAGAATATGTGTTATGAAGTTATGGGACTTGACCAGGGTTTAACCACCGCTGGTCGCGCCCCATCAATGATGATACACTAAACGTGTGCGGGGCTGGACAGAAAGAAAGAGACTATGGTCATGGCGTGAGAGATGATGATTTTTTTGTTTTTTTTTCTTTTTCTTTTTAATTTCAACCAAGAACAATAATTCACGCTTTCATTTTCCTTTTCATTCACTCAGTATTTAAGGCATAATACATCTTTATTTACTCACTCACCCCACTTACGTGTCGCCTAGTGATGCTTTTTTTTTCTTTTTATTCCTTCTACCTTCAATGTCTACCCTGTGTACATCACTGTCTACTTTATCATCGAGCATAGGCTTCCCTTAAGATTTGTTTTGATGAGAGATAGGAGAAATTTGATTAAAAGTAAAAACATGTCTCAGCATAATCAGATGATTAAGAAGCATGGTTTGAATGGTGATAGGGCATGATTGATCTTAGAATTCACTAGATATGCCACTCTCCACATACAGCCTTTTATACTAAGTATGTAACTATATAATTACATTAAGTTATTGTTTTTTTTTAATTTGAAGGTTAAGTGTCATTGTATTATTTGAATGGTATTTTTACGTTAAAATCCATGTTACTAGCTATTTAGTTAAAAGTGTTGAGTTTCTTGCTATGAGCCCCAACCACATATACAAGCCTTATGGGCTATGGCGGTTCATTAATTAATAATCTTATTCTTGTTTGTCATGTTACCACTCAAGATAAATATTATACTGAGGCTAAACATCATGCTTTTATTTTTTACTTTTTTATTTTTAACAAAAGATCTAAAAATAACCTCTCTTCACTTGTGATGAGATTGTGATCTCTATCCAATTCATGTTCATGTTGATTTTCTATATACATTCTCTCTAAGGGTACCGTCTTTGCTTGAACGATCGAGTCCCCGTGGTAACTCGGCCTTGTAGTCTGTTGCGTCTTGTGGTTTTAATTCATGTAATAATATAAACATAAAACTTCTCTATTAAATCGTGTATGTTAGCTATAAATGTGTGTTAAACAATTTTTTATCAACCCGTGTATGTAGTTGATGAAGTATTGGTACTTAAAGTCTTAAACGATTGACTCATACATGGATCGGTGGCAATACGGGAAAAAAAAGGAGTAAGGAAACAAGTATATGACTCAAACATCAACATTAATAAGGTTCTTTAATAATCTATTTATATTTTATTTTTATTAAGTTTACAAATTTTGAAATTTGAACTAATTAAAGTTTCTATTACATGTACATTCATAGTTAATTGTCGATTACTTTACCTGAATTAAAAGCTGTAATCAAATGTTTTAATATACATTTTGTGATAACTTCAAATACCTGTCCAACCCACTAAAATGCAAATAGAGCCAATAAAAGTTTGTTTATGTATACTTTTTGCAATTACCAGCCGTTGAGAATAAACAAATATCTATTATTGCTAAAAAAACAAATGTAAGTATAGACAAAACGACATACCTTATTGATGATGTTATATTAAAATAATAAATAAGGATAAACAATTAATCATAACTAATGATCATAATTGTCGTGAATGTGATTAACCTAGGTTATTCGTATTAGATTATATTATCATTAGGTTTGTTAGTATGAGTCTACGAATCCAGTTAGGTTTTAGAGTTTGAATTATGATTTTTATATATTGTAATCAATTAGTCACTATTGATCAATTCAGTCTTTACAATCTTACATGGTATCAGAGCCTCAGGGTTCTGGTTACCGTTTTCTTTGCGCAGCGTCATAAAAAATACAAACCCTAGTCGTTGCCACCACGTTCAAACCCTAGTGAAGTTTATCGAGGGCCGGAGGAGGCTCCCAGCCTTCGTATGACCATAAGCGAAGTTTATTGTGGGTTGGAGGAGGCTCCCCTCCCCTCTCTTTTTTTCATCGGTGGCGTTAATTTTTGGTTTGGTAGTATACATTTTGGGTCCGCTAGTGTAAATATTTTAATAATTATAGAGTTCAGTGCTCTAAAATAGTTTACTTTCGCTCTCGCCCCCTACAGTGTGCTTCAAGCCCCGCCACTGGGTATGCCACACCATCACACGACCACAATCTCCAAGTGTCATCTTTTCCTTTTTTTACTTTTTCGTTTGGGACACCAATCACATGATCATGTTGTCGCTCCTCTTTGCCGCGCGACTCAATACAATGCCTGTTGGAATACGGTCCGCCCCACTTTATCATCTTACAATTAGGATCTTCATTCGTTTGTTGGTTTTTACTAATGATACCAAAGTACCAAACGTCCAAACCCACTTGTATTACTTAAATGTATTAACATAAAACCTTTTAATTAAAAATTTTAAAAAAGATGTATGTTCTTGTTTGACTTCTTAAATATAATTCATGGGTGCTTTACGCTACTGGGCTACAAAAGAAACAAAAAACGGAACGGTAAAATAACATGATAAAACTACGCAAATGTGTTCATTAAGTGACTTGCAAAAACAAAAAAGTTCAATTATTTACTATTAATTTACCTTTTTGCTACAATTCAATGAGAAATACTAAAACCATCGCAAAAACTATTGTTTTTAAAATTGTGGGAATCCATTATCACAAAATCAAAGTATATCACTAATACCATACTAACCAAATTGGATAAGTAGAACACAGATTGTGTTAAACATGCGGTTTTAATATAGTTCACTGGGGTTAAAAAGACAGAAACGAGTGAAAAATTATTTCAAATATGAAATTCATGCTATTAGAACTAAAATAATTACTACTAGAATACGAGTAAAGAACATTGATTACATTTGATGTAATGCTAACCAAGTGTTTGTTAAATATCAATTCAATTCAATTAAATACTTGTGGATCTGAGTCTTATACGAAACAAGGGTGTAAATATGATTACAGATAATGTGTAATTTATTGTTGAAGAAACATTTTATAAAATATTAACTACAACTCATTTAGCAAGGTCGGTGGGAGTTCCACCGGCCTTGCCACGTGGCAGAGTCTCACTGGACCACAACCTTTTGTATTTTTTTTGTTTTACCAAACTCTCTTAAATGTAAATTATTATTCCTTTTAAAGTTTAACCTGCTGCAGGTCCCGGGTTCAAAACCCGCGCCGTGCTGTTTTGTGTTTTTTGGCTTTTTAAAGTTTTTTTACATTATTTTCGTTTAAATTACCTTTTATCTTTTACTTTCTATTATTTGTTTCATTTAAATTACCTTCTATCTTTTACTTTCTATTATTTATCTAATTTAAATTACCTTTTAAATGGCCGCACTGAGTATAATGTAGATCATACGCGTCGCAACGTATCGCTATATCCAACTACTCCTCTGTAACATATGGGCCTTACATTTAAATTACTTTTTCAAATAGGACTTTTTATTTCGGTTCGAGTTGGTCCACTTTTTGATATAAATTTTGTTCAGAAACGAGTTGGGTCAAAACAAATAGATATCATTGATGTGATAATTCTAAAATGAGTTTGGTCCATTGTAGTATATACTTTACCACGTCACATAAGGGCCCGCCACAACGCGCGGCGGCTAATAACACCATTTCTTTAATAATTGGTAACAAGTTGGGAATAAGGGTTTGGAGAGACGTGCAATTATTCATTTAAGCAGAGTAATTAAACAAATGCCGTTAACCAAAAGCTTTATAATGTACAAAACGTACACTTTATCAAATTTGTAATCGGAAAAAATCTTGAAAAAAAGGGAAGGTGAAATGCTAATAGTTGCATAGGTTTGATTATGCTCAATCTCAAGTTTGAGTTATGAGCTCAGGTAGCCTACTGTCACTGCTTGCATCTTCCACCGCGACTTCCTACATTGGTTTGGCCGTTTGGGTACGCGTACGCTACTCTAAGGTATGTTAGCCATGAAAATGTCGGAGATTATGTAGATTTACCGTTTATCAAGGATGTCAGCAATGTAAATATGAACTCCAATCGAGTTAGATCTAAATAGTCTCCATTGATATAAGCCTACACACAATCAAACAACATCCATTAAAGCGTCACAGAGGGGGAGTCTCTTTTGTAACAACCATCCGGCGTGAAAATAAGTAATCAGAAAATTTAAGTAATGGGAGAGAAAATAGAGAGAGATTAGGGTGTATTTCTGTATAGGCAGATCAATCCCCCTTGACTCGTACTTATAGCATTCTATGATGCATGTGTCGATGTCATGTATCCCAAAAGAGTTTGTTATATCATCGGGTCCTACCCCTCATCTTGAGGGTGTATTTAATCAATGGCTAGGATTAGTGATAATTGCAATCCCTTGGATGTAAGACATGTGTCGGGTCGAGTGCTATTTTGTGCTTTTCGGTCCGGATGTTATTTGTGGTTATGCGGGTCGGATACGGGTCCGGGTTTTAATTCGGTACCATAGGTCTACACTTTTAAAATTTTCCAAAAAATAAGTAATTGAGCACCAATTGTATTATTAAAAGAAATTGCTTATTTAGTTAGTTCATCTAAAATCACGAAGAAAATACCTAATTTACTGTGAGCATTTTGTTTGATAGGTCAGTTTACAGGAAGATTTGCACACGATGATTTCCCATTTTCTTTTCTTATTTTTTTGTTTGAAGATTGATTTGTGCAGGAACAAGTTATGCCATTTAGATATTTAAGAAATTGATGGAGAAATATAAGGTTAAGAAGGTTTTTCTATTACCTTTTGGTTATATTTAACTTAAGAAAGAGGTTTTAAATACAAAATATATTTTTGCTACAAAGTATGCTAAGACACAATGAGTAAAAAAAGTCACAAAAAAATTATATCTCACAATCTAAATCGAATTTCAAAAAAATAGTTTCGAACTTTTGTTCCGCTAACCGTCCTCACTAAGAAAAAAAATAAACGAAAAATAAAAAATAAAAAAATAACGGTTTTTTATTATGACATTTATGAAAGACACAATGATATCATTGTGTCATTATGAAATAGACAATGATGTCATTGTGTCATTATGAAATAGACAATGACGTCATTATGAAAGACACAATGACGTCATTGTGTCATAAAAGACAATGAAATTATTTTTATTTTTATTTTATTTTTTTCTGAAAGTGAACGACGAGAGGAACAGAGACTCTGAAATACTTTTTTGGAATTCGATTTAAATTATGAGATATAACTTTTTTGTGATTTTTTAGTCTCATCGTGTCTTACACACAATTTGTAGCAAAAATACACTTTATAAAATAACCTCACCCTTAACTTAAATGGTATACTTTTAATCAGTTACGCTTCTAATTAAGTTAGATGTAAGCATCATATTTACTTTCCTTTAATAATCTCATATCGAGCTTTCAAAAGAGTGGACGAGCAAGCTAATTGTTCGGGCTTTGTTAGGCGGGTAAACAAGTTTGTCGTGTATGAAGTTTTGTATATTCCTTTTGTTTTCTATTTCAACTTTATATGACTCGTTAGTACTTTTGTAGGTTTTAGTAAGTTTTGGGACTTTGACTCATTTATTATTTGATTATTTTTATGTATAATATATTTTTATCTATATATCACACAATATATATGATTTAAATTTTACACATATAATTTATTATATTATATTTATATAACTATAGGTTCGTTTAGGCCCATGAGCCTAATCAAGTTTGACGTATGAAGCTTTGACTCGTGCTCATTCACAAAGTTATCTGATCTATGCTTGAGGACGAATCATGCTTTCTTAAGCTTGACTTAATTCAAGCTTCTAATGAGATGATATCAAGTAGTTCACTATGTGATCTACTTGCATACCAATAGAGACAAATAAGTTGAAAATTAGGCGGACCAAAAGAGAATACACGTTCAAGTCGAGGACCAAATAATTAATGATGCAACTTCTATCTCAACAATTCAAGTCACTAAGAAAATTGGACAATGGATTGATTCAGATTTATGAATGCTTGTTGTTGTTAAAGGGCTGCAAATTGTTCTTGTACACAACAATTCAAAAGCAACACATGTTACATATACGTAACAAAATAAGCCAGACTATATGAGAATATCAAGTGTAGTCGTCATGATATGATATTATCTTTTGCAGACGTCAGAATAGACTACATGATATGATATTATCTTTTGCAGGCGTCAGAATAGACTAAGGTTGATTCACATAAACACACTTACCTTTATCCATTCTCGTCGCTTTAGGAAATCACGATCTTGTGGCTATTGTTCCGTTTTAGTTAATTAACTAGGGACTTATGTCAAAATTTTCCACCCTTTGTGGATAACCTTAACTTTAACATACATAATGACAGTTTTTAACATATATAATGATATTTCAAGTATTTATATAAGATTACATGTGGTTACATGCTCTCATATTTTTTCATACAACAGTTATGTAGCATATCAGTTTTTAAATATTCTTTATTTTCTAAGGGAAAAAAACATTATGTATGTGTCCTTACAATTACATGATATAATTTAATTCCGAACTGCTTTTGTAGTGTATTTAGATAACAGGCCGAATATTTGGGCCAATCGCACCCATTGGACTTATATAAATGGGTTCAGATATAGACCAGATAGTTATTTCATGTTCTTTTGCTAAGCCCAAAAGTATCCAAACATCATATATTCGGTATTTCGGTTTACTTTGTATACATACAAGTAGAGGTGCACATGCAAACCGGGTACCTGACCCGGAACTGAACCGGGTTCAACCTAAGAATAGACCAAACCGGTTCCAACCCGGAAAAAACTGTCGGTTTGGGACCGGTTTGTAATATTTAGACCCAAACCGGTTTGGAACCGGTTTTTATCCAACCTGGTTCAGGAACCAGTTAAAAAAAACATGGTTGAAACCGGTTTTTACCGTTAAATAAAATTTCAAACAATAATATAGCCGTTTGAAGCTTTTTTTTGAAGTTTTTTGACCATTTTACCTTTATATGATAGTATAAATCGGTAGTGAGTGTTTAATGGTTTAGTCACAACACTCAAAAGCTCAAAAAACGTGCTTAAAAACGTAAAAACACTCACTTTCTCTTTTCTAGTTCTACTCTCTTTTACTCTCTTAAAAATTGTTTAATGTTTATCTTCAAAAACATGGTATAACATTAAACATCCACGTGCTATCGACCGTAATGGAATCGAGTTCGTCGAGCTCAAGTAAAGACCCGATGCTTAATTTATATAATACTTTGAGAAATGATAACAATAAATGACAAAGGGGTAACACCCCAAGTAGCGAGCTCGGAAGATATATCGAAATCGATTTTTATCTACTATGAATCCCGATAAATTTTTATCGTTTGATATTCTAACATGGTGGAAAGGAAAGGAATCACAATTTTCAATCCTAACCGCTATGGCCGTTGATTTACTAACCGTCCAAGCTTCCACGGTAGCTTCGGAGTCTGGATTTTCTGTTAGTGGTGTGGTTTTATCGATACGAAGAACAAGGCTAACTCTAACAACGGTAGAGATGTGTATTAATTTAAAAGACCACTTAAATGCGGCCGAACAAAGACAAGATAAATCAAACCTTGAATAAAAATACCAATTGAAAAAGAAATACACGAACAAGAAGTACAAACCGGACGATTATCACCGCTCTCCGACGAAGAACTCGCTTATGATTTGTCTTAACGCATTGACACATAAACCGAAGAAGACAATAAAAATTAAAAAACTTGTATTCGCAAGATATATCTTTTGTTTTGTTTAAAAATATATATAAGTGTTTATTTTTAAGTTTATTTTTAATGTACGTTTCAAAGAAATACCACTCAATAAAAATATATTTGTAGTTGTTTCAATTAAGCTACTTTTAATTAAATTATATACTCTAAATATTATTTATTAAAATTTAAAAAAATCGATTTTTTGAAACCGGTTTTTGAACCCGAACCGGTTTTGGAACCGAGCCGGACCGGCTCCAACCGGGTTGGGTTTTATAGGCCCGAAACCGGTTCCGGACCTGACCCGGTTCTTGGTCAAAACCGATCTCAGAATGGTTTACCAAAACCCAGTTCGGTTTGAACCCGAACCAGTTCAGGTAAAATACCGGTTTGCACACCTCCATATACAAATGTTTTCAGATATTAGTCTTTTTTTTCTTTTTGAAAGGCAGGTTAGTGATTGTTAGAGGATATATTAGTTTACCATCTAAACAAATGACGTCACATTTTATTGTTTAGGTAATTTAAACAAAACATAGCTAAATAATATAATAAAAATCGCATGTAACAATTTTCAGTTAAATTTTACTCAATATGGATTTATTTATTATTATTATTATTATTATTATTATTATTATTATTATTATTATTATTATTATTATTATTATAATTTTATTATTATTATTATTATTATTATTATTATTATTATTATTATTATTATTATATTATTATTATTATTATTATTATTATTATTATTATTATTATTATTATTATTTTTCACATATTGGATTTGAAGGTCTTTTATTTATATAGATCATAATGTTGACATTCTTAGAGCATCTTATATAAAAGGCCAAGGAAGATCACTAAAAGTTTTGGAAAACAATAATCGATCCTTAAGGATGTTATCGTCGCACCTGTTAATTAAAAAGTAAAACTAAGCACTGAACATTATAATCATAAATATAAGTATCCTAAAACCAAAAAATAAGTTGGATCTAATTATTGTAAGCAAAATTATCTCATTATTTCAAAAAATTATATTTTAATGACTAAGTTTTATGCTAGACTAATAAACTAGACATTTAATTTAAAAACATACATAAAAACCTTTTTAATATAACTAGAAACTTCATTTATTTAGTTAAACGAACGAACATTAACAAAGGTCGTGTTTTGTTCATTTATGTTCATAAACATTCGATAAGATAGTCGTTTACATTCGTTCTTTTATGTTCATTTATTTTGTTCATATTCATTCACTAAATATTTTTATATATTGTAAATTTTATTTTTAACTACATATCTTATTAATCTTTATATATTTTGTAAGTTTAATGCAATAAATATAATTGATTATAATTTTAATTTTGATAATTTTGATATAATGAAAATAAATATAAAATTAATAATAATTTCCAAATGCATTTATATATTTAAACAAATCGTTTAAGATTTTATATATTAAATTAATTATATTTGTTTAATGTGATTATGTCTAATGTTTGGAGTTAAGAATGTTGATTTTTATTTTATAAAGAATATATGTTGGATATATTTAAATAAATCGTTTAAGATTTTATGTATTAAATAAATCGTAACTAAATGCATGCATTTAGTTACGTGTTCATAAATCGTTTTTAACAAGATCAATGCTAAACCAATGAACATAAACATGACATTGTCAGTTCGGTTCGTTTACACATCTACAAGTTGTAAAAAAATACCATTTCTTACCTCTGTTCGATTTTTTATTTAAACATCTACAAATTGAAGAAAAAAAATACCGCTTCGGGTGAGACCTCTACCTCATTATAATATCACTGATTTATTTAACCAAACAAGTTTAGAAATCATTTATCCTCCTTCAATGAGACGGACCCTCCCTGGACCCTGCGAACGCGAGAGTTTTTTGCAGCACCAGGTACGCCCTTATCCTCATTCAAGATACCTTTAAATTCAAGAATTCTTTTTTATAACCTCCAATAATCTACTTTCCACCGTACCATCATTTTCTAAAACCCATTTATTCAAGATTCGATGTGGATACAACCAATAAACACGATCTACCAACTGTATACCTTTGGTGGTCCATCTTAAACTTGTAAATCCAAAAGAAACTCGATAATTTCACATGAAACAGAGTAGAAGAAAGCAATAAAGCAAATAGATCATATCGATTATTATTATCATTATTATTATTATTAATATTATTGTTAATTATTATTATTATTATTATTATTATTATTATTATTATTAATACTAATATTAATACTAATATTAATATTAATATTAATATTAATACTACTATTAATATTAATACTACTATTAATATTAATATTAATATTAATACTAATATTAATATTAATACTAATACTAATACTAATATTAATATTAATACTAATATTAATACTAATACTAATATTAATATTATATTAATACTAATACTAATATTAATATTAATATAAATATTAATATTAATACTAATATTAATACTAATATTAATATTAATAATATTAATATTAATACTAATATTAATATTAATATTGTTATTATTATTGTGTTCGATGATCTTTGATCGGAGATGAAACATGAAACATCAGCAGGCTTTATTCACCACCCGCACGCTCCACCGGAAACTGTCACCACCACTCATCTATTGGGATCCGATCAACACTCTTTTGCTTTTTCAAAGCTGCATTTTGTCCACTTTATTTTCTGTTTTCTTCATTCCAATATTCTTTTTTTTTTGTACTTTCAATAAATTAATTCACTTTTCCTTTTTTTCTAGTTTCGTATCTCGATTTAAATTTAAAGCTTACAAGTATGATTTTTTTAAATAAATTTCTACCTTTTTTTCTATTTTTTAAGAGAGATGATAATTGTTATCGTTAACAACTAAACTTGTTAAAGATTAATGATGATGTACGATATTTAAAGGGTTGTTTTAAATAGACACCCCATTATTTTAAATCAACACCCCAAAATTTCTATACGGGTCGTATAGCCCCATACGCGTCGTATAGGGGGTCGTATAGCCCTATACGGGGCGTATAACCCCCTGACAGCCCCCTGAATTTTTCCTCGTAGTTAGTGTCGAAATTAGCTATACGCGTCGTATAGCCCTATATGTGTCGTATAGGGGGTCGTATAGGGCTATATGGGGCGTATAGCTCTCTGACACCCCCCTGAATTTTCCTCGTTTTCAGTGCAATCGACCCTATACGCCGCGTATGGACCCATACGCGGCGAATAGAGGGGTGTCGATTTAAAAAGGTGGGTGTCTATTTATTAGGACCCTTAAGCATAGCATAAAGAACATGGCATAAAGAACTAAAGTTAGATTTAGTAGTTGTTAATCATAACCTTGAAAGTGTATAAAGGTATCATATACCAGTGTTTGAAAATTGAATCACTAGCTTTGGTGATTAGTTAGTAAACTGGGCGGTCTAGTTTCAAAACCGGTCGTTAGCAAATGGTAGAGGTCTCAAAGGAGATATTCTGTGGTAAAGTGGTGCTTGTGTGTATAAATTCTACAGAGTGATGCGTGGTGATTTGAAGAGTAGAGTAGGCGTAGATTATGGAGTGTATATGGTCGTCTGCAAAAAAAAAGTGTAAATAGTGTTGACAAATATATGTGGTTTTTCATATGTTTAGCTTTTAAAAATTTAAAGTAGGTGTTGGTTTCAAGTACTACTTGTGACAAAAATAAGGGTTTCAGACATTCAGATGTGTAAGAGAGTTTTATCACCTAAGGTGGTGTTTGTTTTTTTGTAAAAGAGCTTTTAAAGCTCTTTTGTCTGCGCCAAAAAGAGGCGGACAGATGTTTCTGGTCTGCAGAATGTTTGTTTTTTTGAAGACGTTTCATTAAAAAACATCTGCGTGACCTCTTCTTGGCGAAGAGGTGGACTAAAGTCTTCACACATCTTCTCACCTCTTCACATTTCAACCCTACACATCTTCCCCCAAATTACTTCTCCACCTCCATTCCACCGTCTGCAGAGTGTTCTCTCCATCTTCTCCGATAATCTCCGATAATCTCCGATCATTCACCACAACAATCACACGATGCGTTCGCTATTACGATTCAAACATCTCAATTCTTCAACGAATGATCACATCGAACGATTTCGTCATTCCGCAAGCAATTTAGGTTTCGGTCCGGAGCGTCGTCACGAGCTGTAGGGCGGTGCTTCTGCCGCGATTCGGCGGTGCTGATGTGTTGGAGGTGCGAGATGATGTCCGTGTTCCTGATCTCAAGCCGAATGAGGTGCTCGTTCGAGCTCGTGCCGTTTCGGTTAATCCTCTCGATACTAGGGTGAGTTGTGGTGTGTTCTGGTGGTTTTAGGTTTCGTTTTGTTGTCTGTTTGTTGGAATTGGATTTAGGAAGGTGAATTGGCTTATAAATGTGATTGTTTGTGGCGTAATTCATTGAGGTTGTGTGCATGTTAAGGATTGATATGAGTTTTGATTGATTTTATTGATGTGGAAGTTTTGAACAAGTTATTAGGACTGTTTAGTGTTTATTATGTGAAGTTTAGGTATCCTGCTGTGGATAATTGAATATAATACTGGCTTTTGTCGAAGAGAATTTTGATTAGGTTAGAAATGCTGCTAAATTAGAGCTGCTTAATTATTGCATTTTATATGTATGGAACTATGGATTAGTCCCTTCATGGCTTCATCCCAGGATTCAAATCCTCTTTGCAGAATTTGAGCGAATGTATTTTGTATAAGGTTTTGGAACGTTTTGTTCTGGTACTATAATTTCAGTTTATTTTAGCAATCTGCAGACGTTACAAAACAAGCAGTCTTCTTAATACAGGCTGCAGAGGTTTGGTCCACCTCTTCTCCTACAGATGTCTGCGGATGTGGTCTGCAGACTGCAGACGTTTTACCTCTTCAGAAACAAACAGCACCTAATATGAGTTTACTGATGAGGGTGTTCTTAAATTTCATACTTGAGTAATGTAGATGATCTGGTGGGCTAGTGACCTGTTAGTATCTAATTAACCGTTCAGAAAAAAACATGTTGCTCTTTTTTTATCAATTATTTTTCTGATTCACTCACAACCAACCAATTTAGTTAAGTGATCTCCACTGATCCATCATCATGAAACCGAAACAATGGCACCGACGGTTTTTTTAACACATGTTTGGCTGCTGATCTTATTTTTATAACAATGTAAAATACTATCATGAATTGAAAATGTATTGTGTTTTAGAACCAAACTTATACTTTATTCCTAAATTTCATATTTTGTCTTTCATGAGTTCAGATATTTTATTGAGATTCAAATGATTTATTTTATTTTATTTTAATTTTACATTTGAGATGATAATGTATAACTCAAATACTAGTTGTCTTTACATTTAATTTTGTTATTTGTAATTGTTTGTGAAAGAAAGGTGAAGAGGAAGAGGAAGTCGGTCCATGACGACGACGTATCATAGGAGTTTTGTATGGTCGAGGGGTGAACATTGTAATTATGAGATAGTGAAGGTTCTCTACGTGAAATACATCCTTATTGAACCTTTAAAACATGAAAACTCAACAATTTTAAAGGTTTTATTTTCTTTATCTATAAAGTTTGATATCAGTAAAACTCTTATATCTTAATTTCAAATAAACATTTATAAACATATGAATAAACATTTAAATATGAATAAAATTACAGGTACCAGCTAATTTATCAAAGAAACATGTAGTTGTTTTCCGTTTTAAGAAATATGCCTTGGGGTGTTTGATTTATTGAAAACAAATAAAATTAAAATATCTATACTATTATAATATATCTATTTGGATATACATTTAATTTTACCAAGCATACAAGTTTTAAAACATGTATAAAGGAGTGCAAGATATTTAAGATGGGTAGAATAGAAAATTGATTAAGATTTTAAGACATATTAAGAGCAATATGATAAATTTATCCATTAAATTATTTAATATTTTTACACTTGTCTCTTTCATGTATTTTATAAACATTATTAATATATTATTTAATAATATGCTATTATTTAATTCACTTTATTATTTTATTTATGATACTATAAATTGACATTTAAATTTATGTTTACTAATAATATTTTTATAACTAAATATTATTTAAATTAAATATATTTTATTTAAATATTTAAGTATATAATTTATATATATCTTCATATGTATAACTATAATACTAATATTTTTCTATGGGCATATTGTGAGTTTATAATTTTAATATTTATCTATATCTTTTATAATAAAAGTGAAAGGAGGATAGAATGATAATTTTATATATGGATCAAGACACTCATATAAAAATCATGCTTAAACTTCAAAAAACTAATAATTTTATTCCATTTATGCCCTTACAATAAAGTATAACACGTAGCAAAATAAAATCGTCATTTACTTTCAATGTCGTTCATTTATTGCGATAAAACACTAATCATCTTCCCCTTTCCTTTTGTCGGTTGTTAACAACTCAATAACAATTAATATGATAATTTCTGGTGACAATTTCTCAATTAACTTTCTAAGGTCTATGCAAATCACCACCGTAATAAGTTAATATGATAAAACTTTAATCTACATTCATAAAATGAAACGGCCCCTTAAAATCTAGGTAATAAGTGATTTCTAACCACAAATACCACCCTTTTTTACTAATCTTGTTAGGATAATATATTGTCTTAAAAACTTTTGTAACATACATAATTGTTTTCTTTCATTCAATTTTTTCAAAAATTACATTTTGATTTTTTAATTTACGTAATAACGAATCGAGCCAATACTAATTGAAATCGAATTTCCAAAAAATCACGTAACAGTTGTACCGTCACAACGCGCGGGCATTTCTACTAGTCTAGTTTAAAAATCATGTATTACATTAGTTGAACAAAAATTAAATAAAAAACTACTAAATTATCCATAATTAAATATATATTAAATATGTAATATACTTTTCTTTTAATTTCATAGGTATTTTAAATTATTATTAATTAACATTAGTTAACTATGGAAGCCAGAGAAATAAAGACTGTAAAATTAGTATGAAAATGCATAAGATTGTTTATGATGAAATCCTATTTAAACCGGCTACAACCATATGTGGTCTCAATCAAACTTCCAAATTCAAATGAACATGTTGGAAAATGATCAAAGTTTTAAAAATCCCCACATTAATTATATTCAAATTATTAAAATTTTAAACCAAATAAATTGAAAATTTCATAGACATCGTCACCACTCGTACAACAGTCACATGTGTCACGGGTGTTGTAATTTCACTCATCGCAGTGAGGTGACCTTTGCCACTATTGCGGCCACACCGCCGTGTTCAACATCACCCCCTCTAGACAGTCACAAACATCACTGTGACTGCCCACACCAATTATGTTGTCCCGCCACCATTGTAGCCTCTACCACATTTCAACTTCTTTAACAAATCAACATATCAAACATTATTATTTTGTAAGTCATGCATCACATTTCCAATTTCAATTCACTTGAGTAATCTCATTTTTAAACTCAATCCCATTCAATTTTAGATTCCTATTATTTCAGAGAAACTCCATGAGCCAAACGAACACACATATTTCCAATCAACAAACCAAAAATTTACCGTCAATTTTACATAAATTAATTAATAATAACAAATATTTCAAAAGAACAAAAATTAAAACATGTTATTGGCCTAGCACCAGCTATTAAAAACATAAAGTAATAAACCGACAAAATCAAAGAAATTCTAAAAATAGCCAAACCCATGAGATTCCCATAACTAAATTTAGCCAGTAAATGTCACGACTCACGAGTAATAAACAAGTTATTAGCAAGGGTAAATCAACACCACTATACTCATATAGTACCATACGCGGTATACAGAGTCGAATACACTGAAAAACAAAGAAAATTCAAGGGGAGCTGTCAGATAGCTATATGTCTCATCCATATATAGCCCTATACGATCCCTTATGTGACACATATAGAGTTATACGACGCGTATAATAAATTTCAACACTAACTACGAGAAAAAATTCAGTGGGCTGTTAAAGGGGTTATATGTGCCGTATAGGGCAATACGACCCAACATACGACACGTATGGTGCTATACGACCCGTTGATTTATAATCAGACGGAGTCTAGATCTCGGGATCCTATTACTATTGCTATCACTCTAAACAGAGTAACAGGTGTATGATAATGGTGATTCATGATTCATTGATTTGAGACAAAGACGACGACGTATCATGCGCCATCAGAGTCTCTGTAGCTCATAGCAGTGGCAATTGTTGGTTGGCTGTTGGTGTTGGGAGATAATATTATTATGGGTCTTTTTCCACAAATAAAAACAAAGGGGCGACTTTATGTAGTAACACGCGTGTGTATGTGCGACATGATACGGACATGATGTCCACCCACACATGTGCGCTGCTGACAAAAGATAACAATGGGCTGAGAGTTGTCGTTGTTATTGTAATCACCACCACTCGTGGTGGTGGTGCCGGTGGGCCGAGGCGTAGGACGTGGTGGCGACTGTTCGGAATATGTTGTTTGTGGTGTTTCATGTAGACAATCTAAAGTTTCAAACCATTAGTTGGTTACTAATAGTGTGTACGGTGGGTGTCGGCAGTGGCGGAACCAAAAAATATTTCGTATGGGGTCACTATATTAAGGTGATTTGATTTGAAACAAAATCACATAAAATTTTCGGGTTGTCGGGTCGGGTCGGGTCGGGTCGGATCGACATATAATCAAATTGCATTGTCAATGTTAACGAAACAGTTTCAAACCACATAATTTTTTGGCTTTCACTCTAAAAATCATGAGAAATCATCTAAATCAATTTTTGAAGAATAATTATTACTAGATGTAGAATTGAACGTTGCCACGTAGAATTGAACATTGCATTGTCGCATCACTGAGGTTTGATTATTTTAACTATTTGCATCCCTACAGTTTAAAATTCTCATATACCCCCTAGCGTTTTATTTTTGTCCTCATTTGCATCCAAAAGACTAACGACGTTAAATAATTCAGTTAACTTTTAATAAAATGATAAAATTACCCTTGACTTGAACAAGCCCTGGAAATCCTCAAATCATTATCTTCTTCAACCCCTCTTCACCTCATTTCAATCATCTTCCCAATTATCTTCACATTATGATTTAAATCCCAAATTGCAATTCCTCTGGCAGAATATTCCGATTCATCATCGTCTTCAAAATCTAAACCTAAACCAAAACTATCCCACAACTGTACAACACTTTTTCTGGCGGAAAAATCCGACCTCCCACAAGCGTTTAATCACCGCTCTCAAATCTCGAGATCTTACGCTTGTAGATCAAATTTAGAAACAAAAATCGGATCGCAGTTCAAGATCTTCCGGTGACGATAACAACCTCGCTGGTGGTTATTCCGGTGAGTATTACGTCCAGAGGACGATGGAGAAAGTAGTTTCGACAACGCTGCCGGGAAGCGTACCGTCCGGCACCAGGATACCAAATCTCTGGTGAATTCATGCAATCCATCGTTTCAACCGATCAACAACCGGTTTACATGGTTCCTGCTCCGTCTAGTATGTACCACGCGCCCATGGCTAGACCGGTAACCGGTCCCGTCGGTCATGGTCAAGCTCAAGCTCAAGGCCAGGGTTACTACGCGGTCCAGCGCTCCTAACCGACGTCTACCGTGAGCAACTTGTTTACAACGCCATGCCACCGCTACAACTGACGGCGACTCAACCGTTATTCGCTCCACAACAACAACAACCTCCACCGCCACAATAACCACCGCCACAGAAGGTAGCGACGCTACCGTCACAACCGGAAGGAATACAGATGATCCAATCAACGACAGGGATGACTTCAGATTCAGGGTATACTCAAGATAATTGAAATGAAGTGAAGAGGGTTTGAAGAAGATGATGATGTGGAGATTTCTGGGGGTAATTTTGTCATTTTATAAAAGTTAACTGAATTATTTAACGTCGTTAGTCATTTGGATGCAAATTGGAACAAAATAAAACGTTAGGGGGTATATGGGGATTTTTAAACTGTAGGGATGCAAATGGTTAAAATCACCAAACATCAGGGACGCAAACGGTAATTTACTATATATATATATATATATATATATATTAAATACAAAGATCATATAAAATTAGAGCTTGAATACAATGTAGATTCTAGAATTTTAAATTCAAAGATCATCAAACAATAACTAACAGGAGGAGGTTTAATGGCAGCACCAGTCCAAAGGTTCAATGTGGGTGGGAGGAAGGTTCAACGGTAGTAGCATGAGGAGGTTCGATTGGGACTTTGGAGGCTGCAGCCTAGAGTATTACAGTGAGGTCGATTGGGGGTATTTAGAGTTAGGGTTATGTTAAAATTAAAGGTATATTTGTAATTTTACAGTTTAAATAGTGAAAAAAGATGGCAGTTTGCAGCTGGCAAGGATCACTTATAAGTACGCGTGCCTTGTAAGTACGCGTGCCTTCAATAACAAATAAATGTATCAATACGCGTGCCTTATAACATCGCGCATTTTCGTTAAATACAAGTTAACTTTGTTAAATCTTAAAAGGACTTTCACGTTATTTTTGAAGATTTATTATACTTAATTTGGGTGATTAACAAATTAATAATAATAACATTATAAGTGTTATAATGTTTACTTATTCTTCTAAAATTTAAAGTAATAATAATCTTAAAAATAATTGTTATTATACTAATAATAATGATATTATTATTACTATTATTAATAATGATATTATTAATAATAATATTAATAATAATAACGTTAATAATAATAATAATAATAATAATAATAATAATAATGAAAATATAAGTTTTATTGTATTAAAACCTATAATTGATAACTTTGTACATAAAATAATCACATTTCAAACTTTGGGGTTTAAATTGTAATATATTTAAAACTGAACCAAAACTTTAAATTTCAAATACCAATTGATAGAAACCTCAGGGACCATTTTTGTAAATATCAAAAACACCCAACCCCACCCCCCATTCTTCCCGATTTCCTTCTCCCGTGTTCTTCGGCCGATTCCACTCCACTAACACGCACTAACACCTATAATAATCGAATTCATCGAACGTGAACAATCATATACCTATTCCTAATCTAATCCAGCTCTCAATTTCACTTGAAAATCACACAAACAGCACCATCGATCATCATCTTCGTTCGGACCTGCAACCTTGTCGAAATCCAAACCCCGACCCATCTACACTGAAATTGATAAGGGGCTTTTAGTCTATATGGTAATCCGAAGATACCCACAAGTTTAATTTGATTATCATCGTCTTTTGGGTATCAAACCAGTGATACATGGTCGCGACCTGTTCCTGTACTCATTCTCCATTGAAATTACATCAATTCAGGTAATTAAACCCCCCTACACACTCGGTTTTACATAACGAAACAAAGCCCTAACATTAATTGGATTAACTAGTACGATCCGATGTTCAATTGAATCGAATTGATTCTAGGGTTCTTGAGAATTGGGGGCGGTCTATTGACAGAGATTAAAATTATATGGAACCGGGGTAATACCGCGGCTGTATGCCTTGGTTCACCGGTTCCAGCTTCCCTTGCAATCCTTGAGGTCCCAAGCTCGACCCCGGGCTACCTCACATATTTTTTAAGGCTTTTTAGCCTATATAAAAATATATAAAAAATTCTAAAAATTATAAAAATAAGTTTTACAAACTCTCCTTATTTTAATAGTTACCTAATTAATTTTCTATAATTTATTTATTTAAAACACCTTACTAATTTTTATAAAATATTATTTACGAATGTTATAAATAGTTATTTTTATAAAAATGGACTCTAAATAATAATTTAAATTATTAAATTATTATTGGGCACTATATTACCTTTAATTACGAACTATTCAAGATAATTGCAATTATATAGTTTTACAGATTATTTACAAAAAGTCGTTTTGTGTTATTTAAATAATTAAAAATATTTAATTAATTATCATATAATTAATTAATAAAATTAGTTATTTGTTTTTCCACGCTTTGACAATAAATCAAACAGTTACACGTATTGATATATTTATTTCTATTAAATTCTAAACATAATCACTTTCAATGAATTTATTTTATTTATTTCAAGACATTCAAACTAAATAAATTATTTTATTTAAATTACCATTCAAAACCCAATCCTAATGGAAACCCTAATACATTCCCAATTCTCAAATCACTATTATTCTAATTCGAGGCACCGTTCCTTAGGTTAATCATAAGAAAATCGTTGGCGCCTAATCTATCATGTCCAAATTCTAATCTCATCAATCAGGTCAGTATTCATATCCCCTTTTTATATCATTTTTTATTTGGGGGAAATCATATGATACAATATTCAATCATAATATTCTATTGTTATTTCATTCTAAATTCAATTCAAGACAGGATATGTTATTACTTGCAACTATGTGAACATACTATGATAAACTGGATGATAGTAAGAACCCTAATATAGTCAATTAATCAATCCTGGTATCAATGGTAGATCTACTGGTTTGGATAACCCACCCTATATGAATAGTCGAGTGGTGATTGTGCCAGAGGCAAATAGTCAATCTATGGTGTATGTGAGCAAGTCTATTATATGCAAAGAGTCAAGTCAAGGGGTTTATATTGTGTCGGTTTATCTATATGCTCCGCTATTGCATTATAAGTCTTAACATTACCCTGTGAATTGGATTATTCTCAATCAAACAATCAATCTATATGTATACTCAAAACTGTGTTTACTCACCGGCTAATTTTTAGCTGACTCGTTACTTTTCACATGATTTCAGGTTAAGCAAGTTAGTGGATTTCTACATGCTCATTTAAGACCCGGACTTAGTCAAAATAAAAGACAATTACTATTTGTGACTTCAACTGTTGTAATTGCAGATGTTAAATTCATGCTATCTTGTAATCTGATTTTAATATTATCTCCACTATTAGACAATCATGTGTTATGAACAATCAATCATTCCCTCATCCGCTCCGATGATTCCGCCATCGGTCGGGGTGTGACAAGAACTCCCCCTCCCAATATGGAGGTCAGGGGTTCGAACCTCTTTGGCACCAGTTTGGGGACATTTAGAGCAATGAACAGAATTATCCTTTGAGCCAATGTTGCGGAGGCCGATTCTCAGAGCTCGACCCCGGTTTTCATCCGGCTGTTTCTCCAAAGGGGTAACCCTTGTGGAGGCAGTACGGTTTCGGGGGAACGCCGTAACCAAGTCTGACAACTAGCGTGGACCCGGTTTAGACAACATAGTCTGGGGCAGATCTTGGCTAGGGTTGCCCGGTGGGGCGATGTGACATTGGGTCACTCATAAGAAAGTCACCGTTCAAAAAAAATGTATTATACGTTACACTGCCCACTCAAAAATCAATGGGGTCACTTGACTCCTTTCACTAAGGCGTAGTTCCGCCCCTGGGTGTAGGGGGTGTAATGACATAACTATTTGGAGTTAAAGTGGTGAAGCTTTAGTTGAAATTAAAGGTTTGAGCCCTGTGACGGATAATTAGTGCAAGTAAATTAGATGTGGTGTAGAATATAAGTAGGTTAGATGAGTTTGTGAGTTGTCGTTTTATAAATAGCTACTAATGGTGTTTAAAGTTCTCAATAAACTGAAATTGACAAACGTTGTTGATTGTGGATTTTATAGATTGTTAGGAAAAGGCTATCTTTTGGTTTGATTTAGATTGGTTTGGACTCACAATTTTGATGATGGTGGTTGGTTGCAAATTTTAAATTCTAATTGGCTTAGGCTGAATACATTCTATCAGTTACTAAATATTTTCCGCTACTGATTTGATTGATTAGGTTTATGACCGTATAAGGCCTCGTATACGCTTGTATACGTAATTTTTTGTTTGAATACGTATGTATAACATTTTTTATACAATCATTTACCACTTTTGTACGTCATATAATACAGAGTGCATGGTGAGTGAAAACATAGTTGGAGGTTACATTTTTCACAACCACACGTACAAGTTTTGTTTTTAAGGTCTCACAGTCCAACATAGTAACAGATATTTAGAGGTTGTTTGGTAAGCTTTTAATGTAACTATTAAGAGACTACATTATAATCGATCAAATGTACACTTTGTTTGTTTCACTTAGAAAATACCTTCTAATGGTTCATGGAGTCTCTTAATGGGTAAGTTTCGGAAAACATTGAATGATTTAGAAGCGAACTCTTATTTAGTCAGACATGTTAATAGATCAACATAAGATTACCAAACAACCCTTTAACCAGAGAATTCTTAATACAAAAATTTACGCAAAGAACCATGAAATTTACTTAAATACTTCTATCTACTACAATAAAGTTATATATAAAAAAGTTTATGCAACAATATAACCATATATTCTTCTCACTTACTACATCTTTAAAATTTAATAGTGATGGATATAGAAGTAAGAAGCGGCTAACGTTGGTGATGGTGGTGATGATGAATTTCGGTGTTATCAAGATGGTGTTTTTGCTATCATAACCCTTTACAATCGTTATACGTTCTTAATATTAGAAAAATAAAGAAATTATCAACACCGAAAAGGTATACTGAATATGATTTTATAAAATGTAAACATGTAAGACTTTGTCAAAGATTTTGTTCATATAAACCCGACAATATTGATCTTCTTTTTCAATATAAAATGCGTATACTTTTTTCAATAGTTTGAAAACTAACCAATATGGACAAGTGTGTTCTATTCACATACAATTCTTACGTATTAACATTTTATTTCATTAACTACTTTTAGTAACATGTGTACTACATGAGTAGTTTTATTATATTTAATAAAATAAAATTAATTAATTATAAAATGATTGAAATTATATATAAGTAAGTATTATAAGTAATAAAACAATGATATCAACTTTAGAATATTTCATATATTTATAAAACTTTGTTATTTTAGAAAAATATATTTTATAAAATTTCTTTCTTTAGAAATAAATTAATAAAAAGATCTCTTTCTTAACTTATAAAAAACTATTTATAATCAAAAAATAATAAAATAATATTATTAGTAATTAATATAATTATTTAATAGGAAAGAAAGCTAGAACAGTTTGATGAGAAAAAATATTATGATATCACGTGTCTCCCTTAGTTACTTTTTTGTTAGAGTAAAAAGAAAAGGTAAAGCTTCATATCAAAATCTATATTTTTATCAAACACTTTCTGCATTTACGACTTGGCTTAGTTTAACTAATTTGTGAATTTGAAGGTAAAAGTTTTACATTCATCTTACAATAAAGTTTATCTACAGCTTAATTAACTAAATAGTAAGTTCATATAAGTTAGTTACTCGTTCATTAGAGTAAAAATAATACCTTATATTAAAATCTGTATTCTTATCAAAATGTTTTCTTCATTATACGACCTTGTAACTAATTTGTGAATTTAAAGGTATAATTTTTACGTTCATCAAACAGTAAAGATTATGTAGAGCTTAATTTACTATATAGTAAGTTCATATAATATAATTAACATATTAATACGAATAAGAGAAGCCTATTCTAGTCATAATATATTAAGTCAAGTATATTGAAACCATGAAAACTGGAATTAGGTAAAGAATTTTTCTAGATAATAGGTCGTTCGTGAATGAAGAGAGGTTTGTAGTACAAAATTGAAAAGACGTTAATGTGGATGACTGTGTAATATGTGCCAAATAGTGGAGGATGTGCATGTAGAAATGAAAATTATCTTATGAGGAGACTAAAATTAAGAAAGATAAAGTAGTGATCTAGTTCACTAGGGCCGATGAGCAAGATATTGCGTGTAGCTGGACTCGTTCTTTATGATTAGAAAAAGAAGAGTGAAATTCATAGAAGACATTATTATCTACGCGAAGTTTTGAAGCATGAAGAATATTAGATTAAGAAAAGTTTTTGTTTTAACAAGAGAACCGAAAGGAACTAATATTAAGAATGCGAAGTCCCTTACCGTTACCAACATGTAGCTAGTCATTTCCATTGAACCAACTTGAAGAATGGGACAACAACATACACTTTCCGCAAATTGATATGGTAATGTGGTTTCATGATACTTTACCTAGGCGGAGTTTTGAAGTATATGACATTTGTGATTGTGATATCCAACTTTGAGATTCACTATGAGTGGTTCACATAAGTTGCTTTCCTTTTTTAGTATAACTACATGATAAAAAAGAGATTTTCCATGTATGTTGTTTAGGTTTTCTTTTCTTCACGTATTACTGCTTTGAGAACAATAAATTATCGTCGTAGTTAAGGTATTTTCTTAAGGCATGTGTGTTACTTAGGGGCCATTTTGTTCGCAGAATGTTTTGCAAAGTGATTGAAATTGGAAACTGAATTGAAATTTGCATCTTGTTAAAATTGATAATGTGTTTGATTGGTCAATTTTGAGTAGAATTGGAATGTTAATTTTGAAAATTCCATGAAGAAATGGAAGATATGTGAATTCCAATCAATGTGGGAAATTTTTCCAATTCTAATTTCATACGTTTACCTACCAAACATGATTTTTAATAAAAAGTTTTCTAATTTCAATTTCAATTCTTATAATTCTGTGAACCAAACGGGGACTTAGAATATAAAAACTCATCACCTTGCAGTGTCACATATTATGATAGAGAAACTTCACTCCTTGTAGTTTCATGCAAGTCCTATAGATCTTAAGTCACTCCTTATGGGAGTAGCGGACTAGGTCATGATCACCGTTACACGTTAATGTCACCAAAGGTAGCGTGTACCTCTAATGTATCTTATGACAAATAGTTGTTCCTAAATCGGGTCATATAAGTAAATTATTAACCCATCAATTACATGGTAAAAGTAAAGACAAAATTGAACCATTTAATTAAATTGGAAGAAAATAATTGTATATCTATTAAATACAAATATTAATTATGTTGGGTCATATATTTGAACAGAAAAGTACGCAACAAAAGATTAATCTTGACACAAAAACACCTATAAATTCCTGTTTCTCCAAATCCCTACACAGAAATTGATGTAAGCTTTGTTTTGTCCATTTGTGCTCATTGGATTCCCTCTAATTTTAGCATGATTAAGCAAAGTCATTTGTTCTCAAGATATCATGATGATGATAATGTTTATATCCTCTATCAAAAAATTCAAGGTTTACATCATTTGAGATGAAGTACAAGTGGTTAAATCCAATTAGCAGGAAAAAAAAGTACAAGTGGTTAATAGAAATATATTAAGAGTTATTTTTAAAAAATAAAGTTATTTTGTCTTTTTTATAAATTTATTATTATCATTATTATTAATACATGAGAACGTTATACATATTTCAGGAAATTTGTTAAGAAATGTAATTAACAATCTCAAACTAGACGATTTTAGAACTTGTAACTTTCATCTAAAGTTTAAATTTACATAATATAATTATATTCTATTTAAGTTTTGAAATCTTGCAGAAATTAAACCATATATTAAAAAGTGATTTTTGACTCTAAAATATATATCATGTTGCAAGCGATAGCGTTTCTAGTTATTTGTTTTCTATTGACATGAAAAAGTATTAATTGAGAATTTACTGGTATCATGAACTCTAGAAATGCTGTCAACATTCTGTTTACGAAACTAATATAATGGTTAGTATTTATATTTGATCAAAATGTTGATTAATGTTATCGTGTAGAATTTTTGGTTAAATACAAACTCTTCGGTTAATATCGATGGTCAATCATGATGATAACCTAAATATACATGTCGTAAAAATCTAACATCTGATAATTATTGCATAGATTTTTTTTCTCTTTTTGAAAATGATAACATTTTAAGTCGTCTCAAGTGAATAGATTGTGGTTCTTATAAAGGTGCAATGAACAAATATCAAAATACAATAAAAGGTGGAATAAAACCAAAAAGAAGGATGATTTTTGTACTTCACATAGATAGTAACTACACAAACAAAATCCAAACTTTTGGTATTAATAATACTTTTACTAATAAGATTGTAGTGGACATTTTGGGGATGTCAAACATGATGATTTGGATATAAGTGGAGCTTCAAAAATCATTCCAAAATAATTAAAATGTGCTCCAAAGTCATAAATCTTCAAACCATTAACTCACGTCAAACATAAATTTTTTCTATATTGTTGTATGAATAGGGCTCTAAACAATAGTTAAACATTACATTTGATTTAAAAAAGTATTAGAAAAATGGTTTTTATCTATATAACATTTTAACTAAACAACTAATACAAATAGTCTAATAATATTTACATCATACCCTTTTATATAAGGTGTTATCAAATTTGACGTTCAAAGTAAAATCTAAAAATTAAAAGTTTGGAAGAAATGATTTATATTGAGAGTTAAGGAAAGAAATTAGTTAATGATAATCACGATTTACACCTTTTATAGTTAGAACGAAATCATATTGAAAATGTTAAAACTAAGGAATTGTTAAAAATCAAAGTTCATTCAGTAAAACGAGTTTGGCTCTAGACAAGTCGTCTACAGTAGTTTTTTTATTTTTATAAAACGATAACTTATAGATCCGTAGCTTCAAACAAATCAAAATCTATATCCCTTGTAAGTCAATCACTCGTATAAGAGAGACTACAAACTCGTGAATCAAATACACGCGCGTATAAAGTACTCATACTAATATAATATAATGCTTATACAGTTATAGAAAGTAACATTTGGAGTTCAAAATGGTAACACCGAAAAGAAAAATCCACACAAAATCTAAATGTCCCCCACACTTTAGGAGACCCACCAACACCATTTTTATCTTGTTAATCATTTCGTTAACGTGTTCTTGCTTTATCACTCCCAACGGCTCATTAACAAGAAGAATATATTTCTATAATTATTTTATGTTTTTAATAACACAATTTCACATACTTAAACCTAATAAAACAATAAAAAAACTAAAGAATTCATTTATTCTTCGACACATGGCTAAAACACTTTAAATTATCTATTCCTATTAAAACCTTTGGTCGGTGGGGTTTTTTTTCTCCTTTTGTTTGTTTGTGTTTTTATAGGATTTGTTTTGGGTGTGGGTTTGAGGTTTGGGGTGGGGTTTTTTGTGGGGTTTTTGTGTCTGGACACGTGTCTTTGATGTGTTTCGATTATGTTCGTTTATAAGGTTCGTTGATGTTGTCTTTTTCCGGGTTCCTGCTTTCTTTCATTCGTTATCGATACCCTGACGATTCTCCCTATTAAAGTTTGGGTTTTTCTTTTGTTTGCTCTTTTCGAGGCTTTGATTTTCGTCGGTTTTTTTTATTTTGGACTGTGTCGCCTAGTTGCGGCTTTGATTTTCGTTTGTTTTGTATATGGTGTTGGCATTTGATTTAGTTTTTGGGTTCTGCATGTTCTGATGTGTTATGGATTTAGGGTTTTGGTGTGTTTTACTTTGTGTATTTTGCTAATTTTGTGGTTTTAAACCTTAATTTTGATTTTGATTTTGATTTTGATTTTGATTTTGATTTTGATTTTGATTTTGATTTTGATTTTGATATTGATTTTGGTTTAGGGTTATATTAAAACTCGCATAGACGCGACAATGCGTAACGTAAAAACCTAGTTCTCATTATTTTTCGTGTTTACCCCCTCTATGGCCTATTTAATTCTTTTAAGCCAATTGAAAATATTATAATAGTAAGTAATATTTTATACGGAAAAAACCGAAAATTGGACCCACGAATAGCATATTGAAATAAAGTTAAAAAGTCATAATCTTCTGCTAACATCTATTTCAATCTGATATTTGGGTATCAATCTCGATATTCTCCTTCGCATTATTCACACCACTATGTTTGTTTTTTTTTTTTACCGGCCAACGAATAATTTTTAAGTCCGGTCAACCGGGTAAACCCATTTGCGAAAGACCATCCACACCCGCGAACGCAGACAGCGCCGGTGACCCCGCTTGCCCACCATTCCAAAGGAAACCCACCACCCAAAGGCCCACTGTGGTAAAACCCTTGACCCACTTGGAACATATTGCACCTAGTGAGACTCCAACCCATGACCTCCACTTTGGAAAGTCATAGGATGCCTCATCCTAAACTAGTTGACTTAGGACTCATTGGCCACCACTATCTTTGTATCTACTCGTTTATGTATTCTTTTCGAAAAATATATGTTTACTTATTTAACATGAAAAGGATGAGGTACTTCTAATATATAATTTCATACGAAAATCCCGTTCAATTAAAACACTCAAATATATTTTTAGTCGCCAATATATAAAAAATACTTATATCAAAGTTTTTATCATTCTTATTATATTGTAGATTTGTAGCTCCTGTGAATACATAAATATGATTTCAAACTTTATCAAAAAAATTTATACATTGTATTAAAATGGAAAAAAGGGTGCTGCACTGCTGCAACAGCATATAACATTAAAGCATTTAGGTATAACCAAGTCTTTATAAGTATTAATCATATACAATAATTTTCACTAGATGTCTAGATGGTTAATTATAGATAGAGAACTACATGAAACGTATAAAAACACATATCTGTCATTCTAAACGTGATGCGTCAGACGGTTTTCTAACCGACTCTTTTACACGTTTTTAGTATATATACGTTATTATCTTTCATACATTACGTATAACTGATTATGTATTTCTTGCAAATTTGTTTTTAATATTGTTGTTGTGCAAAACATTACTTAGATAACATATGAAATTCAAAAAACAATGAAAAAGAAAACCAAATTACTTAATTAACCCAAAAAATACAATACAAAACAAAACAAAATTAACAGAAATTATATTACTTCTAATTAATCGTCACGAAAAAAACCCCACACCAAATAA
Organism: Flaveria linearis; assembly: GCA_024085815.1. Lineage (NCBI taxonomy): Eukaryota > Viridiplantae > Streptophyta > Magnoliopsida > Asterales > Asteraceae > Flaveria > Flaveria linearis. Next base: position 9,121,016 of record CM044010.1, read on the forward strand.
CTAACACAAAATACCCTAATTTTTTGTTCAATTACATGCGAAATCCGTTACCGATGGCTAAATTTGTATCCAAATGCGTTGTTTCATACACAGGCAGTTCATCATCCATTCCAATTGCAGACAAATTTTCCAGTTCAAACAGATCGGAGCTCGTATGACTAGCATCATCATCATCTTCTTCTTCATCATCATCATCATGATCATCGTCGTCATCGTTGTAATTCAGGTTAATTTCTTTCTGAACTTTGAAACTGTTTGTAATTGTAATCAAATCGAACTCGCATTCGACTTTCTTCTGGTAATTCCTCAACAAATTCCTCGCAGCTTCTTCGATCCGACGAGTTTTCTCGTTTGAACGAACCCTAAATTCATCGTTGTTAGGATTTTTCACGAATTTGAGTGCATGTAGATTCGAATCGTCTCCGTATAGAGATTTTTGTCCACACGGTTGACAATCGTCGCCGACGATGACGCTCACAGGATAGAATCGTACAGATCTCTTCTTGTTGCTGCTTAATTTTCCTCTGGATGATGGAGTTTTGCTCAAACATGATCGTGAGAACGAAGATGCCGATGAACACGTTGATCCACCGGCGGATTTTGATTGTAAGTCGATGCGACTCCTGCCGCCTCCGCCGTAGCCACCGTCGCCGTCATAACTTCCGGCGGAGGATGATGAACGCTTCGTGTTCTTCGCGTTGGTGAAAAGTGAGTTCAGAAACGTTGCTAATCGACCTCCTGGAGATATCGGTTGCTTCACCTTCTTCAAATCGCCATAGATCTTCATCGCTCGTGATTTCGTCTTCACGAACTTTCCTTCATGCTTCTGCTTCAATTCCAATTCATCGAATTGGTATCTCTGATCATACATGTTCATTTGTTTCACTCGTGTGCTGTATTCATCGTGTCGGTAGCTAGTGCGAATAGGTTTAGGCCTTGATGAAACTCCGTAAACCGATTCAGCTTCAGACGATGAAAAACCACCACCACTGCTTGAATCCGAAGAGCTAGAACTCGAGTTAAAACTCCTTTTGATCACACAATCTCGACCATGATCGTACTTGTTTCCCCAATCATGTTCATAATAGCCATTCATTGTAAAGCTACTCTGTTTCTCTCTAGTAGTTTGTCCACAGCCTACTGTATCGCGATCCACACGTTCGTCGATGGATCGATAGATCTCATCGAGCAACGACGACGAGAAGGAAGGATATTCTCTAGCTGGTCTATACATGATTATTGTTGTTGTACCAAATATGAAGAAAGTGAGTGAAGTTATCGAGTATGTATCTAAGGGAAAAGGAAATGGGAACACATTTTCAACAAAAGGTGAAAAGGGGGGGGGGGTGGGGGGTGGATAGTGTGTCTTGTTACAATGAGTGAAAATGGAGATTTGGGAACACAGTGGACAGGAGTGAATGATTTGTGGTTTAGAGAAGCCACTGGAGTGAAGTGGAAAACATGGGTTTGATGATGAATTGATGATGATGATGATGAAAGAGAGTGAGATAGAGGTTGGTGGTGATGGTGGTGGTGGTGATCTACAAATTATGTTGGCTGGCTTTTTATAAAGGGAGATGAGGAGGACGTTGTAATGGGATGCCGATGCCTTTCTCCCTCTGGTAAGGTATGTTTACTTTACCTCCCTACAACTCTAATTCGCCTTTACTACTTGTTCAATCTTCTTTATTACATCTTCTTATTTAAGAGTTAATTACACCAATGGTTTCAGTTGTAAGGTCCGTTTTCAGGTTTGATTCTTAAAGTATTCATATCGGTTTATCGACCGTAACCTTTTTCTTTAAATTATAAGAAAAATATGAAATGCATATAATTTTACTCCCACATTAGATGTTTCATTCTCATCTTTATCTTTTATATTTTTTAAGAGAAACCATAATGATCCCTCGTTAGGGGATCACTAGTCATTTCTTATATTTATTATTTTATATTTATATTTTCTATGAATGATTGTATGTGAGGAAAAGAGAAAATATTTAAAAAAAATTAATTAAGTATTATTTACTTAAGACAAATATGAAAAAGCTGACGTGGGAGTAAATTGAATTGAATGGTTAAGGGATGATAGTTTTTATGTTAATTTTGAGGGATGAGGAAGTTAATGTGAATGTTTTGACAAGGTTTTATATTAAGTATGCTAAATTATAACAAATTTGTGTAATTAATCTTTATTTAAGGTTTGGCTACTCTTAAGTTTTCACTTTACCGCGTTTAAAAATATGACTCGATGATATTTTATTAGAAGAATATTATTGATTTGACAAGTTAAAGATGATACTAACAAGTAAGAAATAAATAAAATATATTTTTAGAAAATTTTTTTAAAAGGTGGTTAGCATTGATTTTTGATAATTCTTCAAATCAGATTATAGACGAACAAAACCAATAACTGGAAAAGGTATTTGATGGTATAGCCAATGATTTCGAAACCGGACCGGACCGGCCGGTCCGACCGGTTCGACCGGGAATCGGTGATGAAGCCGGTTCGGTTCGGTGGTTTTGGACCGTTTTCGGTTGAACCGGCCGGTTCGTGCGGTCGACCGGTCCGACCGGAACCGGCGAACCGGGTTGAACCGGTTTTTGGAATTTTTTTTTTTTAATTTTAATAGAAAAATATTATTGGATATGGATTAAAGAACACAGGTTCGTTAATTTGGACTATGTTTACTTGAATGGTATGTATTTTGGATGTTGTTTTGGATTAAGGAACATCGGTTCGTTAATATAAATATTTGGAATTTTTTTATATTTTTTTAAATATTTATGACGTCATCCGGTTCGTAATCTGCTTCGGCCGGTCCGACCAATGAACCTCTAGGCCGTCCGTTTCGCTTTCCGGTCCGGTTTTAAAAACATTGAGTATAGCCACCTGACGCACATAAATCTTTTATATGTGTTATATGATATATGGTACTTGTTTTTAAAATGACCCATATTTAAGAGTTAAAATAACAAAAAATAATGCGAAAAAAAAAGAAACATGAGTTTCATACACAAGCCACAACTTAAATATAATTTACAACTGATAAATTGTAGTTTACAAAAATTGTAAATGAACGTTTACAACTGATTCATGACGTATGAATCAATCTCCTCATAAAATAACATAGGTCGTAATGATAAATGTTGTTCAACTGTTTAAATTGTTTAATATTCTTACATCAAAATTATCAGTGATCAATTTAAACTTTTGAAATTTTCTATTAACAAATACACACCCATGGTATGAGCCACATGACCCTTAAGTCTACATCCAACCTATAAAACAACCTTGACTCAAAATGATTGTTCAACATTTACACCTTCCACTAATTAAATTAACTTCGAGTCCAATTAGGCTATGATACTATATTATAATTATATTACACTATTATACTTTAAGATAATCAACAACGCGTGACACACCCTAAGCTAAGCTGCATTTAATTTGTTATGAATTTTTATAAAAGCTCTAAAATTAAACATCACTCCCATTTATCAATTTAAAATAAAATAATAATAATAATAATAATAATAATAATAATAATAATAATAATAATAATAATAATAATAATAATAATAATAATAAATAAATAAATAAATAATAAATAAATAAATAAAAACAGTCTTCCGGTGTATACTTACAATTCGTAATGTCAAGTGGTGCATTGCTCTGCAATCAACTTAAAACTCATCTCTTTCATCCATTTTCTTTAACAAACGTTTTTTTTTTTTTTTTGTTATAAATATACAAACACCTTACCTCATCCCTGTTCAAAACTAACAGTACATAATCAATGACTAAACCTTAATTTCCTCGAACAAATGGCTATTTTTACCCAAATTCAAATTCCCACTTTACCAAACTAAATCTAGGGTGTTTATCAAAATCTCACTTTAATACCATATCAATGACATAAAGTTGACATGCATGAACTACAACACTTGCACTGAACAACAATGATCTCAGAAATTAAAGTATTTTACAACGAATCTTCGACTCGCACCTTCTATGTGTCTCTGGTGTTCTTCCTCCTCTCTATCTCAGTTCACACACTAACACTAACATCGAAAGACCAAATGAATTTTTTTATTTTTTTGACAAATTTTCCAAGTCGTTTCTTTTAGGTTTTCTGATAGTGTTTTGTGATGTTATTTTAATTTATGTATGCCTTTTGCATTCGTAACCTTAGTATGTTATCGATACACTTGGCGACAAGAAAAAACATCTAAAAATCAGTTGTAAATGCTATCCATCCTTCTGCAAAACAAGTTTTTCTTTCTTGGCTACTTGTTTGTGTAGTAGTGTTGATCATACTATAACCTAACATACACAATGACACTTAATGCGAAGCTTATTGTATTTCCAATCATTTTTCCTATATTAATCATAATAGTTAAATAATAACGATATTAACATCATACATTCATACTTGCATGTAATAGTGAAAATATAAATCTTATTACATACAATAGAAGTATATATATGTTTTTTTAGTATGTATGATGATAAAGATAAATATAAATTACATTTAAAGCAATAGACCCTATCTATAGCCCTATAGGTAGTAGCCATCTTAATGGAAAAGAACATAAAAATATCATGTTTTTTCTTGTCAAGGTTCAAGTTAAGTATTTTGTAGGTGTGTACATATGAACAGGATTAGTGAGAAAGCATAAAGATGTTGGTACTATAATAGATTAAATAGTGGGCGTATGTTAGTGGTAGTAACCTTAAATAACAAGTAATGTGTTACGCATGCAACATTCCTTACCTTTTTACAAATATATACAAATACATGTGTGTCTGTGTCTGTGTCCGTGTGCATGGAGGTGGGGGATCTAGCTAGGAGTAGAGTTATCGCCAGTGGGAATATAATCATTCTGCTCGTGGCTTCTCCATCCTTTTTCAACATGATTAATTTAACCAAATATGCCATTACAAATATAATAATATACACTCATACTTTTGATGTGTTCATTTTTTTAAAAATTTACCCCGAGCTGCCCTAGAAAACATAAAAGGAAGACGTGTGATCTAGCATCAAATTATATTGAAGGTTAATTTACAGAAAAGAACAATAAATTATTTTCTAAAGAGACAATATTATTTTAAGATTGGATTTATAACGAAGCAACGTTATATTTTAATGGGCATTTGGTCGATCAAGACATATCTTTTTGACGGCTTTCCTCAGCAATATGCTCGTTCCGTTTTTACCTATATTCTAACCGACTTTCATATCATTAAAACAACTTAAGATGAAATCGTCTTGATTTACCACTAAAATCTCGTTATGAAAATTTATGTCTAGTAGGGTGACATGAACCTCTAAACAAATATGTTCTTCTAAATTTTATGATTGTTATTAGAGTGATAAAATAAAAGTTGTTTATGTTTCGAAAGATTTCATGAAAGATCATCTAGTTCAATTCTGGTCGGCTTACTATTAATAGATGAGGAAGCAAAATTTAATGACTTTCTTTTCACGACAAAGCATTCCATATTTTCTAAATTTCAAGTTTAAATAATAACTAAAATCATTAAATTGAGCATAACCTTTTGTGATAAAAAAAATAAACACATAACTCATTAGGGATTCGTTCAAATAAACACATAACTTATGTGATACAAGGGAATGGAAGCATCAAGCATCAAAAAGTACCTTTAGTTGAGTTCGTGACCTTCAAGATCAAGGCAAAATCTTGAATCTCGATTTCGAGACCTTCTAAATTGGCTTCAATTTGTGTATTGCCTTCAAAATCTAGGTATGCTCCTTGAATCCCCTTCCAAATCGCATGCAAAGTTCAAAATCTACGGCTGTTTCAAGAGATATCGCCTTCCAAAGTTCCATTAGTCGAGAAAGAGGGAAACCGGCTCAACTTCGATGATGGGGAGGGTTTTGGGCTGAGCTAGGGTAAAAAGGGATTAAGGATATAATAGTAATTTGCTATATAAAATGATTGTATAAAAAACATACCCAGGACTCGAATTCAAGACCTTTTAAGAGGTTTGATAAGTCAAGGAAGCTAGGATGTCATTAAGCCAAATTACATTATTGGTTATATTCTTAATCCAATAATACTAAAGGGATAATTCAGTATTTTAGGATCCACTAAGGGTTCAAAAATCAATAGGGATGTTTGACCTCTTTCCTCGAAGGGTAGTTTCGCTCCTGAGTAAAAATCAATGGACTTGAAAACAAAAGGGTTGTTAAACTGGAAACTCTAGCTGTGACAGCCTAAGCAAAAGCTCATATCATGTTGTTATGTAATGTCCACAGGAAAGATACAGGTAATAAGAAACATTTCAGCTTAACTGCTTAAGTATTGCTAACATGTTTTTTTAGCGCAATCATTATAAATTAGAGGAGAATTCTACCTTTAAGCGGACTTATGTGAGAGCAATCTTAAGATAGGTGACCTTTATGGAATTTTCACTCAAGTAACCAACAAAGATCCCTGGGGATAAAATTAATAATATTGGTTGGTATGAGATGCTAGATGTTACACTAACGGTCAAACCGACCAACTGATGAAGCGATGAGGCTAGCATAAGAGCATCCGCAATAAATAAACGCAAAAACACAACCAACATGTCTAGTCAGCTGTCACGTCATAAAAACACTCATCCCTTTAAAACATCAAAAACCTCCCAGTAAGAAAATTCAAAAACATAAAAAGATCAAGACACGTCATCATCATCTTTTTATTTATATGTCGCTATATGTATATTTAATATAATTAAAAAAAACATGTTGGCTCCACCTCCTTTTCATTTTTTATGTTCATAGTGACGAACTTTTACTTTAGAACCATAACCCCCAATGGTGAAAACCGACTTCATTCAATTCTTGGTCTAAAAACAACCCCTTAAAAACAACCATTGGAGATGCTCCAAAGGGTTTTGTTATGCTTTTCGTTGGTTTTGGTGATCGGTACATATCTAGTAAACAGACCAATGTTGCCAATGGCTTTCATGTTAACTAGTCTAGTCCTGTTTCCGAAACATGGGAAGAAACTAAATTTTTGACCTTGCAAGTTTATGCTATGTACGACAAACAATATTCATTGACACTTGGAAAGTGTGTTATTAAGGTTTGATCTATGGTTAGTGATGTAAAACCCAAACCATGTATAGGTTCAACATGACCCACTTCACAACAAAAACAAGTGACAACAACTTTATGCATCTTCTCTGATTAAACGTACGTCTATGCTGCTATGTCTGATTGACACCATGCTTCAACTAACTTAGAATCAAATAGAAGTACAAGCTACGTAGAATAAAAGATAACTTTACACTTTTCCATTCCTCTTTTAACAGTTAGTTACACATGAATCACTAAATAACAAATAGCTAATTACAACCTATAACCACTATGACGCGTACAAAGTGCTTTGTATGAGGGATAAAACCGTTGTGAATAAAAGTCGGTCGCAAATAGTTTTATCATACATTATATTATAATGTTTTCTAGACAGGTATTTCTGGCTATATCTTCCCTTTGTAAACATATACTTATTCATTTTAATTTTTAGAAATGCATTTTGTCTGTTTAGCAATGCTTTGAAGTCGCTACCAATTTCTCTAGTAATGAAATGGCACAATCTAAAGTTCGAATGTAGGATGAATAACTCCCTCTTGATAAAACAAGAGGGAAGCTATTGCTTCTGTTTTAGTTTAAAAACTCCTACACATTCAGATCAAAGTCTTATTCGTTTATAGATGAAGCTTCAATAGCAGCTAAGTCTTGATGGAAATTATGAGCATTACGTTCATGTGTGACTTTCGTGTCAAGGTTAGCATGGTAGTGATATGAGCCCAAGTGGCGGTTTATTGAGGGTTGCTTTGCGTTATTTAATGATGCTGCCATAGAAATTACTATATTTGAAAATAGTGACAGTGCAATACATATCATGCTTTTAGCCTAACTTTAGCCGGGAAACTTACTCAATGGTCGTGACAGTCACCTTTGGTCCCAAATCTTTGGGTTGCTTTTTCCGAGTTCTCTTACTAGATTGTTTATTCAATGAGCATTCTCAATATAATGCCTTAAAGATGACTCGATCATCCACGCTCTTTAGCCCGGGATTTTGAGTTTCGCTTGTCTACCCTTTCACCATCAAGACATCTTGAAAGTGCATTATATTCCATGCGTACGACATCTATCTAGTGTGATCTATGGAATAGTAGAGTGTTGGAGGGTAGTGGTTTACCCTGCGACAAATGTCTAGGATCCGTGTCCATTTATCTCCAACTCGTGAACTTAGCTATATGATAGCACCCAATTTTTCTAATTCAACTATTCGATCTTTTTTATTATTCATTCGTAGACGTTGATGAGACCCATCCGTTTAATAGCATGCTAGGATGTTATAGCACTACTATAGCCTTCAAATGAAGGGCAAGGTTCAACCGAGGAAAGGTTTACGTTCAATTGAAAGCAAACACTACACTTGGACCACATTCTTCAAATGGGTTGGTTTGGGTAATATATATTTCGCTTGTTTTATGGGTTGATATGAGTGTAGTCAAATTTGCTAACTCATAACAAGTCCAAATAGGCCAGCACCACCGTTGTTGCTATTGCCTTTGGCATCTACTGCTCGCCGCCGCACCTAGCTGCCATAAAAACAGATATACCCTGACCCAACTCATTTGACTCGAACCAACATGACATGTTTTAAAGATGTCCGTTTGACCCGTTACGCAACCCGACCCGCTTTTATTTTACGCACATAGTAAACACAATTGCAAGGAGGATGATAAGAAATCTAATCACCATGAAGGAGATGAAATATTGAAAATTCATAACAACAAAAGCAAGCAAATTTGCACAAAGAATCCAAAAAAGTAAAGGGGTTGTGTTTTCCAAATTAATTAATAAAAGAAATACAAGCATCACTTGTGCAGCTGATAAAGACTGCTTGCACAATGCATAGAAGAACATGGGGATTAACTAAAATTTGAACAAAAAAAGATAGGTGGATTCTTATGGTGGCCCTTGTCATTCTTTTAAGAAATATGAAAGAGATGCTTTTTCTTCTTTTGTGATCCATGGGAATAAAACTTGTATGCAGACAAGAGAGTCTGCAATCCCGATAAATAGCAATCTCTCGAAGTAGAAGCTAAGGACTAAGGAAAATACCAAAAAACAAACAAACTTGATAAAAAGATCATCACTTTTGCTTTACATCACATGCTTCACGAATCATGACCATGAATTCAATGAGAATGCTCAAGTAATCAATCATAAACAATTTTGTTGACACTCAAAACAAAACAAAAACAAAACACCAATACAAACATACTAAGCAAAAATCTTACTCATATAGTAGGGTACGGGAAGGATGAGATAAAAGCAAACCTTACATATTGTGAATGTAAAGTCAACCTTGAAGTCATACTTTGTTTAGTTTGTGTGTTAAATGTAATAGTTGGTAAAGTGTAGGGGGCAAAAGTGTTAAACTGATTGTTAGGTTGTTAATCTTTGGTTAACGGCTATTTTGGGGATATATTCGGAAGTAGTTAGGGTTGTTGAGTAATGCGTTTGCAATTCTCTGTTATCATTCAATTCTCTTTGTAATTCTCTTTGGATTCATCAATCAAGTGAATAATCGAGTTCATAATCGTGATTCTATTCTTGTTCAATTCATAACAAGTGGTATCAGAGCCACGTTCGGCTCAGTTTCTGGTGTTCGATTTGAAATTGGAAGATCAGGGTGGTGAATTGAGGTTGAAGATGGTTTCTACGAAATTCGAGCTTGAGAAATTTGATGGAAAGAATGATTTTGGTCTATGGCGGTTGAAGATGAGGGCATTGTTGGTACACCAGGGATTGGTGGATGCTCTCGGTGCCAAACCCAAAATTCCTGATGGAATTACTGAAGAGAAGAAGAAGGAGTTGCAGGAGAAGAGGAAAGAAGTCGTGGAGAAAGCCCACAGTGCGATCATCTTGAGTTTGGGTGACCGTGTGCTTCGTGAGGTGTGAAAGAGACGACTGCCGCGGGCGTATGGACCAAGTTGGAAAGCCTGTACATGACCAAGTCCTTAGCAAATCGATTGTACTTAAAGAAAAGATTGTATACGTTTTGTATGGGATCCGGCAAGACATTAGAAGATCACCGTGATGAGTTCAACAAGTTAATTTTGGATCTGGAGAACATAGAGGTAACAATTGCTGATGAAGATCAAGCAATTCTGTTCTTGACTTCATTACCTCAATCCTATGAACATTTTGTTGATACTCTCATGTATGGGAGAGAGACACTCTCTATGGAGGAGGTGCTTGCTGCATTAAACTCCAAAGAATTAAAGAAGGGAGTAGAGCCTAATGATGTAGGTGGAGAAGGGTTATTTGTAAGAGGCAGAACTGATCATAGAGAGAATAAAGGGTACAAGGGGAAGGGTCAATCCAGATCTAAGTCAAGATATAGGAGAAAGTGCTTTGTATGTCATTCAGAAAAGCATTTGAAGAAGGACTGCCCAGAATGGAAGAAGAAAAAGGCTGAGTTTCATGGGTCCAAACATGCAAACAATTTCACACAAAGTGATGAGAGTCTTGATGGGTATGAGAGTTCGGATGTATTGATGGTCACCTCATATGGTGCTGCTGATACATGGGTAATGGACTCCGGTTGTTCTTTCCATATGACACCCATCAAAGAAGGCTTTGTTGAGTTGACTATGAAGAAAATGGGAACTGTGAAGTTGGGTGATGATAGATCATGTGAGATTCATGGAATAGGCTCAGTGTTGTTCAAGCTTCATAATGGCACTGAGTTGACTCTTCATGATGTGAGATATGTGCCGGAATTAAAGAGAAGTTTGATTTCCATGGGAACATTTGAGAGAGATGGAATGAATGTGAGTCTAAAGAATGGGAAAGCCAGAGTATTAAAGGGTTCTATGATACTTATGTCAGGTGTAAGGGCTGAGAACAACACCTATTTGTTAGAAGGGAAGGTAGCTGATACATGTGCATCTGTTGTGACAAAAGAAAAGGGTTATGGTCAAGCCAGTGTATGGCATCAAAGACTGGGTCATATCAGTCAACAAGGTCTCACAGAATTGGTCAAGCAAGGGTTGATAGAAGGGTTGCATGACTGTGAATTTGGTTTTTGTGAACCCTGTGTGATGGGTAAAGCTCATAGAGTTAAGTTCAATAGAAGTGTGCATGTGAGTAAAAGTAGACTCGATTACATTCATGCTAACTTATGGGGTCCAGCAAAACAAGCTTCACTTGGTGGTGCCTACTACTTTCTTCCAGTTATAGATGATCACTCTAGAATGGTGTGGGTCTATATGTTGAAAAGGAAAAGTGAGGCATTCCAAAGATTTAAGGAGTGGCAAGTGATGGTGGAGACTCAAACTTAAAGGAGAGTAAAGAAGTTGAGGACAGACAATGGTTTGGAGTTTTGTAATCATGAGTTTAATGAGTACTGCAGAGAAAGAGGTATTTCTAGGCATCTTACTGTCCCAGGGACTCCACAGCAAAATGGGTTGGTTGAAAGAATGAATAGGACCATTTTAAACAAGGTGAGGTGTATGTTGAATGCATCAGGGATGCCTAAGTTTTTTGGGCAGAGGCTGTTAACACAGCTGTCTATTTGATAAACAGGTCCCCTAGTGCAGCATTGATGAATAAAACCCCAATGGAGGTATGGTCAGGGAAGGCAGCTAGTCATGAATATGTTGATCTCAAGGTATTTGGGACTCTAGATTATGCTCATGTGAGTCAAGGGAAGTTGGAGCCTAGAGCTGTCAAGTGTATTTTTCTTGGTTATCCTGATGGAGTTAAAGGGTACAGGCTGTGGAGGTGTGATGTCTCAAAAGTCATTTCAAGCAGAGATGTTGTTTTCAGAGAAGATGTTTACTATGGAGATGTGATTGGTAATACAAGTTCTCAGAGTGAAGATAGAGATGTTGAACCAGGGGTTCAGATTGAGGTGGAGGAGGAACCACATGATGTTGTAGAAACGACAGAGTCAAATGTGCCTGGTGTGAGTTCAAGATCAAGTTCTAGTTTGGCAAAAGATAGGCCTAGGAGGACTATTGTGAAACCATTAAGGTATAGAGATGGTGATGATATCTCTGCAGTGGCATTTATTGCTGCTGAGAAAGAGTGTAGTTTTGAGCCTTTGACATTTGAAGATGCTGTGTCATGTGAAGAGAACGATAAGTGGATTAAGGCTATGAATGAAGAGATGGATTCCTTGATCAAAAATGAGACTTGGGATTTGGTTGACAAGCCTGAGGGGAAGAGATTGGTGAAGTGCAAATGGTTATTCAAGATTAAAGATGGGGATGAGAGTGGAAAACCAAGGTACAAAGCAAGGTTAGTTACTAAAGGTTTTACTCAACAAGCTGGTGTAGATTATACTGAAATCTTCTCACCAGTTGTGAAACATACCTCTGTGAGGATCTTACTTTCAGTTGTTGCTAGTCAAGATTTAGAGCTAGAACAATTGGATGTTAAAACAGCATTTCTCTATGGTTATCTAGATGAGCAGATATATATGACACAGCCTAAGGGTTTTGTACAGAAAGGCTATGAAGATAAGGTCTGTTTATTGAAGAGATCACTATATGGACTGAAGCAGTCTCCAAGGCAGTGGTATAGGCGATTTGATGAGTATATTGTGTCACAAGGCTTTAAAAGAAGTGAATATGACCATTGTGTTTACACTAAGGAGTATGAAAAGGGGAAATTTGTGTACTTGGTGTTGTATGTAGATGACATGCTTGTTGCATGTAAGTGTAAAGAGGAGATTGAATTGACCAAAGGGCTGTTAATGAAGGAGTTTGAAATGAAGCAGCTTGGAGAGGCAAGGAAGATAATAGGGATGGAAATTAGTAGAGACAGATCAAAGAAAGTGTTGAAGGTCACTCAATGCTCTTATTTGAATAAAGTGCTTAAGAGCTATGGTATGGATTGTGCTAAATCAGTAAAAGTACCTTTGGCTCGGCATTTTAGATTGTCAAATGCAGATTCTCCAAAGTCAAATGCAGAAGTTGCTTATATGGCCAATGTTCCCTATGCTAATGCAGTTGGCTAATTTAATGTATCTTATGGTTTGTTCTAGACCAGATATAGGGTATGGTGTGAGTGTGGTTAGCAGATATCTAGCTAATTCAGGTAAAAGTCATTGGGATGCAGTGAAGTGGTTGATGAGGTATCTCAATGGTACAAGGAATTATGGTTTGATTTTTGGTAAGCCTGATGAAGGTTGTAATCCTGTTCAAGGCTATGTTGATTCTGATTATGCTAAGGATCAAGATAGGGGCAGATCGATTAGTGGGTATGCTTTTAAAGTGTGTGGTAATTTGGTGAGTTGGAAGGCAAGATTGCAAGGAGTTGTAGCTTTATCTACAACTAAGGCTGAATATATTGCCTTGACAGAGGCTGTAAAGGAGGCATTGTGGTTAAGTAGATTTGTAGTTGAACTGGGGTTGAAGGTGCAGTGTCCAGTGGTTTATTGTGATAGTCAAGGTGCAGTTCAATTGGCTAAGAACAGTGTCTTTCATGATAGGACCAAGCGAAAATGAAAAGAAAGATTTGTGGAAACAAAAACAAAAATAAAAATAAAAATAAAAATAAAAATAATAAAAATAATAATAAGAAAAAAAAAAATAATAATAAAAAATAATAAAAAAAAATAATAAAAATAAAAGAAAAAAACAATTACCATGTTATTAACCGATCGAAACTTTAATACAACCTTTTCTGATCCCGCTGGAGGGGAGACCCCATATTATACCAGCATCTCTTTCGGTTCTTCGGTCATCCAGAGGTGTATATTCCATTCTGCCTGGATCGAAACGGCCCGCTCTTACCCTTACCGATAGCATCGATCCTGAGCTAAGGAAGAGTGACAGGCGGAAGGGGGATTCTGACTAAGACTAGCACCGGATTCTCCACATCCGGAATGATCACACTTACTAATTAATTCCGTGTTAAAAATTTTTGGATAACTTTCTGACTTTTTTGGATAACTTTCTGACTATCAAAGTGAAGTATCATTTCATTAGAAATGTTATTGAATCAAATGAAGTTGAAGTGGTTCAGCTGGGGACAGATGATAATCCGACTGATATGCTGACCAAGGCTTTGCCAGTTGGCAAGCTTGAGTTTTGTATCGTAGCTTTGGGGATTGGTTGAGCTATGTTTAATGTTTTTGGTGTTCTTCAAGTTGGCTTTAAGGTGGAGAGTGTGAATGTAAAGTCAACCTTGAAGTCATACTTTGTTTAGTTTGTGTGTTAAATGTAATAGTTGGTAAAGTGTAGGGGGCAAAAGTGTTAAACTGATTGTTAGGTTGTTAATCTTTGGTTAACGGCTATTTTGGGGATATATTCGGAAGTAGTTAGGGTTGTTGAGTAATGCTTTTGCAATTCTCTGTTATCATTCAATTCTCTTTGTAATTCTCTTTGGATTCATCAATCAATTGAATAATCGAGTTCATAATCGTGATTCTATTCTTGTTCAATTCATAACACATATATCCTATGAGATAAAAAAAGCTGCTTTTAGAGAGACTCACGAGTTAGAAAATTTATAAACACATAAGTTTTAGTAGTTTGCACTTGTTTTAAGTGTGTTTAAGAAACTTATATAACAATAGAAAAGGTGAGGAACTGAGGAAGGTGCTATGTAAAGAAAGGATGTCCGTACAAACCTTGTGTCCCACTACCCACCATGCCATAAGTTCAAAGGACAAAAACTAAGAGAACATATTATTGATCCAAAATATAATTAAAGCAATCTGATACATGTATGTGATAAAGTAACCCATATGCATGGCCTACCCCATTCCAGCCCAACAAGGAGTACACTATTACGAGTATTACGTGTTTATACTTTATAATGGCGTGTCTTTCAAGTGGTTAGGGTTCAAGTCTTCTTGTGAACAATTAGTATAGATTTAGGAATCGGTGTACGAGTTCTCCGTTCAAAAATAGTACGCTATTATTCTATAACTTCTAGTTTCCTACAAATATTTGTGCCAAAAACAAGCCAAGTGTTAAACCGGTCTCTGAACCCGCAACCAGGGATAAGATTGAATCAGGACCGCCGGTCTGGGCTAAGACTGCAACTGGTCCTAATCGAATCGGTCTTTTTCAGCTTTGTACGTTAACATGAGCAACATGTTATAAAGGAGTTAACATTTTCTAGCTATTGACTGCCTGCATAAATAA
The DNA here is from genome assembly GCA_024085815.1 of Flaveria linearis. Lineage (NCBI taxonomy): Eukaryota > Viridiplantae > Streptophyta > Magnoliopsida > Asterales > Asteraceae > Flaveria > Flaveria linearis. Next base: position 9,136,215 of record CM044010.1, read on the forward strand.
CACATTGAGCACATTTGAACCTGTTAGATTTCGTCCATTGAACTACAATAATCTTTCTTAGTGACCGAAACCTTTAAAATCCCTCATTTCTTCCAAAAGCAATAAATCAAAAGAAACTTAGTTGGGTTAAATTTTGTTTTTAGGCTGAAAATTATGTTTCAGGATATTGATTGGGCTAAAATGGCCCAAGTCCAAATAACCAAAAGATTGAAAACCAGGAAGAAACCAAAATCAAACTATTTTCAAACAACTTAAACACAACTGAACCAAAACAAGTCAAACCGTTTCATAAACACCCATACAACAAACCATACCATCTAATATAGGTTCAAAAAGTTTCTCTTTCGAAGAGTTTACTTATATAGATAAAAATAGCCCGTTAGCCTGTATAACCTATAAGAAAATATTAAAATTAAAGCGTCATCTCAAAGGATCTAATATAAGCTTCAATTTCCCACACATAATTCGTTATGATTTTCAAACGAATGGTGACGCACCCTGAAGATGTCACATCTCTGGAAAAGAAAACACAAAGTCACCACAAAAATTAAATTATCGTCTCCAAACAACAATTATTATCACAGGTACTGTTCTTGAATTCGAGCTCTGTTTTGTTCCCACCATATCCTTGCATTTGCTTCCCCGAACTTTTCTCGGCTGCATAACAAATAGTCACCCTTTTCAAATCTCGATTCATTTTATCAAAACTATCATCTAAGCGAAAACAGAATCAAGGGATGATGTATCCATACTGAATTAAACTACTCAAAACTTAAACAAATATAATAACAACATCAATTTGGTTTCGTTTATGCCAATTCCAGCAAAACTTGTCGGATGACGAAAATGTCATCCAAATGTCACACAGACAGATACTCTTCTTTTAAAGATGTTTATAAAGTTGAAATCTAAGTTTTACATCATTGGTTTGTTGCCTACATACAAAAACCCAAGATATTTGACGATTTAGGAAGAAAAAAAACATTTACAATTTTCCAACAAGTTTCTAGCCATAATTGGCAAAAATGAAACAAAATTTATAATAAAAGCTTGTTGGATGACAAAAATGCCCTAAAGATTCAAAAGGATGTTAATACTCTTGTTGGAGTATCAAGATGTCCTAGTTTAACATTTTGTAGCAACAATTGGATTTTACAGCATGGATATGTTGCACACTAACACATGCTTTTTTGGGTAGGAGCATTTTAGTCATTTTACAATTTCCCCGCAGGTTTTTTAGCCACAATTGGCAAGAGTGGAAAAAAACTGATACCAAAACTTGTTAGATGACACTTAAAAATTCAAAAGAAAAAAATTTATGTACTCTGGATCAAGTGTCGACATGTTATATAGGAGCATTTAGTCATTTTGCTGACTAGTTTCAGTCGGAATTGGCATAAATGTAAAAGATATAATGCGACAATTTAAAGTTTTTGTGGCCTCAAGTGGCTTGGTGAAACATTTTCAGTACCCACAAAGGCTTATGTGTGTATTATCCTGAAAAACATCGATTTTACCTGAATCGAACACGCCTAAGCTCACGATTGCCACCTGGCAATGCTCTGATGGTGATGTAGACGCCTGGTTCATCTTGCTCAACCCATTCGCTTTCCAAATCACTCGCGTTGCTCATAGAAGGCTCTCCAGAGTGATCATCACCCTCTCTGGATGAACTACTCCTTGCAGAAGCCAATGATGATGTTTCAGTTTTGGCCCCACTTATGCTTGACAGTGCAGGCGTTGATGTGGGCCCAGTGGAGACGTTACAAGTTTGTTTCGGGTAGAAATTCCTAGGTGGCGGCTCCTTGCTAAGTGGTGGTGTCACTGGGCTGTTCCCAAAAGACTCAATTTTTGAGCTCTGTAGGGCATAATAATTATCTATATATCAGTTATGCACAAAAGGATGTCTACATGTGTGCTGTGGAATTAATCATATTGATTATCATAATAATTATTCTAATCATGAAAGCTTAAACAAAACTCACTACTTAAGGAGGTTAATTACTAATTTACCCTTCATTTTCTTACAATATTTCTTGTTTTTAACAGTAAAAGATTGGTCACTAGAATTAGAGACGAGAAATATCTTAAATACGTTCATTAATAAATATTCATAAAATATATTAATACAATAGTTGATAAAAAATATCAGATTTTATATTTAAATACTTCAATAAGATATAAGAATGTCATTTTTGACCCTTTTATGTATTAACTTCTTAAAATAAAATTTTTGAAACACTAAACAGTTGATTATTACAACTTAAAAGCACATAATTATAGATGGGAAATGTTTTAAGGACACATTAGGAATACAATTGATTAACTTTTTTATCACTCTATAACATTTCAAAAATATATTACATCACTTACGCCATTTTATCTGTTAACTTCTTAAGATTAATATATGTCAAACACTAAAACAGTATATCGTTACAACTCAAAATCACATCCAGATATTATCTCAAGCAACACGTTTTAATAGAGTTGATAATGTAATCCTGATTATTTAATATCACGTAACTGGTTTCCAAATGCACATCCAAATAAACTCCAAACCCCATATTAATCATGCACAAATTCACCCCCCAATCAGACAATAAAGTGATATAATAGTGGAAGAGAATACGAAGGCTAACCTCATCTTCAGATTTTGGTGGAGCGGATACTGGTACGCCTTGCTGATTGAAATGCTGAACATTATATAACTCCATAACCTTGTCCGAGTTCTCAGCCCACCACCTTTGAGCTTGCCTTTTGTTAAACATTTCACGACTTGTATAATAACACCATAATATTGTAACAGAAATCAGGATCCAACTCAGCAAAACTAATTAAGTATTCACTGATCATTGTCCCTATAAGGCATGTCAATTATGCTACTAGTAATACGCTTCACAAGAACTCAAAATTGTACTTCAGTTAGGATAAAATATCATTTTTTTAGATCTGAAGATGTTTATTTATGCAGATAACTTCAATTAAATGTGTTTTAAATAGGAAAAAACTTAAAGCAGAGGCATAATAGCATAACAACCATTACAATAGACAACTATAATTGACTTGTATGTGTACAGTGCCAGTTACTCTTTAATCACATTTTTAGAAGTCATCATACACATCCTACCATTATCTTATAATAATACCATAGGCGAATATAAAAAAGATGAATCCTTCGTGTCACGGTCACTATTTTACAAGTCACATAACAGTCTTTTTTTTATTAACAGATGGAAATGATGCATAAGATGACTCCTACTTAGGATAGGAGTTTCCCTTCATTTGCAGAGATGTGTAACTCATCTTAAACAAAGAACAAAAAAAACACGACCTTAGCGTTTAAAATGCAAGATGGTCCCCTAAGTTTTCAAGGGCAGCGGATCAAATTAGCTCTAATTCATTTTGGGATGAAAGTTAAAAACAACTTTAGATCTGAAATGAAATTTCAGAGGACCCCCCTGCATTATTTGGACCACGATATTATTAAACCAATTTTGGTGAACTGCAGGAATTGAGGGGTCCGCTCAGTTCATAATCCAGAGAATAAAGAGTCGCTATCGCTGTCTAACAATAACGGGGTGCATGGTAGGTAGAACCACATGCACATCTACAAGAGACAATCTTCCACCCAAATTTAAACTTCATAATTCATATGCATAGTGTATTTCCTGCTGCATATGCTTTAAAAAGGTGATTATGCTGCACCTGAGCCATCAACATTTCAATGTGGGAACTCTCTTTAGAATAAAATGGGGTTCACCATGTGATGCTAACAGCAGAAAATAAAACATACGTATTTGTCAGCCAATCATTGTATTATGTAGTATGTATCAATCCCTAGGAATTACACAAGCAAATAAGATACTTTATAGAATTCTTTATATGTTTGAGTATGACTTTTCTTGCCAAAATGATAAAATAACACAAGTTAGGAAAAATTCTAAGCCCTCCACAAGTTTGGGTACCATCAGCTTAACTATTTTAATTGCTTTATTCTCTATGTTGTGGGTCTCATGTACATGTTTGCCCATCAAATAAATGGTCTCACGAACACATCTTTATTCCTTTGGCATCATGTAGAAAAACAAACAAGACTTAAAAAGGTAAACTAAAATAACTAAAACAAACAAAACTTAGGTTCTAACAAAATATAATAGTCCTCAAGATGTTAAGGATTTATCATTGTATCTTTTTCTCCAAACTTAGGTTTCATTAGTTTATGTTGTTGCCCATTCCCCCTATTTCTTATTGTCTACTGTGGGTCTCGTCTAAATTTCTTTTACAAATCAAGAGTTCATTTTTTTAGTGTATAAGCAAAGCATACAATTGAAACCATTGAGTGAATATACTACACGACTAAAACAAACAAAGCATAATGATCCAAAGAAAGGATATAATGGACCCACAAAGACTTAAGGATTTGTTGACTGTATATTGCCTTTACAATAGTTGTATGTCTTCATTATCATTTGTTTTCATTATGTGATAAAAGCTAAGAGATATTGCTGATGTTAACCCACACCCAATGGGGGCCACTTCCATAATTTAGGGCATTATGCAACCTCTTGTCCAATTCACATGCAACTCAAGAAATTTGACTTTAGCAACAGCAAACCACCATCATTACCAAAAAAAAACAGATCAAAAGTTGAAACTACAATCCGAGTTCAAATCAAACCAGAACCAATACCTGAATCGTATCCGTTTTAGATCATTCCCTCCTTGAGGCAACGAATGAAACGTGATGAGAACCCCTGGTTCAACCTGAGCAACCCACTCTTTAACCTCATCTTCCTCCCCTTCAATACGATCGCCTCCATTTCCTCCTTACCCCAAACCCTAGGTGTAGAATTACAAGTCCTCTGATACCCACAGTGAAACCTATCGGACACTGAACCAGCTTCAGAGTCCGCATAATCACCATTCTGATTTGAAGATCCGGAGCAAGGCTTGCAGTTCTTATACGCTCCAGATGCCTTCACTGCAATATCCTTGATCTGAATAACAATTAACATCACACGAATTATAAAAACTTAATCAAATGATCAAACATCACGATTCGATAACAAAAAACGACGAAAACGACAGTTTAACCTGAGATGTGAGAGCTTTAATGGCTGGTGTAGTGCGAGGTGTACCAGCTGTATCATCTTCCTCCTGTTCATGAAGAGATCCACCGTTCCGCTGCTTCGAACAAGCAATACAAGTCAACATATCGATTTCTAACTCCCGATCTCAACACTCGTCTTCAAAATAGGTCAGATTCAATCCAATTTCAACCGGTTAGAGACGTAATCGACTAATTGCTTCCATCAGGAACAACTGGATCGGAGAGAAACTAAAGTACACAAAACACAGATTCAATTTCACGCGGTTTCCGCGTGTAATTAATTCAACAAGCCGTTACAGAAACAGTAATGACGGAGATTGATGAAGATGCAAGCAACGAATCGTGTAAAGCAGCTCAAACTTCGAGCTTATTAAGCATAACCTAAGCAAATACCGATGAAGAAGAAGAAGAAGAAGAAGAAGAAGAAGGAGAAAAACACACATAAATCATACAGTCATCTTCATCTCCACATAGAATTAGGGATTTTAGTACTCGAATACTTTATTATGATGGTTGTGCATTAATAACGGAGGAGAGAGAGTGACGTAATCATGTGACGTGCGCCACCGTGATGTACACAACGGCCGTACCGGTGTCGGAGGCGACGGCGGACGGTTGTAATGTACGGCGGCGAGTGGTGGTGGCAGTGGTGGTTGTGGTGGTACCTATGGCAGCTGCTTATAGTGAGTGATATGAGAATAACTACTGTACTTTGATTTGGTGTACGGTCGAACCGGGTTGAATGTACAAGTTGTTGAACCGGGATGTTTAGTCGGTTTTCGAATCAGACCGTGGACCGGGCTTTTGAAACTTAATAAAAATGAATTTAATGAGAAAGTGACTTAACACGAGTCAGACCGTGGACCGGGCTGTTGAATGTAAGAAACTTATTAATGTTTTTTATCTGTAAAAAACTGGAATATGATTTTATTTTAACTAAAAAGAAAAGTTATTGCCTTATTGGGGCTTGCCTACCCGTTAAGTCGTTGACTTTTTTTTTGTTTTTGCATCTTTTAGATGTGATTTTGGATTCAAATGTATTTCTTTTAGTGTTATTTATTATTAAGTTATTGAGTAATTTTTATATATCAAGAAAACCAGGGTAAAGCTAGATAAAACAAAAGTATGAAAAGAGACCACCAAGGATCTCATCTTACAAACTATATAATTAATTAATTGAGTTGTGCAAAAGACTAACACATGCCCAAACCCTGTATTTGTGTTTGATACACAAGAAAAAATGGGCTTTGATGGTTTGAACTGCTATGTTACCTACATCAAATCATTTCTTGTTTCATACGAACCATAGTGTTAGTAGATTAAGACCGTTAGGAGTTTACTCCCGGTTTTTTTAGATACCCTCGAGCACTATCCCAAATGGTTGTGGAAGACTCTCTGCCCCGACAAATCCAATCCACACCAGTAAATTATCTACCAAAACATTTCGTGAATGGAAAACAATAAAAATGTGATCTGTGTCTTCAACCACAAATAAGCAAAAAGGGGAGTTATGAAACATTTTCAACGCCTTTACTTTATAAGATGCAACTAGAATTTTGTACTGAAACAATCTCCAAACAAAATGTAACAATTTCAAAATAACATATTTAATCTGTCAAATTTCAACAACGGTGCTCTAACTTTCTCTCTTTCTCTCCCTGAACATATATATCACAAAGGTGTAACAAATACGCGATTGAGTTATTAGCAAACTATCCTCATTTATCTACATCTTTGAAGAAGACACACTTCAGCATACACTCAATATCTATGACTTGTAAATGGTCCATTACATCAAGCTTCATCCTTTTCCATTATCAACAAAAGACTTTAAAAAGAGACTCGCAATCATTCCTAATAGTTTCTGCAATGAACCATATATGACAATTAGTCTCAAATGGCATATACTATATAGCAGTGAATAAATACTGATTTTCGTCTCTCATTTAACGTTTATTCAACACAGTTTGAAATTAGAATTAGAGGTTAATAATCTGCGGAAAACATCTATCTCATATACCAATTAAGCGTTGATTTTGAAGTATCAAAGACTAAATTGTTTAGCTTGGTTGCTTTGGTATTTTGCAATTATAACCAGTTTTTAGAACTCCGGGATAAGTGAACATTCAAGCTTATTTGAGTATTGACCAACACCACTTGTCATGGGTTGTCTTATCAAGCCCGTATGGCACCCACAGTCGACCCTGGCTTTCGGTTATGATTATGGTAAATAGTTTTGTCTTGCCATGTGTTTTTAGAGTCGGGGTCCTCAATCAGAATAGCCTCGCTATCTCTTGACACCAAGGAAATGTCATACCCTTCTCATACCCTACCAATAGTTTTGTTATGAGTAAATTAATTTCCTGTATTTGTTTGTTTGTTTGTTTCATTTTACGATGGACTCATCTAATGAGCGGCCAACAGCTCTCTAGCAATGTTATGTTGAAAGTGTAAGCACTCTTTGTAAAAACTATTCTTAATCGATGAGGCTTTCTCTGATGAGGTGAATGAGTAGTTGGTGATCCAAAAACATTTCAACGCAACTTTATTAGATGGGATCTCTGTTTATTTGGTTCTTCAAATAAGGTTGTTTACGGACATAGAATATCATTTGAAGAAAAAACTTATTTGGTGTGGAAAATGTCAAATATCAATTAGTAATTATAATTGTTTTTTTCTGTTAGTTGAGAAAATAAAATAGTTGAAATTTCCTATTTGGGTTTGTGCATCTCTTGGTAAAAGGTTTGTGCTAATTGGGAATTTGGAATTGAGGTTTTGTAACTTGGGTCTTGAATCTTGATACACATTGAACACATGTGGGCTAAAATCGTCCACTCAAATTTAAAGCCCTAAGTTCACACTTCACACACAGTGAAATTATTTGGGCTTTAGCACTTATCGTTTTTTTTATTATATATATTCATCTCTTATATTTAAAGATGATAATGATGAATAGTGTTATACATGTGTTTTATGCATCATGACAAGTAGTTTTTGCGTGTGCTATGCCCACATATGGGTGACTAACAAACTATTTATACATTTACACATTTATCTTCTGGTTACCTCATGTTGTGCCACAAGTTTCAATCAAGTTTTCTTGTCTCATTTGTACAAATGTGATGATCGTCTACTAAGCCAATCATAGGAGCATCATCACATGCTTCGCGGTAAGAGGTCATGTTTAGGTTCTTTTTTGGCTTAAATTGGAAACTATGTGTAGCGGTGGTCCGGTTTTGGCTGTGATGTGGTGGTGGCACAAGTTTCTTTGCCAGACAAGCGTCATCGGATTTGTCAATAAGAGGTCATGCTTATTGTTTTTATGCTTGAATCGAAACCCTAGGTGACGGTGGTCCGGTTGTGGTTGTGATATGGTGTAAACCAGCAAACCACCCAATCATTGATAGGAGTTGATCTATTATAATCAAACAATTAACAATGTCATAAAATGTTTAACAAATTATTAATATTCGTCCTTAAATAACCGATAATAAAAATGTAATTAATCATCTGTTTCAAACTATTGTTTCAATATTTATCTCTAATATCAGAAAAAAGTTGAATCACACATTCCAAATTTAATTTTTTATACCGTGCTAAAAGCTTCTACATACTTCTCAAATACCGAATGGTAATTTAAGTATTTTGTACAATTAAATAAATAGGTTATTTTAGAAAATAAATATCAAAAGTGTTAAGCTTAAAACAACTTGTTTTCTCATTTATTTTGGCCAAGTGACGGGTACATGTTCTTCTGTTAGAGGGTAAATATCATGTCGATTTAAAGAAAACGATTCATGAGATTATGATAAAATAAATGACTATTCCATAACAATGTTTTTGACACAATTTCTCGAATTATTCGTAGACTTGTAGAAATTAAACAGTTCAATGGTTCCACCGACCATGATACGATGATAAAGAAGAACACAATAACAAATAACAAATAACAAATAACAAAAAATAGGTAACAAAACATAGATCACTTCCAATAAACTTGTGTCAATATTTCTCTATCAACCAGAACGTGATAACATATTCAACATAAACCCGTTTATCAGACTTCCTACCAATTGTATTATATAAAACTAACAAGTAACAACTCCAGTCCGTATGTTGAATATAATAAACAAATAAACTATCATTAATCCTTATTTGATAAATAATTTCTAAACATAATTCGTAGGAGCATATACTTATCGGGTTGGGCTACTTGATATGTTTGAATTATTGGGCCTTTGGGCCTGGCCCCTTTTTTGATGAATCCACTATGCGAAAGTGCACCATAAAGCCATAAAAGGCATAAACTCATCAAGGCATAAATCTCAATACAAACATCAACCACTCCGGCCCGGTGGAAGAACAATGGAATTCTTCAAGGATCCTCAACTCGGGTTGCGGGTCAGGGTATGAGTGGAACGTGATGGTAGGGTAAGGATAGTTGTTAGAACCATGAGTCAGTTGCCTCCTGTAACATTCAGGACAAAGGTGCCGCAAACCAGGTTAGCAAGTCCGAAAATAGTCGTTTACAATTAAGGAGTCATTGGCTTCTTGAATGCATAATTTTTTTTTTCAATTTTATAAACTTTTATTGTTAATTAAAATTTATAAAAGCACGTGATACCATGCCACACACGTAGGGCACGACCCAAACACAATTGGCTAGAGGTGAAGGGATCTGAAAATAAGGGGCGTCGAGCTAGTCACAACACGAAGGGGAGGGTAGAGAGCCGTTGGGGGCAGGTTTCTTAATATTTTTTTAAAAAAATATATATAACCTCACTCATTTTTACTCAATAAATACATCAAGTTAATGTGAGAAGTATAAAATAAGAAATGTGATGTATGCTTGTATAATTATGCATAATATAAATAATAAAAGATTCAAGGATAGCAACATGTCAAAACTACCATGGTTACATCCCGAGACCTCCTATGATGATAAATGAATAAGAAAGATTAACAGACCATCAAGTGTTACGATGTCAAGAAACACATAGTAATCTTTGTGTGGATTTAGTCGAGCACATGCGGAGATGTCGTCCACAATACGACCTTTTAGTATCATTTTTTATTGTTTAGTTTTATGTTCGTTTATTTTGAAAAAAACTTGTATTTTATTTATCATATTTAATAAAGTTTATTTCAGCACATTACAAATGAAATTTATTCATTATTTAAATAATCATGATCATGTTATGTTGTCACTTGTCGGTTTTTGAAAACTAATAAGCGGTCCCATATTGACTTCGTCGTTAGCAGAAGCCACGTTTCTAATTTCATTTTGTTTCATTTTACTTTTTGACTAGTTGATTTTGGACCCCACATACGAGGTCACATTATTTTTTGAAAGATTACTTTTTTAATTGTGAAATCCTTTACCAAGTTAGTAGTTAGTGGGGTTCGAACTCCTGACCTTCATGTTAACAGTGGAAAGCCTTTGCCACCACACCAAAGGGTGGGGCTTAGGTCACATTATCTAGATTCTAGTGTAAGAGAAGTAGAGAACTAACTCGATTTGTTTTCGGCGCTATGTTAAAAATTAAAACTCTAAACGCATGCTTTTTTTTACATATGTTGTTTTGTTATTATCTATCTATTTTTTATGAATGTTTGTATATATGTGTGTTTGTATGTATAAAGTGAGATCCACACAAAATCAAAAATATTACAAGTATGTGAAAACTTATCTATATCATAAATTTATTTGTGTATTTACTAAGATTCTAACTTAAGAGTTTTATTTATAAAGTGAGGACTTATCTAAATCTTAAATTTATTTGTGTATTTAGTAAAAATTTAACTTAATAGAGCTTTATTTTTAAGTCTGGGCTCGACTCGTGAGTATTTTTTCTAGCTCTCTTTCGGCTCATTTGTTATTTATTAGTTATTTAATTGTTTTTATAATTGTTTATTATTTAAATTCACAGTTATCATTTTTATGTCTAATATTATATACTATTTAATTGCTTTTCTTTGCTTTGATTAAAAAAACAAGTCAAGATTAAGACTTGAATGTTAGGTTTAATCTTAGACTTTATTATTAATGTTTGGTTTTTATTGAGTGTTATTTGAGTTTGTTTTTATTTTTGTTGGTTTAATTAACTTTTTCATAATTTTAATATAATAACATTTCATATATGAGTTAAAAAAGTTACAATTATACGAATAAAGGTTTGTATTGGTTTGATGAAGAAACAAGTCAATATTAAGACTTGAATGTTAGGTTTAATCTTAGACTTTATTTTTAACGAGTAGCTCACAGGTTTAATTTTGGTTGTTGATCGCGTATCGATATTAACGGATTAAAGTGTTTAAATATGCAATTTACATTGAGTTTATGATTGGAACGAAGTTATTTTGAGTTTATTTTGATGTATATGGAATTGGAGCTTAAGGAAACTTATTTTAAGGTGAATAAAGTAAATAATGAAACCACGAGGACCAAATGCGCAATTATCAAAAGACACAAAATGGGAAACCGGAACTGAGTTTGGTGAAACATGAAGAGTATGAAAGAAGCGAGATGGAAATTGAAGCCTGAGAAGTGAAGAAATGTAAAAACCAAAGATTCAAGTCCATGGTAACTTAAAATGGGCATAACTTGGCTAGAAAAAGAGTTACATGGCCCACAACCTGTCAACGGAAAGATCATGAAAAGTTACACGTGAAAATAAAATTTTATCGGGGTCCGTCGTATGATACGCCGACCATAGGCATATCATACGCCACATCGCGTGTGATGGGCGTATAAACTGGCGTATTTGGACAAAATAACAGAAAGATAGGCGTATGGAGGCTGATATGGGCGTATGATACGCCCATGGTGGGCGTATGATACGCCCATGGTGGGCGTATGATACGCCCATGGTGGGCGTATGATACGCCCATGGTGGGCGTATGATACGCCGGTCCCCAACAAACTTTCGGATTTTATGGATCTTCAAGTTTATTTAAGCTCACATCAAACCCAAGTCGAAGGACATCTTCCCCTACACAAATCTAGCAAATTCAAGGAGATTTTAGGTGCTTTCAAGCTTCCTAACATCCTACATATCATCATTGATCATCATTGGAAGAAAATTCGAAGATTTATTGAAGATGATGCGTCGTTAGGTTCTCTTGATTGCTTTCGGGAGTACAATTCTTGTAATGGGAGACAATTGGTATGTTTGATTAGGTTTATGTAATGAACGTTAAATTATTGAATGAAACATTATTTTTTGGTTTATTTAAACAGTTTGCTTATAAATAAAGTTATTTGCTTGATTATCAGTTTTCGATCATTAAAAAGTAGACAAATTGATATAGGTAAATTGGTAATATTGTGAATGAACAAATCTTAAAGATTGTTCATTTGTTATCAATTTGATCAAAAGCTAAGATCTTTAAGAATTATTCTTACAAACTCTAATTTAAAAGTACCAATTATTGATCTTGCAGAATTAAAAACCCGGAGGTGATTATTTTTCCATTTTTAAATTAATTAGTTTCAAAGTTCTTTGCTTTATGCAATTGTGTTCATTAATTCATTCAATGTTCTAATTTGTAGATCTAAATTTTGAGTCTTTAAGTTAATTGAGTCGTATTTGTTAAACGCTTTCCACGTATTTTGTGAGAAGACGATCTTACTTACCCTTACGCAATAAAGGTAGCTAAGACTGATAATTTATTTTGTTTTTGATCGAGTCTCGACAACCAGATCAGGTGCTTGGATGAAAACTTTTCAGGGAGGTCAACCATCCTTAAATTGTTATTACCTTAGCATGCTTAACTATGGAGTTCTCTTCTCATCCACAATCAATACGCCCAAAACCACGTTAGTGATATTAGAAGCAGGACATTACCTATGAACCAGGAATATCTCATGTTCACAGTCGATTTGAGATCTGCCTAGGGTGTTACAAAAGTTGAAAGTAAAAAATTAGAGGTAAATTGTAATGATATAAAAGTATTGAATTAAAAAAAATATTAAAGATTAAACAAAACCAAAGATGCACTGAAATGTTATATATGGATTAAATGGTTGTAAGCCTTGCTTAAGCATTTGTAAATACAAATTGATTATTATTATACATTAAATGTTTGGTTTTTATTGATTGTTATTTTATTTTTTTAGTTTTTTAGTTGTTATTCAATTAACTTTTTCATAATTTTAATATAATAACATTTCGTATATTAGTTAAAAAAAGTTACAATTATACGAATAAATGTTTGTATTGGTTTTGTAATACCGTTTGAACTTGATATGTGAAGCTTGAGTTTTAGTTCGTTTATCAATAAGCTCCAATATGAGCATGAACTTAGGCTTGAGTTCATCCAAGTTTGCATCGATTTGAGTTTTTAACAACCTGATCTGCAATCGTTAACGAATGATTACACCTCTAAATTTACTAAAATTAGTTATTTTATGAAAATATAATTGTTTTAACGGAACCAAAATGTAATTATAGTTCAAGTTAAAACCTATCGACATATTTTACAACTTAAACACGTGATTTAATCTTTATTTTTTCATATTTTTGTTTTTAGGCCACAAGGTCACCTCTCTAAAATAAAATATAACTAGCGTTTATTTCCCGACGCGCGTTGCGCGTCTTAAAACCGAGCCTGAGACAAACAGAATAGTGTGTGGCTCAGAACCGATGATCGGTTACGACTGCATGTTGAAAACTATTGCGAAGCTACTATTCATTGAATAGTGATATCACTTGCTTTTTTCATATTACAAGAACCATGATTAACTATTTAAACAATGGAATTAAAACAATAATAAACAGATAACCATCGAGTTATTCATACAATTGTGCAATCTAAAAAGGAAACCACAATCACAGAGTCACAGACTAATAAAATTTTAATCAAATTCAAATAACTTAGTCAAAGTAATAGAGACAAACCTCATCTGGGCTATTGTCAACAATCTCCTTAATCCTCATAACCTCACCAAAAGTTTGAGATTCTTGTTCGATTTCATCACTCAGAGCTTCTGCATCACCATAACTGTAATTGCTAACTTGATGGTTACTTCCATTAACCTCTACATGATCATCATCATGATCACCATCAGGATCACCATCACCATCACCATCACCATCACCACCATCAACATCTTCATTATCATCATCATCATCATCATTTCTAGAACTACTAATTACTTTGCTGCTATCTTTACTACAATTCCTACTAACATCAGCTAACTTACTCTTAAACTTATCTCCCAAATCATCATCATCATGATCATGATGATGATGATTATGCTCTAGATCATCTACAGGCAAGGCTAATTCCTCTTTATCACAACCAGAACACTTGATCAATCTACAAGAAAACAAAACCTGAGCAATACCATCTCTCCTAACTCTAAACTCTTTGGGGCAATCAGAAGCAGCTAACATAATCGCTCCTTCAATAATCTCGAACATGTGGCAAATTTGCCCTAATTAGGATGATGAAAAACAAACACACACACACGACTAACCTGACAGCGGGTAGGGCGGCGAGAGCGGTGGATTGCCAGGTGAAGGCGACGTGGGTGGGTGGCGGAGCGGCGAAATCATCGCTCCTTCAATAATCTCGAACATGTGGCAAATTTGCCTTAATTAGGATGATGAAAAACAAACACAGACACACACCACTAACCTGACAGCGGGTAGGCCGGCGAGAGCGGTGGATTGCCAGGTGAAGGCGACGTGGGTGGGTGGCGGAGCGGCGAAATCATCGCTCCTTCAATAATCTCGAACATGTGGCAAATTTGCCCTAATTAGGATGATGAAAAACAAACACAGACACACACGACTAACCTGACAGCGGGTAGGGCGGCGAGAGCGGTGGATTGCCAGGTGAAGGCGACGTGGGTGGGTGGCGGAGCGGCGAAATCATCGGCGGAGATGTCGTCAATGAGTCCGTAATCGAAGAACCAGTTGGGGTTTTCATCGATCTCCATGGTGACGGTGATGTTGATGACGGTGATGTTAAATGTTTGGTTTTTATTGATTGTTATTTTATTTTTTTAGTTTTTTTAGTTGTTATTCAATTAACTTTTCATAATTTTAATATAATAACATTTCGTATATTAGTTAAAAAAAAGTTACAATTATACGAATAAATGTTTGTATTGGTTTTGTAATACCGTTTGAACTTGATATGTGAAGCTTGAGTTTTAGTTCGTTTATCAATAAGC
Source organism: Flaveria linearis (assembly GCA_024085815.1). NCBI lineage: Eukaryota > Viridiplantae > Streptophyta > Magnoliopsida > Asterales > Asteraceae > Flaveria > Flaveria linearis. Next base: position 9,151,508 of record CM044010.1, read on the forward strand.
TCCAATATGAGCATGAACTTAGGCTTGAGTTCATCCAAGTTTGCATCGATTTGAGTTTTTAACAACCTGATCTGCAATCGTTAACGAATGATTACACCTCTAAATTTACTAAAATTAGTTATTTTATGAAAATATAATTGTTTTAATGGAACCAAAATATAATTATAGTTCAAGTTAAAACCTATCGACATATTTTACAACTTAAACACGTGATTTAATCTTTATTTTTTCATATTTTGTTTTTAGGCCACAAGATCACCTCTCTAAAATAAAATATAATGTCTTATTCGTTGCTATTTATGGAGCATAAGACGTGTGCATTTTAAGCATAAGATGTATTTATAATTAATAATTAACGGTGACAATATACAGGGACCCTACTTTATAAATCAACATCCTTCTATACGTCTCGTATCACATCATACACGATGAATAGGGTTGAAGACACTGAAAACGAAAATATTCAGAGAGTGGGTGTGTCAGATGGCTATATGACTCATATAGGCCTATATGACCCCCAACGACACCTATAGGGTTATACGACGCGTATAACAAATTTTGACATCTACTACGCGGAACAATTCAAATGGTTATACTCCCCGTATAAGGCTATGCAAACCACTTATATGACACGTACGGTGCTATACGATCCGTATATTAATTTGATGTGTTGATTTATAGTCAAGAGGTATCCAGATATCGGGGCCCATAATTACCTATGATAGATAGAAAATTAAGTGCGTAATGTATAATTATTATTAGAGTTAATTACATGAAAGGTCATTGTGCTTAGACATGTTTTCACTTTTAATCCCCAGGTTTAAAAAACTACAAGGTCGGTGCATTGGTTCGACAAAACAAAGCACAAAAGGTTTCCATCATGGATGGTCGTTATTTTTTTCCGTTAAATTCTAATAAAATGATCAAAATACCTCTGACTGTTAAAATTGATATTTATAAAAGGTAGGACCCATACTTCATCTTTAACCTTAAAACACTATTATTTTCCAAACCACCACCAGTCCACCACCATCCAACCAAACCACCACCGCCACCCCCACCATCACAGACCATCTCTCTCTCTTACTCACCAACTTAGTCGCCTCCCATCATTTCATCATCATCTTCAACCTACTACCATCGTTTCTTACACTAGGGAACACCATAAAAGCATCACCTGGTATATTTATGGTAACAAAAGCATCACCCGTCACTACCGTCGTAGCCCTAACCTTGATTGGATTCGAGGTGGCAACCCGTGGTGTTGGAGATGGTGGTTGAAGACCGGTGGTAGCGAGGATTTATGGTGGGAGTTTCAGTGGTGTTGGATATGGTGGTTGCAAACCTACGCTAGTCGTGATGGTGATGGCGTTCCGATAGTGTTGGAGATGGTGGTGTCACCAGAGTTGTTGTGGTTGTTTGTTTGAGGAGGACGAAAAAGAACAATTTTAGGTTGGGGTGGGGGTGGGGGTGGGGGTGGGTTGGGGTGTGAGTTTTATAATATTTATATATTTTCACAAACGGTATTTTAGTCATTTTTTAAAAAGTTAACTGTCATTCACGTTAGGAACCTTTTGTGGTACATTTTGTCAAACCCGAAAACAAACATAAACATAAAAACCTTTCATGTAATCAACTTTTATTATTATATGGTTGGGTCATTTGTCATGTCAAACTCAAATCAAATCAAACAATGTTGTAGTCAAAACAGGTTGTAATTAAAACTTCTCTAGCTCAAACATATAACTTAGAAAAAGTGTAAATGTTGTTCTAATCAAAATAGGTTAAATCAAAATGAAGTAGTGTTCATTTAACAAAAAAAAATCATAACGAATACATCGATTATATATATATGTAATCACTACTAGTTTTATAAAAGTAATAAAAGTAACTAATTTTTACCGTTTTATGATCCACTAAGATATAAAATGATTTCGTATACTTTGAATAACCTAAATAAAAGCTTAACAAAATTTTAAACAGGGTCGTGAATTGACAATTCCACCGGAAGAAACAATAAACCTACAAAAAGAGAGAACATACAAAGAAAAGAAAGACACGTGTCATGTTATAATGTGATAAATAACGATTAGTTAATGGGTGTTTGTAATTGTCTTTTACAAAACTTATGTGTTTAGGCAAATACAAAGTTAAATGATATTTACGAGCAATAAAATTGTTGTTATAAAGTTATCATTCTAGTTTAAAAGGATTTGACAGGTTCCTATATAATAATAATTAGACTACTTGCTTATAATCTAGTAACTTTATAATAATTAGTTGGTTTCCCGCTCGCGCTTCGCTGCGAAATAGAGGTCAATGCATCCTAAAATGTATGAATCTGGCTAAAAATATAACAATAATAAAAAAAAATCTCTCATGCGGAATGAAGTTTTTGGTGGCTCAGAAATCTCAAATATCATGGTTGCAAGGCGGGTTACAGGTTAAAAACCTACCATCCACCATCCTTGTTATGCCATGTTCATCGTTTGATGGTAAAAATTAGAAGTCATCATAGCCGAGCGATTTGACAAAAAATTTCAGATCAAACAAACACCACCACCACCTCCACGCCTAAGTAAACGTAAGCAAGCATGAAGCGGATAGAATGAAATCGGACAAAAATAGTAACATCGAGATGGCTTAGATGTGTGTACAAACATCATCATTGCCCAAGGCAATCGTCGACATATCTCGTCTCAGATCGAGACTCTCCGACCGGTGCAAGCATCCATAGAGCAGAGATTGCGACCCAAATCCAAATTAAAGGCCTCAGATAGCAAACCCGGATGCACCAGGTCACCCCCAAAGTCGAATGCATTATGCAGTTGTACCAAACTCAAAGAGGGTTGCAAACTATTGTTTGTTACAATGTAAAATTAACATATAGGATAATAACATCCACATTAGTTAAACCGGGACAAAACCCCTTGAAAATATCAAAAGCTGAAGCGAAGGATGCCATAGCAACCAGCTGTGGCAGTTCAACAACGACCATAGGCAAGGCCGGCGTCGCCGGAGCGAACATCAAGCGGATATGGCTGCCTTTCGCTTCATCAATAGCCGAAGGCCACAACCATGTCGGAACCCTAAAGGGTTCAAACAACAAATCAAAATGAAAGAGACTAAAATCATAGAAGGAAAGGACGTGTCACCACCGCCGCTAAACCCAAAGGGATTCGGTAGCGGCGGCAACAAACTGGGCCCATATTCCTTTTCCCTTTGCAAGCCGAGCCCAAATAGAACAAACATACCACCACATGCATCACCCAGTTCTACCAAGCCAAAGAAAGAAGAGTTTAAAGAGTAAAACGGAGCATCAGAGATGAAATTCAAGGAGGAGAAGAAGGCGTCGCCACCGTTGCAAGGACCGACATCGTTAGACAACCTCTAGCCGACCCAAAGGTCGCCGGAAGCGGCGACAACACACCAGCTCTCCCGTCATTCTCTCTGTGCAGGCAATCGCCGTCGCCACCCGCCACCGTCAAACTCAAAAACTAACCGAAGAAAAACCCACCCAGAGGGCCACAGCCTAGTCCAACCGAACCACAGAAGGGCGACGGACCGGCAATAGCCCCTACCGTCGTGTCAGCCACCTGTCACCTTCCTGAGACCTTCCACCTCCACATACCCTTTCTAACGCAACCACCATAACCATCGGCACAGTCGCATCGGCTGAAATGCCGGCGGCGCCACACGACCATCGCGAGAGTCGGTCGCCCACCGCTACATATAACGATCGAAGTGTAGGGGCTACCGAACGGCGACCACCGCCGCCTACACTGCGACTACCAACAAAGGTGGTGCCGGTGCGGAAGCCGAGGCCCTCCTTGGCGGCGACGAACGGCGACCACCACTGCCAAGAGCTCTCAGCTGATGATCTTTAAAGGCCACGCATGATTATCGAGAACGAACGAAATACCCAAAATGCCCTCAGTTACTGTTCATCAGAGTTTGGCACTGTTCATCATTTGGTAATTTCATAATAGGTAATAAAACTTAAAATCTAGTAATGCTTATAGTAATAAACTCTCAATAAAAAATAAAAAAAGTTTAAACATAAGTTTAAATTATTGATCCCCAAAGCAACAATACTTAGAAATGGTAAAAATGTAAAAAAGAAAAAAAAACAGACGTAAAAAGATGACACAACTGCAGGTATTAAGGTCACATATGTTCAGATCAACCAACCCTAACTATTTTTTATCTATATAAAAATCTAATTTTTAAAAAACTACTCTAGTTGGATGTGTAAATCAGTTTTTAGTAAAACCACAAATCACACATCCATATATTGCTACTTTTAAACTACATCAAGTGTCCCATGACAATAACTAAACCCTTGATTTCCTATAAAAAGTCTCTAACAATTACCATTGTGTTCTCAACACATATCGAAGAAAAGCGTGGATAATACGAGACACCTAATGCTTTATTAAAATGAGAAGTTATTGGGTTTAAGTTTCATATGTGATAAAAAATAAATTATAGGCTAGACCAGAAGATTTTCTTACATAATATAAGATTCCTCCTGAGGATGGTCTCAAATACGAAACTGATTAGGACATATTAATATACAAGTTTTTCTTTAAATACGTCTGAACCTGAAACTCCAAGATTTAATGCTCGAAGAATAAATATCATCAAGCAAACAACTAGTTCATCACTAATTCAAAAAGTAATTACAACTTATCATAACCTACCAGTACATTTATTTAGGGTATGTTATAGATAAATTCTATTTATTTTCATCCTCTTTTATCTTTCTTTGTATAATACGATCATTTATTTATCTTTTATTTGCATTCATGGACCATAACAACTCCACAATAACAACTCCACAATTCCACATTTATTCCCAACCAACGAATTTTCTTAAAACGAATAAAAATAGGATCCGATTAAATAGACACCCCAATATTTTAAATCAACACCCCAAAATTTCTATATGTGTCGTATAGCCCCATACGCGTCGTATAGAGGGGGTCGTATAGGTTAAATGTGTCGTATAGGGTTATATGTGTCGTATAGCATTCTGACAGCCCCCTGAATTTTTTCTTGTAGTTAGTGTCGAAATTCGCTATACGCGTCGTATAGCCCTATATGTGTCGTATTAGGGTGTATAGGCTATATGTGACGTATAGCAATCTGACAGCCCCCTGAATTTTTTCAGTGTTTTCGTACATATACGCCGCGTATGTTACCATACGCGGCGTATAGACGGGTGTCAATTTATACAAACGGGTGTCAATTTATCCAAATGGGTGTCTATTTATTAGGACCCT